>QRFJ01000091.1:1124430-1424161 GCA_006176705.1 Cocos nucifera | reverse complement strand
TGTTGCTGGGGCACATCTTCTTGGAAAGATGAATACCATGTCTGAAGGGTATTAATCTCCTCTTAGAGTTTTCCATACTAAACCTCTTTAATACTTTCTCTATGTACATCTTCTGTGAAAGTCCTAGCATCCTATTCGGTCTATCCCTATAGACCTTAATTCCTAGAATAAAGGATACTTCACCTAGATCTTTCATGGAGAATTTCTTGGATAACCATATTTTGACTGTTGTTAACATGAAAATATCATTTTCAATAAGGAGGATGTCATCCACGTACAATACGAGAAAGACAACAGCACTCCCACTGACCTTTTTGAAAACACACGATTCCTCTTCATTTTTGATGAAACCAAATATTTTGATCACATCATTGAAACGAGTGTTCCAACTCCGAGATGCTTGCTTAAATCCATATATGGACCTTTGCAGCTTGCAAACCTTGTGATCAGTATCACTAGATGTGAAACCTAGCGGCTATTCCATATAGATATCTTCTTCAAGATATCCATTCAAGAACGTCATTTTCACATCCATTTGCCATATTTCGTAATCAAAATAGGCTGCAATGGCAAGCAATGTATGGATGGATTTTAGCATAGCCACTGGAAAAAAGGTATCCTGATAGTCAATGCCTTCGCGTTGACTATAACCTTTTGCCACTAGTCTAGCCTTGAATGTCTCCACATTTTCATCTACACCAATCTTTCTCTTGAAGATCCATTTACACCCAATAGGTACTATACCTTCTGATGGATCTACCAAGGTCCAGACTTGGTTTTAGTGCATCGAGTCAATTTCTGACTGCATTGCCTCCAGCCATTTCTTGGAGTCGATATCTGATATCGTCTCGTTATAGGTTTTGGGATCATCACCATGAGCACCATTGCCTACGAGGAACGTTTCCTCTACGTCCTCTGAAATAATGCCTAAGTATCTTTCAGGGGGATGGAAAACTCTTTCCGATCTACAAGATGGAGGATGTAGTATTCTTATTGGCTCAACCTGATTTGGTTCTAATTGATCCTTAGCTCATTGTGGTCTTCTGGAATGTAGAAATAGTATCTTAATGACTCTTTAGGATATCCTATGAATCGAGCTCTAAAGGACCTAAACTCTAACTTATCCGTTTGTTGTCTTTTGACATGAGCCGGACAATCCCGAATTCTGAGATGACTCAGACTTGGTTTCTTACCATGTCATATCTCATACGGTGTGGTAGGAATGGTTTTAGAGGAAACCCTATTTAGTAGATAAATTGAAGTTAACAATGAGTGTCCTCAAAGAAAATCAGGAAGGTTTGTGAAGCTCATTATGGATCGGACCATATCTAATAGAGTCTGATTTCTTCATTCTGAAATTCCGTTGAGTTGAGATGTTTCTAGTAGAGTCCATTGAGAGACTATGCCATTTTTCTTAAGATAGTCTAGGAATTTTCGGCTAAGGTATTCACCTCCTTGATCTGATCGAAGAACCTTAATGGGTTTTTTAGTTTGTATTTCTACTTCATGTCTGAATTCTTTGAACTTTTCAAAAGCTTGATCATGACTCGATCTTGACCCAGACTTAATCCTATTAGACTGGTCAATTTAAGCATTGTTGATCCCATCTAACCAACTCTTGATTCGGTTTGATCAATCGCTTAGATCTAATTGAGCTACCCAAGCCCGAACCCAGTATTATGAATATGTCTTAGATCTGAAATTCTTAATTTTAGATCTAATTGATATTCCATAATCTTAATTTTTAATTAAGTAGGGTTCATAAATAAAATATGCACAATAAATCCTAGAGTTTCAGGATCTAGGGTTTTGCAGGAAGTAAATTTTAGATTTTTGATTAAGGATGAACACGCAGCACCCCTACACATCGTAAGAACACCCCATTGAATGGAAAGAGAGGGCTTTTAAATCCTTCTTCATTCTTATGACCGGACGGCCAAGAGGAACGTCTTAATTAGGAACATGCAATACTACAAAATAGTTTTAGATCTATATCATATATCTCATATACAGATTAGATCTAATCATGGCATATTTTGCATACATCTCATGTATCGAATCATGCATATTTTTAGATCTAAATTATCTCATAATAATCTAAAAAATTAAATTTAAATTGATCTAATCAAAATAAATTCTAATCTAGACAATTATGTAGAACTATTCTACAACTAGTATAGACATGCATCTATCATATCTCATATGATGTTCAAAAATTAAATAATTTTTATTTACTATTTTTTAGATGTTATTATAACCATTATAATATCAAAAAATAGTAATAAATAGATCTAAAATATGATTCAATCAAATAAATCTCTACCTGAGAAAATAGAATGCATGAGCAAGATCCCTTATGTTTCTGCAATAGGGAGCCTCATGTATGCCATGCTATGTACACGACCTGATATAGCCCATGCTGTGAGTGTCACAAGCAGATATCAGTCAAATCCAGGTGAAGAACACTGGACTTCTGTGAAATGTATCCTTAAGTACTTAAGAAGAACTAAGGATATGATGTTGGTCTTTGGTAATCGGAGAACTCCAAGTCCAGGGATACACAGACTCGGATTTCATGTCCGATATAGATGATCGAAAGTCGACATCTGAGAGTCTGTTTGTGTGCAATGGTGGTGCTGTCAGCTGAAGAGTTTCAAGCAAACGGTGATAGCAGATTCCACCATGGAAGCAGAATATATCGCTGCATCAAAAGCTGCGAAGGAAGCATTCTGGTACAAGAAGTTTGCTGCAGAAATCAGAGTAATGCCATCAGATGCCATTCCTCTATGCTACGACAACAATGGCACCATAGCCCTTGCTAAGGAGCCGAGGTCTCACCAAAATCAAGCATATTGAGCGGCGATACCACCTCATCCGCGATTACCTCGAGAAGGGTTATGTCGAGGTCAAGAGAGTCAACTCCACAGATAATGTGGCAGACCCACTTACAAAGCCGTTGGGCCAGCAGAAGATCGAAGCCCACCTTGAGAAGATGGGACTTAGACTTGTAGCCAATTGGCTTTAGGACAAGTGGGAGATTGTTAGATATATGTGCCCTAGAAGCCAGAATTGGCTGACACTTGTAATACACTTCTAGGGGCAAAATTATAATTTTGACTAATATCAATAAAATGGGTTATTTTCTATCACATATGTGTATTTAGTGTCTGTGATACATCCTTTGAGTTAATGGTAATGATAATTCATATTTTCAAGAGTTGAAAATTTAAGACATGAATAATCATTATTAACTCATAAAATGCTCCCGACCATAGGATCATCACGAGGATGGTGATTGATCCGGAAGGTTGGTGTACAATCGCTTCTCTTTAGTAGATGAGTCTTGAGTCTACGGTGTGGAGACACCGGAGCGAGAGTACAGGTACTCGTTAGAGAACGAGGGCACTGAGCGTGACCACCTCGAGTAGTCATTAGGGAGTCTACCTTCTCGTCAATGACTGACTCGATGCTGCAGTAGTGTGTCTGGTTCTTTGACCTGAGGTGCATCGGCAGTTCACCTTGAGGGTGTTATAGTTTGACTACACCATTACTCGGTCTCCTAGCCATATGGAACCCTGAGGTGTATGTTGGCTATAGCATGTTCATTGTAGGAACTGGATAGCATCAAGATGGAATCTATCTACCTCGGTGGTAGAGGAGCAGCCCTATGATGATCATGAGAATCAAGTCCAGAAGTCCATGGCCATGGCAGAGTGAAATAATAGAAAGAGTTTCTATTTAGATTTTCACATTCGGACTTCGAATCGAATGATTACATCATATGACAGAGACTAGGGTTTGACGAGTTCACCTTAACCCTAATCTGATCGGGGCTCAAGATAGAAGAACTTAATCACACAGGTAGCTGCACCAAGAGGTTCGCATTCAGCTCTGATGGGTTGCCACCATATACTGCTAGGTGTCACTGGTGGATTTTGGGAGCAATTAGAATGATTTAGATGATCGATCATTCTAGCTGTTCGAATCAGAAGAGTTCTGATCCATCGAAAGGAGTTTCGATGATGTCGATGATAGAGATCATGACATATCCCATTACCATACAGAACTGAACCTAACTGGGTCACACAAACAAGGGTTTGAATCTGGTGATCATCAATTGAACTGATCCAGTTCAATTGATCTGAATGAGATTCAATTAGGTTCAAGAAAATCGTGCTAGCACTCGATTGAACCTAACGTTCTTCTTTTACTATCATAAATAAGTTGTCCTGACTGAGCCAAAGGAGTTTGTGCTCAATCAGAGGCCTTCATATGGTCTGACTGGAGGTTGTCCAAGTCAGAAAAGGTTGTCTTATTTTGTAAGACATTACCTGCCATTTTTGGTCACCTGCCATTTCTTGTTCTTTGACTTTGGTCAAAAGTCTACCTTTGACTGGTCAAATGTTGACCATTGACACTTTGACTTTTGACCACATGTCATGCACCTATTGGAGAGCTGGTGGGGGCCTGTCCCCCTGCCAGAACCTGGCAAGGAGGAGGGCGCACGCCACCCTTGGCGTGTGCCCAAGTTGGAGGCGCCTAGGAGTCCCTGTTGGACAAGGGACTCCATCTCCTTTTTGGATTCCAATTAGAGTTCTCCTAAGAACCAACTTTGACTGGTCTTAGGCACCCTCTAAGGAGGAATCCAGGGGACTCTATTCCCACCAATCAGATTTAGATCTATTTCACAAAGGGTTGTGATTGGTTGGGAAGAAGAGGAGTTGGATCACAGCATAGTCTATAAATAAGACCCTGCGCCCAACTCAAATTAAGAGATTGAAATCAAATTCTCCATGCCCCAAGGCTGCCTCTCCCTCCTTCCTCCATGCCAAAACCATCTTCTCCCTCTCCTCTCCATGTCCAAAAGGAGTTTTGGATTCTTGGTTGGTGCAATCCAGATCAAGAGAAAGGCGACTGAAAGCTAGAAGGCTGCGCTGCTGCAAAGGACGACTGCTGATCTTCAAAAGGAGTTTTGAAGATCCTCCAGATCAGATCCAGATCTAATTTTTGGAGATGTGATAGAGAAGAAGAGGATCTCCAGATCCAGCCGAGTGGATACCGGTAGAGGCCAGGCACTTGCGTGGCTAGATCCAGAACCTTCCGCTGCTTACAGGATCATCAACGGATAATAGGATTACCCTACATCAAGGTAAATTAAATTTGATTTAATTTATCTAATTTTATTTTATTTTTAAAATAATAATAATTAGATCTAAAATATTAGATCTGATCAAAAAAAAAAAAAATATATCTCTTTCAGATCTGATTAGGACTGAACGAACCTGATCCAGGGAAATCAAGGGAATGCTTAATCAGAAATAAATCTATAAAACTAGTTAGATCTACATCATATATCTCATATATAAAATTGATCTAACTTTATACATATTTTGTATACATCTCATATATCATATCATGCATATTTTTTAGATCTAAATTATCTTATAATTATCTAAAAAATTAGATTTAAATTGATTACATCAAAATAAATTCTAATCTAGATAATTATGTAGAACTATTCTACAACTAGTCTAATCATGCATTCATCATATCTCATATGATCTAAAAATTAAATAATTTTATTTTTTATTTTTTAAATTTTATTATAATATTTATAATTATTAAAAAATAAAAAATTAATATATCTAAAATTATAATTTAATAAATCATGATCATGCAAGATTATGTATAGAACTATTCTATTTTACAACTAGTCATGCATATTGTAGAACTTAGATCTATATTATTTAATTTTAATTTTTTTAATTTTAGATCTAATCATTCTCATGTGACATCTAAAATCATCTAATTTTTAGATAAAAAAATAAATAAAAATTAGATCTAAATAATTTAGAGAA
The DNA here is from genome assembly GCA_006176705.1 of Cocos nucifera. Classification (NCBI taxonomy): domain Eukaryota; kingdom Viridiplantae; phylum Streptophyta; class Magnoliopsida; order Arecales; family Arecaceae; genus Cocos; species Cocos nucifera. The sequence goes on along the minus strand of QRFJ01000091.1, from coordinate 1,418,303 downwards.
TCTAGCTCTGATACTAGTTGAAGGAGAAATCTTGATTTTTCGGATTAGGTTCGTTCATATTTGATCGGATCAAGAGAGATATTTTAAAAAATTTTCTCATATATCTAAATTAGATCTAAGATACTTTATATCTAATTTTATAGATCTAATAAATAAAAATAAAAATAAATTAAATCTGATTTAATTTATACCTTGATGCTGGATAATCAGATTATCTTTTGATGATCCTACTGATTGCCTGAGGTTTTGAATCTTGCCATGCAAGCACCTGGCTTCTACCGATATCTACTCAGACTGGATTTAAAGATTTTCTTCTTTTTTATCACTTTTCTAAAAATTAAATCTAGATCTGATTTGGAGGATCTTCAAAACTCCTGTCGAAGATCTACAGTCATCTCTGCAGTAGTGCTGCCTTCTTCCTTTCTTGTCAGCTTTTTCTTGCCTGGATCGCACCAAACTGAAGTCCAACTTTCCTTGGACGTGGAGAGGAGAGAGAGAATCAGAAGATGGCATGGATGAGAGAGAGGAACAGCCTTGGGGCATGGGCTAATTGAGAACTCTTTGAAAGTTGGGCATAGATAGGGTTTATATAGACCCTGCTGCTTCATGCAGTGCCACATCATCTTGACCAATCACGTTGCTTTGTGCAATTAGATCTAAATCTAATTGATGGAATAACATCACCTGATCCAATCAGATCAGAGCCCCATTAATTCATCCTTATATGGCGCCTAAGACTGATCAAAGTCTATAGTTATGGGCCACCTAAGTAGAAAGTAAGAAGCAACCTGGAGTCCCATCTGTACGGGACTCCAGGCATCCCTATCCATGGGTGCACACCTCTCTAGGCATGCGCCCCCTTCTTTCCAAAATCTAGCAAGGGGACAAGCCCCTATCTGCTCTCCAATAAGTGCATGACACATGGGCAGATGTCTAAGTATCAAAGGTCAATGTTTGACCAAGACAAGAATTAGCAGGTGATGAAAAATGGTAGGTGTTGTCTCAAATTTATCTTATAAATTAAGATAACCCTTTTCTGACCTGAACGTTAGGCTCAATCGTGTGCTAGCATGATTTTCTTGAATCTAGTTGAATCTAATTCAAATCAATTAAACTGGATTAGTCCAATTGATGATATCCAAATCTAAATTCTTGTTTGTGTGATCCAGTTAGATTCAGTTCTGTATGGTAATGGAATATGTCGCGATCTCTATCATCGACATTGTCGAAACTCCTTTCGATGGATCAGAACTCTTCTGATTCAGACAACTAAAATAATCGATCATCTAAATCATTCTAATTACTCTCAAAATCTACTAGTGACCCCTAGCAGTATATGGTGGCAACCCATCAAAACTGTAAATAAACCTCTTGGTGTAGCTACTTATGTGATTAAGTTCTTCTATCTTGAGCTTCGATCAGATTAGGGTTAAGGTGAACTCATCAAACCCTAATTCTATCATATGATTTAATCATTCAATTCAAGTCTGATGTGAAAATCTTAATAGAAGCTCTTTCTATTATTTCACTCTACCATGGCCATGGGCTTATGGACTTAATTCTCATGATCATCATAGGGCTGCTCCTCTTCCATCGAGGTAGATAGATTTTCTCTTGATGCAATCCAATTCCTACAATGAACATGCTATAGCCAACAAACATCTCAGGGTTTTGAATGACTAGGAGACCGAGTCATGGTGTAGTCAAACTATAACACTCTCAAGGTGAACTGTTGATACACCTCAAGTCAAAGAATCAGACACACCATTGCAGCTTCGAGTCAATCATCGATGAGAAGATAGACTTTCTTATGACTGCTCGAGGTGGTCATGCTCAGTGCCCTCATTTTCTAACGAGTATCTGTACTCTCGCTTTGGTGTCTCTACACCATAGACTCAAGACTCATCTACTATGAAGAAGTGATTGTACACCAACCTTTCGGATCAATTACCATCCTCATGATGATCCTACGGTCAGGAGCATTTTATGAGTTAATAATAAAAATTCTTATCTTAAATTTTTAACTTTTGAAAATAAGAATCATTATTTTCATTAACTCAAGGGATGTATCACAGATACTAAATACATATTTATGATAGAAAATAATTTATTTTATTATTTATAGTCAAAATTATAATTTTACTCATAGAAGTGTATTACAAGTGTCAGCCAATTCAGGCTTCTAGGGCCCACATATCTAACACTCGAGAGGTTCAATTTTCACACAATGACACAATTGTAGTTTTTTTAAATATTGTTGACTATGATGTATGCCGCATTCTTATTGATAATGAAAGCTCTATCGATGTCTTATTTTATGATGCTTTCTCTAAAATGTCTATACCTAATAATTGATTAGGACCAATGAACTTCCTATTGGTAGGCTTTACTGGCGATGCTGTGCTAGTTGAGAAAATAATAACATTAACTATGGCTGCAGGATAGTACCCAAGACAGTCTAGGGCATAAGTAGATTTTTTGGTGGTGAATGCTCCATCTGCTTACAATACAATTCTCGATCGATCTAGTTTGAATGTACTTCGGATAGTGATGTCAACTTCTATTTGAAAATGAAGTTTCCAATAAGTTATGAGATTGAAGAGGTTAAAGGAGATTAAGCTTTGGTAAGGCATTGCTACTCAATTACTTTACAAAGGGGCGGACAATCGGACACTTGTCCAGTTGATGGGCTGGATATTCGAGATGACCTTACTGAAGAATGGGAGAAACCCATGGAAGATCTTGTGTCAATTTCTTTGAACGATGGAAACGAAGAGCACATGGTGCAGATCGGCTCCAATCTGGGAGAAAAGGTACGAAAGTAGCTCATCATCTTCCTACAAAAGAATGTAGATGTTTTTGCTTGGATTTTCGTAGACATGTCCAAAATTGATGCTGAAGTCATGGAACATCGTTTAACTATTAATCTCAAATATCGATCAGTGAAAAAAAAAATGTGCAGCTATGCTCTAGAGAAGTAGAAGACGATTGTGGAAGAAGTTGACAAGCTTCTCAAGATCGGATTCATTCGAGAAGTATCTTATCTGAACTGAATCTCCAATGTAATCCTTATCAAAAAGGTGAACGACAAATGAAGAATGTGCATAGACTTCAAAAAGTTGAACAAAGTCAGCCCAAAAGATAGCTACCCCCTATCCAGAATCGATCAATTGATGGATGCAACTTTGAGCCGTGAGCTCCTCACTTTCATGGATGCCTTCTCTAGCTACAATCAAATCTGGATGGCACTAGAAGATAAGAAAAAGACTGCTTTTATCACTGACCATAGTCTCTATTGTTACAGAATTATGCCCTTTGGGCTCAAGAATGCAGGTGCGATGATGCATACTAATTTATCGCTATGGCAAGTGCACCAATCGATCAAGTAATAAAGTAAATGAGTAGAGTATCATCCCTAGAGGATTGAAAAATAAGTATTGAAAAGCTCTTTCCTAAACTCTATTTAGAAGATTGATTTATGAGAATTAAAAAAATAAAAATAAATAAATAAATAATTAAGAAAATTGTTAGAAAATAGAAAGTGTAATTATTAGGGTTTTAAACTAAAGAGCAATAGGTTACTAAGGCAATCGGTTCACCAACTCAGTCAATACAATATTCAGATTATTAGGTTAATTTTGTTTCATGTGACGGTAGAGTTTTCTATTTTATTTACTATCCTTTGGTCCAAGCGTAGCAAAACTATTAATATTTATTAACTATCCTTTGGTCCAGGTATAATTTAAATAAATATCGATGCATTAACTTTTATAAAATTCTCTAATTAAAATACGCTGCATCCAAAGTGTACTAAAATTTTCGCATGCATATGAATTCTAATTTGATTCATAATACAAGATATATAAATTAAGAAGTATTGATATAGACATCATGATCTGTATCATTTATGTCCATCAAATTAATTAGAAGATAGCCAGTAATCTAAAAGCATTAAGATCAGATCTATATACTCCTCATAAATAAAATTTAAAATTAAAATTAAATTATACTAAATATTGTATCAAAAAAAGTGGCTACATCTTAGCCTTAGTAAAAGAAAATTTAGTTCATGATAACAAGATCAAAAATAGTAAATAAACTAAAAAACATAAAAAAAAATTAGACTATTTATTTGCTAAAATTGATCGTCCGTTGCTCTTAGTGTGGAGAAGTTAATGAGGAAGAAGAGAAGCCCCTTGCTCAATGTTCTGATCATCGGAAGAAGAAAAGAAGAAGAAAGAAAAATAAAAATTAAAGCTTTTTCTCTTCTCTCCCTAAACCCTCTCTAGAGCTCTCTCTCTCTCTCTCTTTCTCTTTATTAACTCTGTTTTCAACTCTCTACTACAGGTTCTCAAGCTCTCTCGGTATCAGGCTTTTTATAGGTTAAGGAAATGAATTCTGGGTAGAAGTCCTGAGGAAGTTGCGATTAAAACTCTTGGAATGAGTCGAAGAGGGCCTAGATAGATTCTGGCCTTCAGATGGCGATCGAATGATCGAATGGCTCAAAATTCACCTAAAAATCATTTAACAGCAGCCATCCGATCATCTTAATGGAATAAATTTGGGCCATCCGATCGCAACCAAAGAAGCCTCAAGCGCTAGTTAAAAACCCGAGATGAACCTTAGCCATTGGATCCTGACCGACAGCCTTCCTGACCACACGATCATGCCAAAATCGAAACCATCAAATCAGAACTGGAGCACCAGCAATCGTTGGATCTCATGAAATTCCTAGAATACCCTCTATGGATCGATCGTGAGCCCAATCTTTCGTGGACCGCCACCATCACCAGCCAATCAATACGCCACACTCTGTGTGAAATCCCCATCATGCCCCTGGATCTGGTTACTATAGCAGTCTGTGGTAGACCGCATGATTTTCTTGTTAGATATGTGTGCCCTAGAAGCTAGAATTGGCTGACACTTATAATAAACTTCTAGGGGCAAAATTATAATTTTGACTATAAATAATAAAATAGGTTATTTTTATCACAAATGTGTATTTAGCGCCTGTGATACATTTCTTGAGTTAATAGTAATGATAATTCATATTTTCAAGAGTTAAAAATTTAAAACATGAATTTTTATTTATTAACTCATAAAATGCTCCTGACCGTAGGATCATCATGAGGATGATGATTGATCCAAAAGGTTAGTGTACAATCGCTTTTTTATGGTAGATGAGTTTTAAGTTTACAGTGTGGAGACACCGAAGTGAGAGTATAGATATTCGTTAGAGAATGAGGGTACTGAGCATGACCACCTCGAATAGTCATAAGAAAGTCTACATTCTCGTCGATAACTAACTTGAAGCTACAGTGGTGTGTCTGGTTCTTTAACCTAAGGTGCATCGATAGTTCACCTTGAGGATGTTATAGTTTGACTACACCATGACTCGATCTCCTAGCCATTCAGAATCCTGAGGTGTATGTTGGCTATAGCATGTTCATTGTAGGAATTGGATTACACCAAGAGAAAATCTATCTACCTCAGTAGAAGAGGAGCAGTCCTATGATGATCATGAGAATCAAGTCCATAAGCCCATGGCCATGGCAGAGAGTGAAATAATAGAAAGAGTTTCTATTATTATTTTTACATCAGACTTGAATCGAATGATTAAATCATATGACGAAAATTAGGATTTGACGAGTCCACCTTAACCCTAATCTGATCGAGGCTCAAGATAGAAGAACTTAATCATATGGGTAGCTACACCAAGAGGTTCATTTTCAATTTTAATGGGTTGCCACCATATACTGCTAGGTATTACTGGTGGATTTTGGGAGCAATTAGAATGATTTAGATGATCGATCATTCCAGTTGTCTGAATTAGAAGAGTTCTGATCCATCGAAAGGAGTTTCGATGATGTCGATGATGGAGATCATGACATATCCCATTATCATACCGAACTGAATCTAACTGGATCACACAAATAAGGATTTGGATCTGGATATCATCAATTGGACTAACCCAGTTTAATTAATTTGAATTAGATTCAATTAGATTCAAGAAAATCGTGCTAGCATACGATTGAGCCTAACGTTCTCCTTCTATTATCATTAAAAGTTATCTCGATTGAGCTAAATGAGTTTATGCTCACTCAAATATCTTTACTTGGTTTGACTGGAGCTTGTCTAGATCAAAAAAGAGTTGTCTTAATTTATGAGATAAATTTGAGACAACACCTGCCATTTTTTATCACCTGCTAATTCTTGTTCTTTGACTTTGGTCAAACGTTGACCTTGATCAAACGTTGACCTTTGACCCTTGTACATCTGCCCATATGTCATGCACTTATTGGAGAGCAGATAAGGGCTTGTCTCCTTACTGAAATTTGGAAAGGAGGGGTGCATGCCTAGGATGGCGTGCATCCATGGATAGGGATGCCTGGAGTCCCATACGGATGGGACTTCAGGTTGCTTCTTGGATTCTACTTAAATGATCCCTAGCCATAGACTTTGACCAATCTTAGGTTCCATCTAAGGATGAATTTATAGGGCTCTCATCTGATTGGATCAGGTCATGTCATCCCATCAATCAGATTTAGATTTGATTGCATGAAGCAATGCGATTGGCCGGGATAATGTGGCACTGCATGGCACAGTAGGATCTATAAATAAACCATGTCTGTGCTCCACTTTCATAGAGTTCTCTCTTAGCCACACCCGAAGGCTTCCCCTCTCCCTCCTCCATGCCATATTCTACTCCTCTCTCTCCTCTCCATGCCTAAGGAAAGTTGGGTTTCAGTTTGGTGCGATCCAGGCAAGAAAAAGGCTAATGAGAAAGGAAGAAGGCAGCACTGCTGCAGAGACGACAGTAGATTTTTGAAAAGAAGTTTTGAAGATCCTCCAAATTAGATCCAGATCTGATTTTTGGAGAAGTGATAAAAAAGAAGAAGATCTCCAGATCTAGTCTGAGTAGATATCGGTAGAGGCCAGACGCTGGCGTGGCTAGATTGAGAACCTCAAGCAATCAGCAGGATCATCAAAGGATAATTAGATTACCTAGCATCAAGGTATAATTAAATCAAATTTAATTTTTTTTATTTTTATTTATTAGATCTATAAAATTAGATCTGAAATATCTCAGATCTGATCTAGATATATAAGAAAAATTTTGAAATATCTCTCTCGATCCGATCAGATCTGAATGAATCTGATTCGAAAAATCAGGATTTTTCTTCAACTGATATCAGAGCCAGGTTTTTCAATAAAAATATTTAGATATGAATTTTAATTTATTTTGATCTAATAATTGATGATTTTTGATGTCACATAGGATGTTATTAGATCTAAAATTAGAAAAATTAAAATTAAATAATATAGATCTAAGTTCTACAATATGCATGACTAGTTGTAAAATAGAATAGTTCTATACATAGTCTTGCATAATTATTATTTATTTTAATTAAATTATAATTTTAGATCTATTTATTTTTTATTTTTTAATGATTATAAATATTATAATAAGATTTAAAAAATAAAAAATAAAATTATTTAATTTTTAGATCATATGAGATATGATGATTGCATGTCAAGACTAGTTGTAGAATAGTTCTACATAGTTATCTAGATTAGAATTTATTTTGATGTGATCAAATTTAAATTCTAATTTTTTAGATAATTATGAGATAATTTAGATCTAAAAAATATGCATGCATGATGATACATGAGATGTATGCAAAATATGTTTAAGTTAGATCAAATTTTATATATGAGATATATGATGTAGATCTAATTAGTTTTTATATAGATTTATATTTTTGATTAAGACATTCCCCTTGGCCGTCCGATCATAAGAATAAAGTAGGATTTAAATGTCCTCTCCTTCCATTCGATGGGGTGTTCTTATGATGTGTAGGGGTGCTATGCGTTCGTCCTTAATCAGAAATCAAAAACTTACTTTCTACAAAATCCTAGATTCTGAAATCCTAGGATTTTATTTACATGTTTTATTTATGAACCCTTAACTTAATTAAGAATTAAGATTATGAAATATTAATTAGATCTAAAATTGAGAATTTTAGATCTAAGACATATTCATAATATTGGGTTCGGACTTGGGTAGCTCAATTAGGTCTAAGCGGTTGATCAAACCAAATTAAGAGTTGGTTAGATGGGATCAACAGTGCTTAAATTGATCAGCCTAATAGGATTAAGTCTGGGTCAAGATCGAGTCATGTGAGTGATCGATCAAGCTAAGACCTAATTAGGCTCAATGGTTAGAGTCTGGATTGTAGGCTAACCCGATTGGTTCTGGCTCAATAATTTGGTGTCTAAGGTAAGTTTGGTAGATACGACCGACTGATTTTTAATTGGGAGCTACTCGACTCGAATGTGTTCTTGTCGAGTTAATGGCATATCCCTTCCACCGATCTCACTTACCTGGCCATGTTTGTTGGCTCAGTTCTGATCTAAGGTGGTCAATAATCTAAGCTAACCCATGCCACTAGGTTAGTCATAATGGTTATGACTATGTCAAGTCTAGTTTAATGAGACCTAAATCAAATCTCCCTAAGAAAAGATTAAGTCTAAGATCTTCCACCATTGTAGATGTGCGGGCCCTTCTCGGGGTTGATTGTTCTCGACTGGTTATAGTGGCTTAGTTGCATCGGAAAGATGCAACCATATCTATTAGGCATTGGATGCTACTGGCTGGAGGATGGATTGGGCTCAATATTTTGGATACGATGAGAGACTCAATTAGAAATCCAATCTATGCAAATGGTGGATCTGACTTAACTAAGGAGTGGATCAATATTTTAGGCACGGTGAGATTCATGAATTAGAGACCAAGTTTGGGTGCACCATGATTAGAGAATCATTGAACAAGAGTTATTCACTCATTGGCTAACCCATCATCAATAACTGTTAGGTGAGGTGATGAGTTAGTTGGTGGAACCGCACCATTCATTAGAAATTATTAATCGTAGAGATTTTTGCATCTCTATAGAGGAAGTATAGGGATCCGAAAAAATAGTGGGAGCTAATTTATTTAAAAATAAAATCTCTAAATAAATTGGTTAAGTTTTAATTATAATATCTAACTAAAAATTTTGACTCTCTATAGAAAAATATCTACATCCAACCCATTAGCATGAATCCTAAACACCCATAGACTGATCAAACTAAATTACAAGGATTGGCTCTGAAACTTCAAAATCATTTTAGGTTCCAAGAAGTGAACTCATCTATTGGATCAGGATCCTTCCACCTTACCAGCTCGTCTAATCGCTGAACACAGAGCATCTTTGGATAAGTGGACGGATGATGATAATAAGATCAGATACTACATGTTGGGCTCGATGTCTGATGAGCTTCAATGCCAACATGAAGATATCAAGACTGCTCGTCAATTGTTGGCTCACCTATAGGAGATGTTTGGTGAATAGAGTCGTGCAGCCAAGTACCAAGTCACTAAACGACTTTTCAAGGCTAAGATGTGCGATGGACAGTCAGTCCAAGATCATTATCTGATGATGATCAAGGACTTGGAAGAGCTTGAGAAGCTCGGAGTGAGGTTGGACTTGGATCCATAGAATGATATAATTCTGCAATCCCTGATTGATGCATATGGGTAGTTCATCATGAAGGCCGAACTTATGAACAAGCTGGTTACCGTTGAGCTTTCCATGAAATGTTCTAAAAGCTCAGTGCTTGCTAATGGAATGGACTTCTTTCAAGAGAAAGTCTTTTGAAAAGAAGAAGAAGTCTACGAAAAAGCAGAAGGTGGAAGGAGGAAAGAAGAAAAAGACAGAGCTGAAGAAGGTCGATGACAAAGAAAAGTATTTTCATTGCAACAATGATGGCCACTGAAAGCAAAACTGCCCTACTTACCTGGCCATCCTAAAGAAAAAGAAGGGAGGTCTTTCTGGAGGTATGCTCGTTATTGAGTCTAACCTTACAGTTTCTTTTGCATCCAGTTGGATGCTTGACTCTGGTTCTAGTGCTCATTTGTGCACTTCCATGTAGGGTCTTGAGGATAGCAGGAGGCTAAGGGATGGCAAGATGATTCAACACATCAAAAATGGAGCAAGAGTTGCTGCCATGGCCGTGAGAACATACCCTCTTCGACTACCATCTGATTTAGACTTAGTGTTAAAAAACTGTTATTATGTGCCTGCAGCAAGCAGGAATTTGATTTCCATTTTTTGCCATGCATTAGAAGGCTATGTAATTAGTTTACTTAAGGAACATTGTAATATTCTTTATGAAAGAAATAAAATTGCAAGTGGTTTCCCATTAATGGTCTTTATCAATTACATATTGATGTATCTATTTTTAATATCGAGCAAAATGAGAATACCATGAAATAACCTAGGGATAGTCCAAACGATAGGTATCTATGGCACCTAAGACTAGGTCATATAGCAGAAGATAGGATTAACAAATTGAAAAAAATCGGGCTATTAAGTCCATTGACTTCCAAGTCATATCTAATTTGTGAATCTTATCTTCATGGCAAAATGACTAAACTCTCTTTTGTAGGACATGGGGAAAGGGCCACGGATCTTCTTATCTTAGTACATACTGATGTGTATGGCCCATTTGATGTGCCGACCAAAGGCAACTTTATCTACTTCATAATCTTTATCGATGATTTATCAAGATATGGGTATGTGTATCTTATAAGACACAAGTCTGAATCTTTTGAAAAGTTTAAAAAATTCAGACATGAAGTAGAAAAGCAAATTAAAAAATCTATCATGGTTCTTCGATCAGATCGAGGAGGTGAATACCTTAGTTGAAAAGCTTGGACTATCTCAAGAAAAATGAAATAGTCTCTCAATGGACTCCATCTGAAATACCTCAACTCAACGGAGTTTCAGAACGAAGGAACCGAACCCTATTAGATATGGTCCGATCCTTGATGAGTTTCATAGACCTCCCTGATTTTTTTTGGAGATACTGTTTGTTAATTGTAATATACTTACTGAATAGGGTTTCTTCTAAAATTATTCCTACCACACCGTATGAGATATGGCATGGTAAGAAATCAAGTCTAAATCATCTCAAAATTTAGGGTTGTCCTGCTCATGTCAAAAGATAACAGGCGGACAAGTTAGACTTTAGATCCTTCAGAGCTTGATTTATAGGATATCCTAAAGAGTCATTAGGATATTATTTCTATATTCCAGAAGATCACAATGTGATTGTGAGTCGACATGCCATCTTTCTTAAAAAAATAGTTTATTCAAGATAGCGACATTGGAAAGCAAATCAAGCTCGATGAGAAAGTCTCACAAGAGCAATGAGCTAAGAACCAAATAAACCAAATCAGGTTAAGCCAATCCATTCACTACCTCCTCCACCTCATAGATCGAAAAGGATTTTTTGTCCCCCGGAGAAGTACTTAGGTACTATTTTAGAAAAATTAGAGAAAATATTCCTCGTAGGTAATGGGGTTCATGGTGATGATCCCAAAATCTATAATGAGGCGATATCAAATATCGACTTCAAAAAATTGTTAGAGGTAATGAAGTCAAAAATTGACTCGATACACTCAAACCAAGTCTGAACCTTGGTAGATCCACCAGAAGGTATAGTACCTATTGGATGTAAATGGATCTATAAGAGAAAGATTGGTGTAGATGGGAATATGGAGACATTCAAAGCTAGATTAGTGGCAAAAGATTATAGTCAGCATGAAGGTATTGACTATCAGAATATCTTTTCGTCAGTAGCTATGCTAAAATCCATTCACACATTACTTACTGTTGCAGTCTATTTCGATTATGAAATATGACAAATGAACATGAAAATGGCATTCTTAAATGGATATCTTGAGAAAGATATCTATATGGAATAGCTGCTAGATTTCACATCCGATGATGATGATCATAAGGTATGCAAGCTGCAAAGGTCCATATATGGACTTAAGCAAGCATCTCGAAGCTGGAATACTCATTTTAATGATGTGATCAAATTGTTTGGTTTCATCAAGATGGAGGAGGAGCCATGTGTCTTCAAAAAGGTCAGTGAAAGCACTATTATCTTTCTCGTATTGTACGTGGATGACATCCTCCTTATTGGGAATGATATTCCCATGTTGACCATAGTTAAAATATAGTTATCTAAAGAATTTTTCATGAAAGACCTAGGAGAAGCATCCTTTATTTTGAGAATTAAGGTCTATAGAGATAGAACGAATAGGATGCTAGGACTTTCACAGAAGATATACATGGAGAAAGTGCTAAAGAGGTTTAGCATGAAAAACTCTAAGAAGATTTGGTATCCTTCAGACATGGCATTCATCTTTCCAAGAAGATGTGCCCGAGCACATCTGAGGAAATAGAACGCATGAGCAAGATCCCTTATGCTTCAGCAATAGGAAGCCTCATGTATGCCATGTTTTGTACACGATCTGATATAGCCCATGCTGTGAGTGTCATGAGCAGATATCAGTCGAATCTAGGTGAACAACACTGGACTTCTATGAAATATATCCTTAAGTACTTGAGAAGAACTAAGGATATGTTGTTGATCTTTGGTAATGGAGAACTCTAAGTCCAAGAATATATAGACTTGGATTTTATGTCTGATGTAGATGATCAAAAGTCGACATCTGGGAGTCTGTTTGTGTGCAATGGTGGAGCTGTCAGTTGAAAAATTTTCAAGCAAATAGTGATAGTAGATTCCACCATAGAAGCAGAATATATCACTGTGTCAGAAGCTACAAAGGAGGCATTCTGATGCAGAAAGTTTACCGCAGAGATCGAAGTGATGCCATCAGATGCCATTATTTTGTATTGCGAAAATAATGGTACCATAGCCCTTGCTAAGGAGCCGAGGTCTCATAGAAATTCAAAAACATCGAGCGGCGATACCACCTCATCCATGATTACCTAGAGAAGGGTTACATCGAGGTTAAGAGAGTCGATTCCATAGACAATGCAGTGGATCTGCTTATAAAGCCGTTGGGCCAGCAAAAGATCGAAGCCCATCTTGAGAAGATGGAACTTAGATTTATAGCCAATTAGCTTTAGGTCAAGTGAAAGTTTGTTAGATATGTGTGCCCTAGAAGTCAAAATTGGCTGACACTTGTAATACACTTCTAGGGATAAAATTATAATTTTAACTATAAATAATAAAATGGGTTATTTTTTATCATAAATGTATATTTAGTGTCTGTGATACATCCCTTAAGTTAATGGTAATGATAATTCATATTTTCAAAAGTTAAAAATTTAAGACATGAATTTTCATTTATTAACTCATAAAATGCTCCTGATCGTAGAATCATCATGAGGATGATGATTGATCCGAAAGGTTGGTGTACTATCGCCTCTTTATAATAGATGAGTCTTGAGTCTACGGTGTGGAGATACTAGGCGAGAGTATAGATACTCGTTAGAGAATGAGGATACTGAGCATGACCACCTCGAGTAGTCATAAGGAAGTCTACCTTCTCGTTGATGACTGACTCGAAGCTGCAGTGGTGTGTCTGATTTTTTGACCTAAGGTGCATCGACAGTTCACCTTGAGGGTGTTATAGTTTGACTACACCATGACTCGATCTCCTAGCCATTCAGAATCCTGAGGTGTATGTTGGCTATAGCATGTTCATTGTAGGAATTGGATTGCACCAAGAGGGAATCTATCTACCTCGGTAGAAGAGGAGCAGCCCTATGATGATCATGAGAATCAAGTCCATAAGCCCATGGCCATAGCAGAGAGTGAAATAATAGAAAGAGTTTCTATTATTATTTTCACATTGGACTTGAATCGAATGGTTAAATCATATGATGGAAATCAGGGTTTGACGAGTCCACCTTAACCCTAATCTGATCGGAGCTCAAGATAGAAGAACTAATCACACAGGTAGCTACACTGAGAGGTTCATTTTCAATTTTGATGGGTTGCCACCATATACTGCTAGGTGTTACTGGTGAATTTTGGGAGCAATTAGAATGATTTAGATAATCGATCATTTCAGTTGTCTGAATCAGAAGAGTTCTGATCCATCGAAAGGAGTTTCGATGATGTCAATGATGGAGATCATGATATATCCCATTACCATATAGAATTGAATCTAACTGGATCACACAAATAAGGATTTGGATCTAGATATCATCAATTGGACTAACCTAGTTCAATTGATTTGAATTAGATTCAATTAGGTTCAAAAAAATCGTGCTAGTACACGATTGAGCCTAACGTTCTCCTTCTATTATCATTAAAAGTTGTCTCGACTGAACCAAATAAGTTTGTGCTCACTCAGATACCTTTACTTGGTCTGACTGAAGCTTGTCCAGATCAGAAAAGGATTGTCTTAATTTATGAGATAAATTTGAGACAACACTTACCATTTTTCATCACCTGCTAATTCTTGTCTTTTGACTTTGGTCAAATGTTGACCTTTGATCCTTGGACATCTGCCCATGTGTCATGTACTTATTGGAGAGCAGATAGGTGCTTGTCCCCTTACTACAATTTGGAAAGGAGGGGCCGCATGCCTAGGATGGCGTGCGCCCATGGATAGGGATGCCTGAAGTCCCATACGGATGGGACTCCAGGTAACTTCTTGGATTCTACTTAAATGACCCCTAGCCATAGACTTTGACTAGTCTTAGGCATCATCTAAGGATGAATTTATGGGGCTCTCATGTGATTGGATCAGGTGATGTCATCCCATCAATCAGATTTAGATCTGATTACATGAAGCAATGTGATTGGCTGGGATGATGTGGCACTGCATGGCGCAGTAGGGTCTATAAATAAACCATGTCTGCGCCTCACTTTCATAGAGTTTTCTCTTAGCCATGCCCCAAAACTATCCCTCTCTCTCCTCCACACCATATTCTACTCCTCTCTTTCCTCTCCATGCCCAAGGAAAGTTGGGCTTCAGTTTGGTGCGACCTAGGTAAGAAAAGGCTGACGAGAAAGGAAGAAGGTAGCACTACTGCAGAGACGACAACAGATCTTTGAAAGAAGTTTTGAGGATCCTCCAAATCAGATCTAGATCTAATTTTTGGAGAAGTGATAAAGAAGAAGAGGATCTCTAGATTCAGCCTGAGTGGATATAGATAGAGGTCAGGTGCTTGCATGGCTAGATCCAGAACCTCAAGTAATCGCAGAATCATCAAAGGGTAATCGGATTATCCAGCATCAAGGTATAATTAAATTAGATTTAATTTTTTTTATTTTTATTTATTAGATCTATAAAATTAGATCTGAAATATCTCAAATCTGATTTAGATACATGAGAGAAATTTTTGAAATATCTCTCTTGATTTGATTAGATCTGAACGAACCTGATTCAAAAAATCAGGATTTTTCCTTCATTCCTAACATCATGCTGACGTTAGGCGGGCCAAGTTTAATGTGGGTGATTGGTTCTATGGTTGGGCTGATCTGATTCTGAGACAGTTTGGTTTGGACCAGTCGATAATATTTTTTTTTATTTTTTTCTTTGAAATTTGATTTCGAGCTTATTTGGACTCTGTTTTGCTTGAAACTTATTTCATCTGAACCAAAAAAATAAGATCTTTCTGTTAATAGCCTTCTTTCCTACAAAATATCAATAAAAGTATTAATTTTTAAAAAATAAATTAATTTTTTTTATAATTTAATACTTTTATTATTATATTTTTACCACTTATCACACCTCCCAACTTAGTCATTGCTAGTCTCTTAGCAATGCTTTATTTAATACCATGTTTTAATAAGATCATCCATCATAAAGATAAATCTAGGGTTAAAGGTCAAAAAGTTTAGAACATACCACTAATTAAGTATTGAGCTTTAGAAGCAAATTTTGCAGTCAGCATAATTAAACACTTTTTTAGAGTACATCAAAGATCTACAGCATTTATGATCGTAATGACTAATTTAATGGATAAAAGTATCCTCTCTTATCATCTAATTTAATTAATTTTTCATACATTTCCAATTTAAACTCATGAATTAAGATATCTTTCATACTTTCTTTTTTTTTAGCATCCTGGCCTTCCCTCCACCGTTTTACGTGAACCTCCATACTTGACATAAGTGCAGAGACTCAGTTACTAAGCTTTGGACAATCCACATATACTCTATCTTTTGTATTTTAATTTTTAGGCAAGTAGTTCTTTCCTTAAATTCAAATTTTTTTGATTGAAATATATATTGATTATCAATTTTCAGTAATAATTAAATTCTTAGTTGACCTTATGATCAATACCTACTTTGTTTTGTTAGTGTGTATGTACAAATAGAAGTGCTAATAATCTTTAGATGACCTAAGTAGGTTGCTATAAGTCTGACCAACTAGTCTACTTTTTTAACTTGCTATATTCATTAACAAATACTTCTAACTTTTGTCACTTTTTCTATTCTATCTTGCTCAATATTTTCTTTTTGATACATAGTTTAAAAAAAAAATTTTCTACCCCCCAACTTATTCTACGTTGTCTCAATGGAGAAAGGAAAAGTAAATGATGTACTAAGAGACAAAAAGGAATATAGCTGTACTATCAATCTAGACTGATTCTTTGAAGCTTTAAAATTTAGCTTGAGCTTTCATTGATTTTTTTTTCGCAAAATTGAAAACACACACCAAAGCAAATAAAAGAGTAACAAAGACTATGAAAAAATAAAAGAAAAGAAAATGATCAAAACTAAAAAGAAAAGAAATAATCTATCTAGTAGTTTTGATTTATAGTCTTCAGCTTGATTTTCTCAAGGCTCTGGCCGAATCAATCTGGTGCCATTTCAATCGGAATACTTTCATGTTTGGTCGAACCTTCTTGTGATTTGATAGTGCTAACTTCATTAGGGTTATCAAACATGTTTTCTAAAAAATACTCATACACTGATTTATTAATAACATCAATTTGAAAATAAGTTTGATTATCATCAGGATGTTTAGTAGCTTTAAAAACATTGAAAGTAATTTATTCATCTTGGACTCTAAGAATTAATTTTTCTTATTTAATATCTATTAAAGCTGTTCCAATAGCTAAAAAGGATCTTCCTAAGATAAGGGGTACATTAATATCTTCTTCCACATCAAGGACAATAAAATTAATAAAAAAAATAAATTTATTTTTCTTTACCAAGACATTCTTCACTATACCTCTTGGATATTTGATGGATCTGTCAACTAATTAAAGAGTGATAGTGGTAGGCTTCGATTCTCCTAGACCCAACTTTCTGAAAATAGAAAAAGTATGAGATATATACTTGCTCCTAAATCACATAAAATTTTATCAAAACTATAATCACCAATAATGCAAGGGATAGTAAAACTCCCTGGATCCTTTAGCTTTTATGGTAATTTTTTTTAAAGTATTGTTGAGCATTGTTCATTCAAGTTAACTATCTCATGCTTCTTCAGCTTTTTCTTATTGGTAGGAATTTCTTTGAGGAACTTAGCATACCTAAGCATCTAAGTAATAGCATCTACAAAAGGAATATTAATATATAAATTCTTTAAAATTTTGAAAAAATTTAAGAATTTCTTATCTGGATGCTGAATTTGTCTCTCTGAAAATGGTAGTAGTGGCATGTAGGGCTTTACGTTTGGATCGGTAAACTTTATACCAGGGGACCATCTATCTATTGGTTGTTTTGGTTACTGACGAATTTTGATTGGCTGATTTGTAGTTTCCTCTTCAGTCTTCTTATCATGATGTGGCTCCTCCAGCTCTATACCACTTCTCAGTGTGATAACATTGATTTGCTCCCTTGGATTGATCTCTATATTGCTAGGCAAGGATTCCTGTGGTCTCTCAAAGATTATCTTGACCATCTGATCTACTTGCATCTTCAAGTTTTGAATAGTTGCCACTTGGTCTTGCCTGAGCTTGGTTTCAAGATTTCTTATGGCCACTTCTTGACTTTGCATGAATTTTGTCTCAATATCCTTCATAGCTGCTTCTTGATTCTGCATAAATTTAATCATTAGCTCCTTCATATTGAGCTTCTTTTTATGTGCTTGGAATCCCGAAGGTGGTTGCTGTGTTGCATTTTGATTGCTCCATGAGAAATTTGGATGCTGCCTCCATCCTTGATTATATGTGTTGGAGTAGGGATTGTTTTGCTGTGGTCTGAAAAAATTACTAACATAATTAGCTGTATCATTAAGTTTAGCAAAAGAATTACATGTCTGGCAGTGGCTTGTATCGTGTCCTCCTCCACATAGGTCATAAGTGATGCTCTGAACATGCATAGCTGTTTCCTTCATATTATTGACTTTGGCTCTAAGGGCTTCTATTTCAACTAGTAAGGTTGGAACGCAATCTACTCCTTGCACAGCTACTGATCTTCTCGGCATCATGCATTCTGTTTGCCACTGATAGCTATTTGATGTCATCTCATCGATCAGGTCAAAGGCTTCTTCCTTTGTTTTGTGATTAGTGGTACCTCCTGTTGCTACATCAATCATAGAATGATTAGTAGGAGATAAACAATTGTAAAAAGTTTGTATCTGAAGCCAAATGGATAATTGATGGTGTGGACATCTTCTCAGCAATTTCTTGAATCGCTCCCAAGCCTCATAAAGTGTCTCCATTCCATCTACACAAAAGAAGTAATATCGTTACGCATCTTTACAGTTTTAGAAGGTGAAAAGTACTTGGCTAAGAATTTTTGGGCTAGGACATCCCAAGTAGTGATAGAACCTATAGGAAGAAAATGAAGCCAACTTTTAGCTTTGTCCCATAAAGAAAAAGGAAAACGTCTTAATCTAATAGCATCATCCAACACCCCATTAATTTTAAAAGTATCACAAAGTTTAAAAAAATTAGAAATATGGACATTCAGATCATCATGCACATGTCCGCTAAATTGGATAATTGACTGAATCATCTAGATCATCATTAGCTTAATTTCAAAGTTGTTTGCTCGCACGGGTGATCTCCTGATGTTTGAAGCTACGTTGGCTATAGATGGTGCAATGTAGTTGTTTAATGGATGATGTGCCACTCGAATAGCTTCTCATCATTTCTTGATCGTCATATCCAATCCTAGATTGATGTCGTTAGGATCTTCAGCTGCCATATTTCTTTCTTGCTATAGTCTTCTGATGGTCCTCTCGATTTTTGGGTCTAAAGATAGTAAGTCACTATTTATTGTACATGTCATGCACCGAACATAAACCTAAAAAAAATAAAATTAGAATAAAAATTAAAAATAAAATTCTAAAGTAAAGTAAGGATCAAAATTTTAATATTATTCTAGATACAATCCCCGGCAATGGTGCCAAAAACTTGATGCATGCTAATTTATCGCCATGGCAAGTGCACCAATCGATCAAGTAATAAATCCATTAGATGGAACTTGAAAAGATTTTATCTTAATCCCATAAGATGGGAATAGGACAAGGGTCAAATGTTGACCCAGTATGTAGGAAAGAAGAGACATGGTGTGCGCCTCCTAGAATTTATCTAAGAGCGCATGTCCATATGGGATTTATGTGGAGTTTGTGAGCGCATGCTCCTTTATAGCGTGCGCATCTGATGGATAAGATAAGGTGCTCATTCAAATTTGATTTGACTGGTCAAAGCATTTGAATTTGATTCAAATATCTAGGAAGATAAGAGTTTGCGCCATCTACTCACCTTATTCTTTATTCCATACCATATTTTTGAGTTTTGTATGATAAAATATAGAAAAAATATGGTGTGGGGCAAGGAGATCATGGAGGAGTCCTTCTGCATGTTAAATTTTGATCTGTTCAAAGTTATATGCAAAGGGACTCTTGACTAGGTCTATAAATAGGATCCTACACAAGCTGTTGTGCATCGCCATTTCTCTATGGTAAAGCCCTACCAAAATATTCATCTCCATACCTTCCTCATCTGATCCTCTCTCTTCTTTATGCCTAAGAGTTGGATAAAATCTACAAGCAAAGATTAAGTTTCATTAGCACGAAGATCAGCGAGAGATGATGGTGTTCGTGAGACGAACGCGCAGCCTTCGGAGTTTATTTTGAAGATTCTATGGAAAGACATCAGATCTGATCTTTGGAGATTAGATCTTGAAGAAGGAGACTTCTAGATCTAATTCGAGTGGATATTGGTAGAGATCGGACGCATACGCGGCTCAATCAAAATTTTGGATCAGTCGTCAGATTATCACAACGGATAAATGGTTTATCCGATCAGGTTATAACTGTTATCACCATCATTATTTTTATTTTATTTCTAATTTTAGATCAATCTAATTAGATCTAAGAACTCTCAAATATGATCGAATCATAAAAAAATTTTAAAAATTATTCCATTGCAAATCTGATCCGATCAGATACATCCTACGGTAGAAAAATTTATTTTTTCCTTCAACTGGTATCAGAGCCAGATTGCTGCTTCTAGATCTATCTTTAGATTGATCTAAAATTATTTTTTATGATTTAAAATAAAAAATTATAGATTTTAAATATATATGTTTGACATAAACAATGCATGCTCTAGTGTAGATCTGCTATTCTATATCATGATAGTTTTCAAATATATTTTAGATTAAATCTGATTTAATTTTTAATGATTTGATCATTTAAGTTTTAAATATTACATTAGATATAATCAGATCTGAAACATAATATCTAATTTAAAATTTTGATATATATGATATAGACAGCATATGTCTAGACTAGATCTCTAGTTTAATCTCATAGTCTAGATCAAAAATTTTAAAAAATATTTACTTAATTTTTTGAAGATTATGTGAATAGATTAGTTAAATTTTAGATATTATATATGATATAATTAGATCTGAAAGCATGAGATGTATTTAAAATTTTCATATATATGACACATGCAATGCATGTCTAGACTAGTTACATAGATCTATGCCATGAGTAATTTAGATTAAAATTTTTTATGATGAGATCATTTAAAATTTTACTTTCAAATATTACATTAGAACAGATCTAAAACATAAATTTAAATATTAAATTTGATGCATGAGATGTATGCAAAGCATGTATAGATTAGATCTTAAATCATATAACAGTTATATGCTTTAGATCTAATAGTTTTATAGTATAGTTCATATTTCTAATTAAGGCATTCTCCTTGACCGTCCGGTCATAAAAGTAAGAAGGATTTAAAGGCTCTCTCATTCCATTCGATGGGATGCTCTTATAGCATGTAGGGGTGCTACGTTTGCCCTTAATCAGAAATCAAAAATTTACTTTTCTGCAACATTCTAGATCCTGAAATTCTAAAATTTTTATGCATATTTTGTTATTGAACCCTTAAACTTAATTAAGAATTAAGTTTATGAAATTAATTAGATCTAAAAATTATGAATTTTTAGATCTAAGATACCTTCATAAATCATGGATTCGAATGTGGGTAGCTCAATTAGATCTAGCGGTTGATCAAACTAAATCAAGAATTGGTTAGGTGGGATCAAGAGTGTTTAGATTTGACCAGCCAAATAGAATTAAGTCTGGGCCAATGTCGACTCACAATCACATGTGGTCGATCAAGTTAAGACCTAATTTGGCTTCGTGGTTCGAGCCTAGATTGTAAGCTAACCCGATCAGTTCTGATTAGATAAATCGATGTTTAAGGTAAGTATAGCAAATACGATCAGTGGTCTTTAATTGGAAGCTACTCGATCTGAATGCATTCATAATGAGTTAATAGCATATTCTTTCCACTGATCTTACTTACCTAGTCGATTGAGTCGACCAAATTTTGGTTTGAGGTGGCTAACGATTCGAGGTAACTCATGTCACTAGGTTAGTCATAAATGTTATGACTAGTTGAGTTTAAGAGACCAAATTAAATCTTTCTAAGAAAATATTAAATCCTAGGTCTTCCACTATTATAGATGTGCGGGCCCTTCCCGAGGCTGATTGTTCTCGACTGATATAGTGGTTCAATTGCATCAGAAAGATGCAACTATATCTATTAGGCATTGGATGCTATGGATTGGAGGATGGGTTGGGCTCAATATTCCAGATATGGTGAAAGATTCGATCAAAAATCCAATTTGTGTAAATGATGGATTTGGCTTAATTAAGGAGTGGAGCAATATTTCGAACACAGTGAGCTTCATGAACTAGAGATCAAGTTTGGATGCATCATGTTTAGAGAAAACTAGATAAGAGTTGTCCACTCATCGATTGACCCATCACCAATAACTATTAGGTATGGTGGTGAGCCAGTCGATGGAACCGCACCATCCACTAAAAATCAATGATCGTGGAGATTTTTACATCTCTGCCAAGAGAGCGTAGGGATCCAAAAAATAGTGGAAGCCTAATTTATTTAAAAATGAAGCCTCTGAATAAATTGGTTGAGTCAAATTACAAGTCTAACTAGAAACTTTGACTCTTTACAGGAAAATATCTACATCAAAATCCCTAGCCTAAATCCTAGATACCCACAAGTTGACCAGACTGATTTATATGGATTGGCTAAAGAACTTTAAAATTATTTTGGATTCAAAATGGCTAACCTATGTATTATACCAGGACCAACCCCACTATACCAGCACATCCGATCGCGGATCAGAGAGCATCTCATGAAAAATGGCCGGACAATGATAACAAAGCTAGGTGCTACATGTTGGACATAATATCAGATGAGTTGCAGTGCCAACATGAAGATATTAGGACTGCTCGCCAAAAGTTGCCGCACCTACAAGAGTTGTTCGGTGAATAGAGTCGCACGGTGCATTATCAAGTCTCGAAAGGATTTTTGAAGGCGCAAATGCATGATGGACAGTTGATCCAAGATTATTGTTTGGCAATGATCAAGGACCTAACGAGCTTGAGAAGCTCAGAGCCTTGATGGTAAAGGAACTATAGATTGATGTGATCCTACAGTCCTTGATTGATTTATATGGATAGTTCATTATGAACTTCCATATGAATAAGCTCCAGTGCATCTTGGCTGAGTCAATAAATATGTTGGTTACTACTAAGCAAACTTTGAAGGGTTCAAAGGACTCAGTTCTGGCTATGGAGCAAACTTCTTCCAAGAGAAAGTCTTTTGAAAATAAGAAGAAGTTTGCTAAGAAGTAGAAAATAGAAGGAGAAAAGAAGGGCGAGCCGAAGAAGAAGGCCACGAAGAAGAAAAAGTATTTTCACTGCAACTCCGATGGCCATTGGAAGTGGGATTGCCCTGTGTACTTGGCCAGTCTGAAGAACAAGCAAGAAGAAGGACCTTCTGAAGGAATGCTCATCATCGAGTTTGTTGAGCAAAATATGAATGCCATAGGATCAAAATGATCTAGAGATAGTGTTAATGAAAGATACCTGTGGCACCTTAGGCTAGATCATATAGCTAAAGATACGATCAATAAATTGAAAAAATCTAGACTAATGGATCCGTTGACTTTCAAGTCATATCCAATTTATGAATCATGCCTTTAAGACAAAATGATCAAGCTACCTTTTATGGGATATGGGAAAGGGCCACAGACCTACTTGCCTTGGTGCATATAGATGTGTACGACCCATTCGATGTGTCGGTCAGAGATAATTATATCTACTTTATTATCTTTATCGATAATATATCTCAGTATGGATATGTGTACTTGATACGACACAAGTTTGAAGCCATTAAAAAGTTCAAGGAGTTCAGATATGAATTAGAAAAGCAAACTGGAAAACCCATTGAGGTTCTTCTATCAGATCGAGGAGGTGAATACCTTAGTCAAAAAATTTTGGACTATCTCAAGGATAATGGTATAGTCTCATAATGAACTTCGCCTGAAATATCTTAACTTAATGAGATTTTAAAATGAAGAAAATAGATCCTATTAGATATGGTCTATCCATGATGAGCTTCATAGATCTTTCAGAGTTTCTTTAGGGATATAGTTTAATAGGGTTCCGTCTAAAATCATTCCTACCACACTGTATGAGATATGGCATGGTAAGAAGTCAAGTCTAAGTCATCTCAGAATTGGGATTGTCCAGCGATAGACAAGTTAAAGTCTAGGTCCCTTAGAGCTCGATTTATTGGATATCCTAAAGAGTTATTACAGTATTACTTCTATCTTCCAAAAAATCACAAGATGTTTATGGGTTGACACATCATTTTACTTAAAAAATAGTTTGTTCAAGATGATGGCATCGAAAGATAGATTAGACTTGAGAAGAAAGTCTCCAAAGAGCAATGAGCCAAGGAACCTCAGGAACCCAATTAGTCTGAGCCGATCCATAATTCACTACCTCCTCCACCTCGTAGGTCAAATAGGATTTTTCATCCTCCTGAAGGTACTTAGGTACTATTTTAGAGGATGTAAAGAAAATGTTCCGCTTGAAAAATGGGTTCACGGTGATGATCTTAGAACCTATGATAAGACGATATCAAATATCGACTCCGAGAAATGGTTAGATGCGATAAAGTCAGAAATTGACTCAATGCACTCAAACTAAATCTGGATCTTGGAAGATCCACCTGAAGGTATAGTACCTATTGGGTGTAAATGGATCTTCAAGAGAAAGATATGTGCAGATGGAAATATAGAGACATTCAAATCTAGGCTAGTGGTGAAAGGATATCAGGTTACCTTCTCGTCAGTGGCCACCATATGCACATTGCTTGCCATTGCAGTATATTTCAATTACGAAATATGGCAGATGGATGTGATAACGAAGTTCATAATTGGATATCTTGAGGAAGATATTTATATGGAATAGTCGTTTGTTTTCACATCCAATGATGGTGATCACAAAGATCTGCAAACTGTAAAGATCCATCTATGAACTCAAGCAAGTATCTCGGAGAGGAATGCTTGATGTAATCAAATTATTTGATTTCATCAAGAACGAGGAGAAATCAAGTATGCTCAAGAAGGTCAGTGGGAGCATTGTTGTCATCCCCATATTCTATGTGGATGACATCCTCCTAATTGAAAATGATATTTCCATGCTGACATAGGTCAAAGTATGGTTATCTAAGAAATTTTCTATGACAGACTTAGGTAAAGCATCCTTCTTTTTAAATTTTATAGCGAAAGACTAAAGAGGATGCTGGGTCTCTCGAATAGAAGAGGTGCTGAAGAGGATCAACATGGCAAACTCTAGGTCCAAGAGTATGCAGACTCAAACCTTATATATGATTAAGATGATCGAAAGTTGATATCTCAAAGTTTATTCTTGTGCATTGGTGGTACTATAAGTCGGAAGAGTTTCAAGAAAATGGTTTCACCTAATCCATGATTACCTCAAGAAGGATACATCGAGGTTAAGAAAGTCGACTTTGCAGACCATGCGGTTGATCCACTGACGAAGCCTTTAGGCCCGCAGAAGATCCAAGCCCATCTTGAGAAGATGGAATTTAGATTTATAACCAATTGGCTTTAGGTCAAGTAGGAGTTTGTTAGATGTATGCTCTAGAAGCCAAATTGGCTGACACTTGTTCAATACTTTCTAGGAGCATTTTTATAATTTTAATTTAAAATTAAATAAAAAATTATTTATTCTATCACATTGTATATTAAAGTGTCTATGATACATCCATTGAGTTAATAGGCACGATAACATATATTCTCAAGAGTTAAGAATTTAAGGCATGTGTTATCATAATTAACACATAAATTGCTTTCGATCGTAGGATCATCATGAGGATGGTGATAGATCTGAAAGATCGATGTGCGATCGCATCCTTAGGATAGATGAGTCTTAAGTCTATGGTGTGGAGACATAGAAGCGAGAGTACAGGTATTCGTTAGAGAACGAGGGCACTGAGTATAACCACCTCGAGCAGTCATAAGAAAGCCTACCTTCTCATCGATGACTAGCTCGATGCTGCAGCGTATATCTGATTCTTTAACCTGAGGTGCATCGATAGTCACCTTGAGGGTGTTATAGTTTGACTACACCATAACTCGATCTCCTAGCCATTCAAAATCCTGAGGTGTATGTTGGCTATAACATGTTCATTGTAGGAATTGGATCATACTAAGATGAGATCTATCAACCTCGATAGAGAAGGAGTAGTCCTATGATGATCATAAGATTGAGTCCTAAAACCCATGACCATGGTAGTATGAAATAATAGAAAGAAGTTTCTATTAGAGTTTCACAACAGACTTGAATCGAATGATCCATTCATATGATGGGTGTTAGTTTGACGAGTTCACCTTAACTCTAATCCCATCGGAGCTCATGATAGAAGAATTCAATCACACATATAGCTGCACCAAGAGGTTTGCTATTTAGTTTTGATGGGTTGTCACTATATACTGCTAGGTGTCATTGGTGAATTTTGGGACCAATTAGAATTATCTTGATGATCAACGATTCTAATTGGATAAATTGAAAGAGTTCTGGTCCATCGAAAGATGTTTCGATGATGGAGATCATGATATATCCCATTATCATATAGAACTAAACCTAACTAGATCACACAAATAAGGGTTTGGATCTGAATGTCATCAATTGAGCTAACCCAGTTTGATTAACTTGGATTAGATCCAATTAGGTTCAAGAAAATCATGCTAGCACACGATTGAGCCTAATATTCTTCTTCTGTAGTCTTTCTGGATTGTCTAGATTAAGCCAAATTGATTTTGGCTCACCCAGGATCCTTGTATAGGTTTGTCCTAGTCTAACTGTAACTTATCCAGGTCAGAAAAGTCTTGTCCTAATCTGATTTAGGCTTGTCCTAATCCATCGGATGGAAACAAGATAAGACCTGCTAATTTGTGAAACTATGTGGACAAGGCTTATCCAGAAACTCTATAGAAATTTATCTTGATCTGACTGGATCTTGTCCTGGCCTAATCAAGACTTGTCCTGAATTCTAAAAGATGGGAACAAGATAAGAGTTGTCTTTGCCATATTTGGGCTTGTCCTAAAATCATGAGATGAAATTTGGACAAGCCTCTTTCGAAAATTTTAGATGAATTTTTCTTGATCTGACTGGACCGAGTCCTGATCTAATCAAGACTTATTCTAACTTGATTAGGACTTGACATAAATCCATTGGATGGAGCTTGAAAAGATTTTGTCTTAATTTCATAAGATGGGAACAGGACAAGGGTCAAATGTTGACCCAGTATGCAGGAAAGAAGAGATATGGCATGCACCTCCTAGAATTTATCTGAGGACATACGTCCATATGGGATTTATGTGGAGTTTGTGAGCGCATGTCCCTTTATGGCATGCACATCTGATGGATAAGGAAAGGCGCCCATTCAAATTTGATTTGACTGGTCAAAGCATTTGAATTTGATTCAAATGTCTAGGGAGATAAGAGTTTGCGCCATCTACTCACCTTATCCTTTATTCCATGCCATATTTTTGAATTTTGTGCAACAAAATATAGAAAAAATATGGAGTGGGGCATGGAGATCATGGAGGAGTCCTTCTGCATATTAAACTTTGATCTATTCAAAGTTATATGCAAAGGGACTCTTGACTAGATCTATAAATAGAGCCCTGCGCAAGTTATTGTGCATCGCCATTTCTCTACGATGAAGCTCTACCAAAATATTTATCTCTATACCTCCCTCATCTGATCCTCTCCCTCTTCTCCATGCCTTAAAGTTGGACAAAACTTGCAAGCAAAGATCAAGTCCTATTGGCACGAAGATCAGCGAGATACGATCATGTTCGTGAGACGAACGCACAGCCTTCAGAGTTTGTATTGAAGGTTCTATGAAAAGACATCAAATCTGATCTTTGGAGATCATATCTAGAAGGAGGAGACTTTTAGATCTAATCCGAGTCGATACCGATAGAGGTCGAGTGCGTGCATGGCTCAATCAGAATCTCGGATCTATCGTCAGATCATCACAACGGATAAATGGTTTATCCGATTAGGTGATAACTATTATCACCATCATTATTTTTATTTTATTTCTAATTTTAGATCAATCTAATCAGATCTGAGAACTCTCAGATTTGATAGGATCATAAAAAATTTTTAAAAATTATTCCACTGTAAATCTGATCTGATCATATGCATCCTGCGGTAGAAAAACTCATTTTTTCCTTTAGATTTATCTACGGTTATTTGCATCGGTAAATATTTAGCAATGTTTATTTACGTCGGTAGTTATTAAGCATGGCTAAAAATGGCATACTGGTACGATAATTAATGATGGTTATTCTGATTTACTGACTCTAAGTTACGTCGCTATTTATCTTTACCTATGCTTTATTTGCATCAATAAATATTTTTACAAAAAAAATAATTTTATTTATACCAATTTATTAAAATCTATAGAAATCCATATAACATCCACATAACAAATAACATAACATATAACAACCACATAACAAATAAGTGCATCCCAAAATTAAATTCATTCACTTTAAAACATCCATACAAAAAAAACATGTACATATACAAAATATCGTACATACTACATGTCCTTTAAAAAAAATACATTAAAACAAAATAAAACTCCATATTGATGGTGACATATCATAAACCTACATTAAATTAAAAAATTAAGTTAGCAAACTAATTATCTAATATAAATACTAAAAATATATTAATTAAAAATAATATAAAATAATACTAATGGGGGAGGCATCATCATCATCGGTGGAGTCCTAATCATAAGCATTAGCAGGAACATCGAAAGTCAATGGGGGAGGCATATGGTGACATAACTCATCGAGCTTCGCCCCAAATGCCTAAAGCTGGGACGAAAGCTCAGTATTGGCCCACCGTAGGTCCATTATCTCCTCCTGATGTCTCCTCTCAATCTCAGCATGTCTCCTCTCTGCCTCATGTAGGTGGAGTCCTAATCATAAGCATTAGCAGGAACATCGAAAGTCGATGGGGGAGGCATACGGTGACATAACTCGTCGAGCTTCGTCCCAAATGCCTAAAGCTGGGACGAAAGCTCGGTATTGGTCCGCCATAGGTCCATTATCTCCTCCTGATGTCTTCTCTCGATCTCAGCATGTCTCCTCTCTGCCTCATGCAGACGAGCATCACAAGAAATATATGCTACTCAAAAGGAGCTTAGGGCCACAACTCTATATCCCAATCCCGTAACATAGCTAGGTCTCTTATCGAGCACCTCTTCATAGATATCATCATCTGTTGGTCGGGTAGAGCCCTCAGTTGGGGGCTGGGATCGTATCTCCATCATACGGTCCTAATTAAAGAAAAAAATAAATATAATCAAAAATCTAAACTTTATAATGAAATTGAAATAGAACTTAATCAATTAATACTCACATATCTCTCCCTAGTCTCGGAAAGCCACTCGTCCATCGTCCGACGATGGGTTCTCTAGTAGACGTCAATCCATCCGGGCAGCTATTCTATCTCGATATTACTCTAAAATTTATGAATGTAAGTATATTGACACAGATATATCTAACAAATCATTAAAGTTGTATGTATGTATATCTACCAGCTCATACTGATACTGTGCAAATGACTTTAATCCACTGTAATGCATCACCATGAGCCTCGACCTGCTTTATGAGGCCTTGTCATAGTAGGCCTAATAAACAAATGCAATGAAAATATTAGTGAACATATTACAATAACATATCAATTCAATAATCAATATTTTTATTATACATAATAGTTATATCCGATATGCAGGATCCTCGTATCTGGTGCAGAGGAGATCCCAGTCAAGATGTGATACAGTACTCTTGTGCGGTGTCTCATGTGCCGCTGCTGCCCTCCATGCTTGAAAGATTTTTTTCCAGTGGGTATGGAGCTTATATCTGAATTCTCTAAGCAATCATCCCATATACCGAAGGATAGCCTCCCGCACATGCGGGGTATCAATCTTCTGAATATCAAAATCATGCTGCAAAAAAAATATACAATATATGAGATTTATCAAAAATGAATAAAAGTGCCATAATTATTAAAAATTATATTTAATTACCTATAAATGGTCGAGAAGGACCTACTGTCGTGGCCTCATAACTTTACACCAATCAATTAGCATCAGGAGAGCATACGAACGGATAATAATACCTATCTCGAACACGTACAGATCTCTGATATGGTGCTCTACTGGTATGACATATTCTGGTGGGATGACAATCCTCATCCTCTCCTCAAAATGTGCTCTCCTCCACTCCTCCAGCTTCTCATTTTTGATGGCTCTACGTATCCGCCTAATCATAGTATCAGTAGTTGCAACAAAATATAAAGCTTAAAATATGTTATTTATACATGATAAAAATTTAAAGTAAATATAATATAAAAAAATATAATATATAGAAATAACTTATGATAGGAGATGATGTGCCTACCTCACCACTAGTATGCTGCTAAGATGATGAAGAGGTACTGACATCTCCATGTCGGTCCCCCCATCAGATTGTCCTCCTAGTGGCATAACTTAAAATCAGTTATCTATAAATGATAAAAAATTAAAGTAAATTAAATATAAAAAACTATAATATATAAAATCAATCTGGACTAGCTAGTGTGACCGTCTGGTCATTAGGAGAAGTCGATGCACCGGCATCTCCTCATGTAAGCCTCCAGGGTCATCCTCCTAGTGCCATATCTGTATCAAATAATATATTAGAGATAATATAATATTTGATAAAAATTATATCAATATAAAATGATATATGAAATTTAAGACATATGAGTTTCTTTAAAAATTATATATTATCAATCAATGTTTGTATCTTCATCAGGAGGATTATCGACATCTTCATCATCATAATCCACCAATATATAATCTTCCTCTTCATCATTTATGAAGTTGTCATCATTATCATCATAATCCTCTGACATGTTCAGATTTAATTCGCTAATATCAATATTGTTGGATTGCACGTCATCCCTAGTCAGAGGAGATGTGCTTCCAATGTCGGTATCGTACTATCCCAAATCAGCTATTTTTTGTTCCTCTTGAAAGAAATCCTCATCTATTTCTATTTCGGAATGAACATCTATGTCATAAACATTCCTTTGTGCAATCTTTTGTATAATATGTTATTCACCCTTATATCTCATATCTTTTAGGTATAATATCTATTTTGCCTAACTAGCAAATATGAAAGGATCTGATTGATACCATGTTCTCATAAAGTTGATGCTTGTGAAGTATGCATCTTTATGAATACACGTCCTATTATTGCTCATATCCCACCATTGGCATTTAAACAGGTAAACAAATCATTTTGATCCATATCTTAACTGTCTAATATTGGAAAGGATACATAATATTCAATCTTATTATCTCCATCGGTTCTCAATATCAAAATTCTACTATTTTGAGTTTGCCGCTGCATATCAAGCTTTCTTGTATGAAATTTCAAACCACCAACAATACATAAGCTATAACACGAAACTCTAGGATTGAGGTGGCATGCTAAATCATATAATTCCTCGATTGCACCATTTTTTTTATTATGATACATTAACATCATTTACAACAACATACATATAAGTTAAAATTAATTGGATTATGTATACATTACATATAATAAAAAGTTGAATAAAATTGTTATTGTGCTTACACATTGTCTGAACTAAGCTGCGAACTTCCTTCGATGTCGTCCCTTGATATCTCTATTATTTTATTGTAATAATACATCTCTATGCTCTCTATAATAAATACATGCTTATTATTTATTTTAACACATGAAAAGTACATAATATTGATTATATAAAGATACTTATTCCATAAAATAATAGATTTTTTCGTAATTATTTAGTACATAGAAATGTGCCAGCTTGCATTCTTCTATGTCCATATGTTTGTACTTTTTTTACTAATAGAACGAACATTAACCTTGAAAATATATAATATTGATTCAATGTTGGTCCACTCCTTATCTGCATTGCGCTCTTTATAATTGAATCATGTTTTCACATCATAAAGGTACATCAAACAGAATATCAGACACTCTATGGAGATATATGCTTCCGCAATTGATCCTTCTGAACGTAATTTATTTTGCATATATTATTTTAATTTATATAAGAATCTGCATATGCAAAATGATAAAAAATATGTAATTATTTTTTTGTTATGATTATAAATTAAGTAAAAAAATTAAGTTTTTTATAATATTATTACCGTTCAATAGGATATATCCATCGGTACTGAACTGGCCCGATAAGCAAAGTCTCCCTTGGAAGGTGAACAGCCAAGTATACCATAATATCAAAAAATGATGGTGGAAAAATTTTTTCTAGCTTACACGGCAATAGGGCAATATCTGATTGAAGTTTCTTAAGTATATCAACTTAGAGTTTTTGACAACATAATTTTTGAAAGAAAATACCCAATTCAATAAGTGATGTGGGACAACCTAAAAAAAAAAACATCAAGCTTCCTTCCATTCGTCAACAATAAATCACATCCGACCATGGCACATTATTTTCAGGATAGATAGTATAGTTGTCTATACTCTGCTCAGGAGGCATGACTAATTGACACAAGACCAAAGCACAATCAATCTAAATGATGCTGATGATTTTTATTTTAGAGATCAGTAAACAACTAAAAATAATAAAGTAAATAAATAGATAGCAGAAATTAAACATGCTTATGAATAATTATAAAATAAAAAATATAAATAAAATAAAGGATAGTAAGAAATTAAGTCCATAAGAAAATTCAAAAAAAGATAAGAAGAATTCAGATCATGGTAGTTAAGAAATTATCCTGATTAGCGCTCTTAATCTTTTAACCAAGTAGATTTATCAATAAAGAACTATATCTTTACTGACATTAGATCTAAAAAAAATAAGTAAAAATCAAAGATCAATTAAGAAGGAACGAAAGTCCTTATCAATATTTGATCTGTAGAATAATAGATCACTCTTTCTCTCTCAACATAATAGATGAAAATTTTGGAGGAGACAGATCTTCTTCTGATAGAATAGGCTTATGTAGATAGATGGTGAAGACGAATCAAGATCGTAGGAACACTGGATCTCAAGAAGATGAAGGTTAAAGAGATAGAAAAAAAAAGTGGGCCTCACATCCTTTCCTCATGGGGAGATTTTGGGTTTCACACCCTCTTCCTCTTGGAGCGATTGATACAAGTATTTATAGGTAAAATCATTCATACATTCATTATCTCCTTCATGAAAGATACATGGATTTATATAAGATCCTAGGGGTCCTATTTCTTTAGGAATCCTATTCTCTTTACAAGAAAAAATCAACCCTCCCAACAAAAAGATAAAACATTATGTATGATTTTCAAATACAATAATATATCATATCTATCTTTTATGTAACCATAGGAAAGAAATTAACCTTTTAACAAAATAAGTAAAAAATTAAGAACTCTTAAGAAATCCTAAGAAAGAAAAGGAACTCCATGTGGGCACTTGATGTTTGGCACAACTTAGCATGAGGATCCTTGGGCATGGCACATGCTAGCATATATATTTTCTTCCTGAGCATGTGGAGGGTGGTGGCTCCAAAGATGATATGGATCAAGCTTGCTTCTTTATGATGGTCTCTTTTCAAATAAGACTCAATCCAAAATAAACTCAAGTATGGTCCTATGGATCCAAAACTAAATGCATCAAAAAAACTAATTGACTAGATCAAAAGGATTGGAACTAAATAACTGAAGTAGAGTTATTCTGATATGGCTTCTTCAATCTAAATTGAATCTAAATTATGTCGTCGGCTTCTGATGGCTCTGATGTCCGCATCAATTCTCTCAGGATGGAGAGAACTCGATCCTATCGAGTGGGGGCCGCTTCCACTTTGGTGACACTCAAGCAAATCGAGATCAATATGCTGTAGCTCTTCTCGAGTGATCCAGGTATCCTCGAACTCTGATCGACCTCACCATCTAAGTACCACTGATAGCCTCGACTCCGAGTGGAGATGATATGCTCATCCAAAATTTTCTTAATCTGATCATGCTTTGACATTTTGGTTGGTGGACACTCAAGAATAAGCTCTTTCTCAAAGGTTGGTTCAGGCTCAAATGGCTCACTAGGTATCCAAGTTGGCTCTTTATAGACGATGAGATCTGCAATATTAAAAGTAGAGCTAATCCTAAAATCAGAAGGTAAGTCCACAACATACGCATTTGGTCCGATCTTCTTTAAAATCTTAAATGGACCTGCTCCTCGAGCATGTAACTTCTTGATGGTTCCTGGTGGGAATCATTTAGGCCTCATTCGAACCATCACATAGTCTCCTTCCGTAAACTCTTAAGCATATCGATGAGAATCTGCATTCTGTTTATAAACTTTATTACTAATACTAATTTTTTTACTAATCTCTTTATGTAAATTTTTGACATACTGTGCAAATGATTGCAAATTCAAAAATTCTAGCATGCATGGACAATGAGATAAGGTCTATTGGTTTTCTAGGTTGATATTCATGAACTACTTCAAAAGAACTCATGCCAATGGACCTATTAATAGAGCTATTATATGCAAATTCAGCTCAGAACAATAAAAGATCCTAGTTACCCATATGTTCTCCAATCAAGCAACGCAATAAATTTTCAAGACTCCTATTAACCACTTCAATTTGACCATTTGTTTGCAGGTGAAAGGCAATAGAAAATTTCAATTTTGTGCCTAGAACGTGCCATAGGATTTTTTAAAAGGAGCTCATGAATCTTACATCCCTATCAGATATAATGATTTTGGGCAATCCATGCAATTTAACAATCTCATCAAAGTATATTCTTGTAACTTTCGAAGCATCAAACTTTTGGCAATAGGGCAAAAAATTGACCATTTTTGAAAACCTATCTACAACTACTAGAACTGAATCATGCTTTCTAACTATCTTAGGTAAGCCTAAAATAAAATCCATGTTAATGTCTTACCGAGGATAGTTTGGTATAGGTAAGGATGTGTATAGACCAGTGACCTATTTTCTCTGCTTGGGTACGGCACATATTCTATACTGGATAATAATTCGAGCGACATCTTCTTTCAGACTTAGCCAAAAGAATTGAACTTCTACCAACTTATAATTTTATTCATACCAAAGTGTCCAGCTAATCCTCCAGCGTGTAGTTCCCAAACTAGAAAATTTTTTAAAGATGTATGGGAAGCACATAGCCTAGCTCCTCTAAACAGGTAACCATCCTGAAGGGTATATTCACTGTATTCTCTAGATGGTCATTTTCATAAAATGGTAAGTATGCTGCCAAAATCTAGACACTCCTCATAATCTTCTTTAATCTTATCAAAACCAACAACCTCTACACTAATGGTGGACAACAAAGAATGATGACGACTCAAGGCATCAGTAGCGTGATTCTCTACACCTGCATGATTTTTCAAAACAAAAGTATAGGCTTGCAAAAATTCGACCCACCTACCATGTTTATGATTCAATTTTTTAAAAAAATTTAGAAATCGAAGGGTTTCATGATCTGAGTATAAAATAAATTCTTGCGGTAGTAGGTAATGTCTCCAGTATCTTAGGATTTGGACTACCGCATAAAACTCCTTATCGTAGGTAGAATACTTTAGTTTAGAATCATTAAGTTTCTCACTAAAATATACTATCGAATGACCTTCTTGACTAAGGACACCATCAATCCCAACTCCTGATGCATCACATGCTACTTCAAAAATCTTGAAAAAATTAGGTAGACATAAGACTGAGGCATGGGTCATTTTATCCTTAATGTCTAGGAAGGCTCTATTGGCTACTTTAGTCCATTCAAAATCTCTCTTTCTAATGCAGTCAGTGATGGGAGCGGCTATGGTGCTAAACCCTTTTATGAACCTACGATAAAAGGTTGCTAATCCATGAAAACTCCGCACATCATGCACACTCTTGGGTATCGGCCACTTAACTATTGCTCTAATCTTTTTAGGATCGATAGACACACTATCAGAGATAACAATAAAACCTAAAAAGATGACACGATCTATCATGAAAGCACATTTCTTAGGATTGGCATACAGGCTTTCTACTCTAAGAACTTGGTATACTTTTCAAAGATAATCTAAATGGTCCTCCCTAGTTTGACTATAGATCAAAATATCATCAAAGTATATGACCACAAACTCTCCTATAAATGATCGTAATACCTGGATCATCAATCTTATGAAAGTATTAGGAGCATTGGATAACTCAAATGGCATCATCATCCACTCATATAAACCATCTTTCATCTTAAAAGCAATTTTTCACTCATCTCCCGGTCTAATTCTTACTTGATGATAACCACTTTTGAGATCAATCTTAGAGAAAATAATAGCTCCAGCCATCATATCATCTAACCTAGGGATGGAAAAATGGTACTTAATGATGATTTTATTAATGCACGACTATCTATACACATCCTTTATGCACCATCCTTCTTTTGAGTCAATAGTGCAGGAACCGCACAAGGACTTAAATTTTTTCTCACAAATCTCTTTTTCATCAACTCTCTAACTTGCCTTTGCAGCTCAGCATGCTTAGTAGGGTTCAGCCTATAATAGGGCAAATTAGATAGGATAGATCCAGGTACCAAATCAATGGCATGTTGAATATTTCTCATGGATGGTAAGTGATCTGGGAGATCCTCAGGAAAGATATCATGAAATTCACTAAGAAGACTGACTACTTTCTTAGGATGATCAACCTTAGGGTTCTTACAAACTTCTCTCGTAGCAAGCATCCAAACTGGTGATCCATTACTCATGGTCATCTCTAATTTCTTAGCACCTATCAGATGGAAGCTTTTTTTTTGATATTTTTTTTGATCCATCGCCTATTTTTCTATTGATAGTCTTAGGTGTGGAAGGATTGATCGTGATCTTCTTATCCTTATGAGTGAAACTATAGGAGTTGGTTTGATCATAAATCATAACATCATTCTCAAATAACCAAGGCTGACCTAATATGATACTTCCGACTTCCATGGGTAGGGTTCAGCCTATAATAGGGCAAATTGGATAGGATAGATTCAGGTACCAAATCAATGGCATGTTGAATATTTCTCATGGATGGTAAGTGATCTGGGAGATCCTCAGGAAAGATATCATGAAATTCACTAAGAAGACTGACTACTTTCTTGGGATGATCAACCTTAGGGTTCTTACAAACTTCTCTCGTAGCAAGCATCCAAACTGGTGATCCATTACTCATGGTCATCTCTAATTTCTTAGCACCTATCAGATGGAAGCTTTTTTTTTGATATTTTTTTTGATCCATCGCCTATTTTTCTATTGATAGTCTTAGGTGTGGAAGGATTGATCGTGATCTTCTTATCCTTATGAGTGAAACTATAGGAGTTGGTTTGATCATAAATCATAACATCATTCTCAAATAACCAAGGCTGACCTAATATGATACTTCCGACTTCCATGGGTAAGATATCGCACCAAATATGATCCTGATATGAATGGAGCTGAATGGGAATACGGCATCTAAGTTTAATAAAAATAGAAGAGGAATCTATCCAAAATACACAGTATGGACTGTAATGATCTACAGGAGCTAATCTTAATCGCTTAATCGTATCGGTGGAGATGACATTGATACAGCTACCACTATCTATGATCATCTTATAAATTTTATCGCTAAATTTTATAAAAATATAAAAAATAGAAATTCTACGCTAGTCTTCACTCTTCTTAGTCTGTGCTAGAACATACCTAACAACTCCAAGCTTAAGGTCTGACTCCGGTGCAACAAAACTTAGGATATCCTCAGTACTCTCAAACTACTCATCTAAGTCTGGATCAGTTTCATAAACTTTTTCTTCAATATTTTTTAAAGTTTTCTCTTCTAATTCTTTCATAAATAAAGATCGGTTAAGATATTGTACAACAAAATGACCATAACCATGGTACTTAAAATAATGGGATCGAGAACTACTTTTCTTAGATAACTCTCCTACAACTTCTTTTTCTTTATCTTCTTTTCTCATAATAGGATTTGTATGTGGAGTTCCATTACTAGGAGCCTGGTTAGTATTAGGTCTCGATCCAAAAGAAGTTATTTGGCTAGGTTCAAGACGACGAGTAGTTGAATACCTAAAGAATCTCTCAAAGTCCATGGCAAGTTAATAAGCTTGTTATAATGTGGTTACCTCTCATAAAAAGAATTTATGCTGGATATCTTTTTGTAATCCAGCTCTAAATTTAGATAAGGTAACAATCCTATCTTCGGTTACTCCACATCTCATTAGGTACTCATCAAATCTCATGATGTACTCAGTGACTGATCTATTTTCTTTAGTAAGTCTCCGCCACTGATCTAAAATCTTTATTGATAAGAGGTGGGGAGGTATTTTTTTCTGAGTTTCTCCTTCATTTCATCCCAGATTTCTATCGGACCTTATCTTCTCTGGTTGAGAAGATGCTCAACACTTTTTCAATAAAGTCGGGCTTGTCTAACCAACTTCATCCTAGCAAACCTAACTCTTCTTGTTTTAGACATTTCATACCATCCAAAATAATGCTTCATGCTCGATACCCAATCTAGGTACTCTCTCGGATCTAGACGACCATCAAAATTTGAGACTTCGATCTTCATATTTCTAAGAACATGCTCATCATGATCGAATTAGTTATGATGTGGGCGTGCTGCTATAGGTCAATCTAGGTCTAGATTTCTTCTTCTCTATCCTATAGATAGTTGGGGAGACTCAGGTTCAGGTTATCTTTGCTTAGTTTCTTCTAGTACTGCTATTCTTTCACTCATGATTTTCATAAAATCTTTCATGTCATCAAACTTCTTGATCAGGGCATTAATAATAACTGCTGTATTAGGATCCATATGGTACTAGGTGGAAAAGTAGGACGTTGGTACTGAAAACTTGATCTAGTGGTCATGCAAGTTCATGATGCAAGAATAAGATGGAGTAAGAAAGAGAAAAAAAATATTGAAAAGTAAATTATAAAATTTAAAATATAAAAATTTAACTTGCAAGAATTTAAATTATAGAATTTAAACTAAAGCTCTAACCAATCCAGCTCTGATACCAAATTAATGCGGGATAACCTAAAAAAAAAAAAAAGATCAAGCTTCTTCCATTCATCAACAACAAATCATGTCTGATCGTGACACATTATTCTCAAGACAGACAGTATAGTTGCCTATACTCTACTCAGGAGATGTGACTGATTGACATGGAACTAAAGCATGATCAATCTAAATGATGCTGATGATTTTAATTTTAGAGATCAGTAAACAACTAGCAATAATAAAGTAAATAAATAGATAGCAAAAATTAAACATGCTCATGAATAATTATAAAAAAATATAAATAGAATGAAGGATAGCAAGAAATTAAGTCTGTAAGAAAATTTTCAAAAAGATAAGAAGAATTTGGATCGTGGTAGTTAAGAAACTATCCTGATTAAGACTCTTAATCTTTTAACCAAGTAGTTCTATTGATAAAGAATTGGGTCTTTACCAACATTGGATCTAAAAAAAAATGTAAAAATCAAAGATTAATTGAGAAGGAATAAAGGTCCTTGTCAACGTTTGATCTGTAAAATAATAGATCACTTTTTCTCTCTCAGCATGATAGATAAAAATTTTGGAGGAGACAGATCTTCTTTTGATGGAATAGGCTTGTATAGATAGATGGTGAAGACGAATTGAAGTCATAGGAATACTGGATCTCAAGAAGATAAAGGTTAAAGAGATAGAAAAAAAATGGGCCTCACATCCTTTCCTCGTGGGATGATTTTGGGTCCCACAACCTCTCCCTCTCGAAGTGATTAACACAAGTTTTTGTAGGTAAAATTATTCATACATTCATTATCTCCTTCATGAAAGATACTTGGATTTATATAGGACCCTAGGGGTTCTATTTCTTTAGGAATCCTATTCTCTTTACAAGAAAAAAATTAATCCTCCTAACAAAAAAGTAAAATATTATGCATGATTTTTAAATATAATAATATATCATATCTATCTTTTATAGAACCATAGGAAAGAAATCAGCCTTTTAATAAAATAAATAAGAAATTAAGAACTCTTAAGAAATTCTAGAAAAGAAAAGAAACTCCATGTGGGTGCTTGATGCTTGGTACAACTTGGCATGAGGATCCTTGGGCATGGCACATGCTGGCGTGTGTATTTTCTCCTTGGACATGTGGAGGGTG
Organism: Cocos nucifera; assembly: GCA_006176705.1. Classification (NCBI taxonomy): domain Eukaryota; kingdom Viridiplantae; phylum Streptophyta; class Magnoliopsida; order Arecales; family Arecaceae; genus Cocos; species Cocos nucifera. Next base: position 1,378,404 of record QRFJ01000091.1, on the reverse strand, counting down.
GTGGCTCCAAAGATGACATGGATCAAGCGTGCTTCTTTATGATAATCTTTTTTCAAATAAGGCTCAATCCAAAATAAACTCAAGTATGGTCCTATGGATCCAAAACTAAATGCATTAAAAGAACTAATTGACTAGATCAAAAAGACTGAAACTAAATAACTAAAGTAGAGTTATTTTGATATGGCTTCTTCAATCTAAATTGAATCTAAATTATATCGTTGACTTCTAATGGCTCTGGTGTCCGCACCAATAAGTACATTTTGTACCTCTATAGTAGATAAGCCATGCATCACAATAGATATAAGATGCTGCAATAGTACATAAGAGTCGTGACTCTTCATACCCAAGATACTGCCGTCTTTCAAGTTTACACGGCTTGAAATATTAGAGGCAAAGCCATCAGAAAATTTTATGATTTTTAACCACTCATAGAAATTTCTTTTCTCATCGCCATGTAATGTATAACTTGCAGTTGGCATTAAGAATTTTCCACCATCATAGGGCACCAAGTGCAACTCATGCCATATTCCCATTCTTTCTAGGTCTAGCCGAGAATTCAAATTATCTTTTATTTTTTTCTTGATGTTAATAAGTGTCCCGATAACATTATCACAAATAGTCTTCTCAATGTGCATGACATCCAAATTATGATGATGTAAGACATGTTGCCAATAAGGTAATTTAAAAAATATGCTCCACTTCATCTAGTTCAACTCTAATTCATTATGCTTTCACTTACAACCCCCAAAAATTTTGCCAAATTTAACACTATGAATAGCCCCTAGTTGTGCCAATATATCATCTCTGCTCATCATACAAGATGGCCTACGCATCTCTAACTTTTCATTGAAGCATCGATTCTGATGGGTTCTCTGAGAATGATTAGATGATAAAAATCCGTGATGACCCATATAGGCAATTTTTCTTTCATGCTTCAGTCTAACGGAGCAGCTATCACCATTGCAAATTGGACATGCCAAATATCCTTTTGTGCTCCATCCAGATAGGTTGCCATATGCCAAAAAATCATTAATTATCCACATTATCATCACATGCAATCAAAAAAATTTTTTACTAACTAAATTGTATGTTTCAACACCAATCTCCTAAAGTTCTCTCAATTCATCGAATAAGGATTGCAGATAAATATCTATCTCATTACCAGGAGCTCTAGGTCTAGGAATAAGCAATGATAAAAATAAAAATGGCTCTTTCATATATTTTCATGGTGCAACATTATACGACATTAGCATAACCGACCACATACTGTAAGCATTGCTCATGCTCCCGAATAGATTAAAACCATCATATGCTAGGCCAAGATAAATGTTGCATGGGTCACTAGCAAATTGAGGATATTGTTTATCAAATTTTCTTCCAACTATAGAGTCTGCTGGATGACTAATGGTGTTATCCTCAGAAATTTGCATCTCATGATGCTATCTCATCATCTCGGCGGTCTTCGATGACTGATAAAGTCTCTGAAGTCTTGGTGTTAATGAAAAATATCTCAAAATATTATGAGGTCGCTTCTTACCTTTTTCAGAATCTTCAGCATACCTTAACTCACCACATTCTAGGCAATAATTCAAGTATTGATGCTCTTTATAAAATAATGCACAATCATTCTTGCATGCATGTATTGGTGTATAACCCAGTCCAAGTTCACGCATATACCTTTTTGCCTTTGAATATGATTTTGAAAATTTTTCACCATCCGATAATGCCTCCTTGATTAAGTTTAATATAAAGTCAAACGATCTTTGACTCCAACCAAACATGATTTTATCATGGAGAAGTTTTATCAAGTACTCAAGTATCGAGAATTTCTTACAATTTGGATACAATGGCTTCTTAGCATCTCTCATGAGTTTTTCAAAATGTCCATCATTTGCATTATCCATACTCTCTAAAGAGTGTGATAATATGTCCCCTCATATAAATCATCTAATATCTCATTGATGTCAATTGGTTCAATCTGTTGACCCGTATGTTGGTCTCTTGTGTTAGTAGATCTACTTTTTTTATGCAAATTTTAAATAGTATACTTTCTATCAATACCCCAATTCAATAAGTGCTCCAATGCTGTATCTATAGGCTGAAAGTAATTATTATGATATCTCTGACAAGGATATTTAATTCTATTGGGATCATCAATTATGGAACATGCAAATCTTATAAAATCTCTAATACCTTATCAGTAGGCAATTACTCTTATTTTCTTCGCTAAATTAACATCGATAAATCATTTACATAAATTAAGAAAATTAGTAAAATAGAAAAATATTTGTTGATGACACATAAGCATAGGTAATAGCTTATTACCTATGCAAAATTTAATTGTAAGTAATTATTCTTATTACCTACGATAATTTAGCATCGATAATGATTTATAAAAATAAAAAATATATAAAAAATAAAAATATTTGTTGACACTAATTTAACATAGGAAATAAGCCTAATTACCTATGAAAAGTAGAAGCATAGGCAATTGCTCTTATTTCCTATGCTAAATTATCATTGATAAATTATTTACATAAATAAAAAAAATTAATAAAATAAAAAAAATATTTTTGATGATAAATAAGCGTAGGTAATAAGACTAATTTTCTATGTAAAATTTAATCATAAGTAATTACTCTTATTACCTATGTTAATTTAGCATCGATAACTTATTTATAAAAATAAAAAAATAATAATAAAAAATAAAAATATTTGTCGATGTTAAATTAACGTAGGAAATAAGCCTAAATATCTATGGAAAACTAAAGCGTAGGTAATTGCACTTATTTTCTATGCTAAATTAGCATCGATAAATAATTTATATAAATAAAAAAAATTAATAAAATAGAAAATATTTGCCGATGCTGAGTAAGCATAGGTAATAAGATAATTACCTACATAAAATTTAATTATAAGTAATTAGCCTTATTACCTATGCTAATTTAACATCGATAATAATTTATAAAAATAAAAAATAATAAATATTTATCAATGCTAATTTAGCATAGAAAATAAAGCTAATTACCTACGTAAGAGGTAAACGTAGGTAATTAGTCTTATTACCTATGCAAATTTAGCGTCAGCAAATATTTTCAAAAATTAAAAAATTAGGACCATCCATTATCGATGCTTTGATTTAATTGCCGACACTATTGTTGCATGGCTAATTATATTTGGCGACATTTTTTGTGTAGTACAGCTAATTATGCTAGTTTTATCGATATTTAGCTCTTTGCATAGCTAATTGTCCTCTTTACTTATGCAAAATTTTGCGTAGGTAAATTTTGCATCGGCAAAACTCCTATTTCTTGTAGTATCATAACATTGTCAGACATTTGAAGAGGACTCTTGCGGAGAGGGGTGGATCCTCGTCAGAGATTCTTCCTCCCCAAGAATTTGATGATCGACCAACAAAAAGGTTTAGGACTTTCGGTAGGTGTCATCGTGCAAAAGAAACATCACAGAGATCCCAAATTTCCTCATGTAGGGGAGGACCCGCGACCCTAGGGTCTTTGGTTGAGCCTTAGGCAGCGAGCGACTCATTGGAGCGATTGAGGAAGGCTAAAATTGATTTCATCACCAAGGCTTGCAAGATGGGCTTTTATGCAGGCCTTAATGAATGTAAGGAATTAGCCTTGCCCCACCTCCCTAAGGGTACTGCCAAGCTTCTACACGTAGATCGAGTTCTCAAATGCGTCTGATCTTGCTATGAAAAGGGATAAGGTAGATCCCGACGTGTAGGAGGTTTGATTTGAAGCTAAGAGGAGAATCTTTCCAAGGTGGGTCGTCGAGGGGTTTCTGATGGCATCCTTGTACATACTCTTCTCTCTCTCTTTTTTTTTATATCAAATTTGGTATGAAGGATTTATATAAAGGAATTGCTTTTTCATCGAGGTGATTTCCTCCTTATTCTCCTCTTATTCCTTTTAAATGCTCTGAGTTGTTGAATTTGTTTTCCTGCTTAAATTGTAATTTTGTCATCTTTGACCTATCCATTGAGCAATTGGTGGGAGATTGAAAGGAATGGGATTGAAACCACCATCCATGTGCTGATTACTACGGCACGTTCTCGCACGTCGCTTCATGAGTGAAGCAGGACATGATTTTGGCTATCCGTATTGATTTATCGTATCAATAACGGAGGCTGCGCCTAATCGTTAGTTGCCACATGTCCATATTGCATTGATCTCCATCATATGCATTTAATATTCTTAGAAGATGAATTATTCGAATTTCTACCAATTCTATATAAGGCCCAGATGGAGTGAAAGTTAAGCCTTATCACCTTCTTCCTGCTACAAGTTTTTGTCTGTTCTCTTTTCTCTTGCAAAAAAATGGCTCGATCCAGGAATTTTGAGTTTGCTCCTTTGGCTTTTCGATCAGAGGTGACAAAGGAGGACTTAGTATCAATTCACAATCAGTTCAACTTTTCTCCAAAATTTCAACTCAAAGTTCTCAAGCTAGAAGAGCGGGTTTGTAGCCCTCCCCCTGGTCGAATCGGGGTGTACGAGGAGTGCTTCCGGGATGGGTTGAGGTTCCCTCTTCATTCTTATTTTGTTACTCTCTTTCGCTATTTGGAGATATCGTTCTATTCCATGGTGCCAAACTCGGCCCCACATTTGTGGCTGCACTATGGCGTGTCTTCTAGCTGGGGTGGAGCCAACTGTGACACTTTTCTACTATTACTTCATGGTGAAGAGTTATCCTATCGTCCACGGATGGTGGTACGTGACCCCCAGATCAAGAAAAGATACTCTCTCACTAATCCGAGGTGCTTCCTCCACCGTTCATGTGTGGAAGATCCAATTTTTATTTGTTTTTCATACTATGGGAGAAGACTGAGGTTTTGTTGATTGAAAGGAGCTGTAGGAGAATTTGTTGAGAGACCTACCACTTGGTCCACGTTTGAAGCAAGACTAGGATACCTTGGGTGGCTACGAGATTCCAAAATTGAAAGAGATGCTATCTAAGCAAATTCTATTCAATATTGGGATCAGCTAATTCAACTCTTTGGGTATGTATTTATTTTTGTGCCGATAGATCTCTCAAGTTTAAAATCTAAAATCAGCCGACTAATCCTTTGGATTTCATGGAACGATCAGAGCCTGATCAGGGCTATGGTCCCGAAGGGTCACCGAAAGAGGAAGACATGCACGGTCAGTGAGAGATCTACTCATATCCGAATTGAACCTTCCTCGGCATTGCAATCTCCTATAATTGAAGAGTCTAGCCTACTCAGTCTCGAGGATTTTCAAATCGTGCAAGTTCCACATGACTCGAAGCCTTCAATCCCCGAGGGTAATAATGAGGCCTCTGTTGAGTATTTATTCAGCGAGGCCATCTTAAGTCTACCGGCTTCCGAAGTCTTCAACCTTTTTTCAGAGGAGGAGCCATCCCAGGAAGCGGGAGCTAGTGAGACTGCCGCGGCCGAAACATTGCCACCTAGGGGTGCCGAAGCCTTGAAAGCTCGAGCGGCCGTCACTTTGAAGGCTCCATTGGAGAAACCACGAATTTTTGAAGATGCCAGCACTTCTGGGACCACACCAACTAAGGTCAACTGTGAAGGTTCATCCATAGTCGACTACAAGTTGGCATGCAAGGCATTTTCGAATTTTCTCTTTCTTGCCGATGTGTCCAAGTTACTGCTTGAACCTCTAAAGACCAAGAGGCGAAAAGTTTTGGACTATTTCATTTGGATAAGTTGAAGGCATTGACTATATTCTTTTGTTTTCATTTTCTCATTTTGAAGCACATTCTTACAAACCCTGTGAAACATTTCGATAGCTCGCTGATTATCTAAACGAGTTCATAGAGAGTACCATTGACTTCTCGAATAGGGCAAAGAGATTTGAAATCAAGACCACAATACTTAAGAAAATGAAGGATCAACTACTAAAAGTGGTCAGAGAGACTTCAGACAGGGCTGAAGCAGTAGAGAGGAAGGTTCAGGATGCTAAGATGGCGTTGAAGAAATTCATAGAAGAGAACATCCATCTACTCGGCGTTAATAAGGTCTTAGAGGTCGAAGTTGAAGAATTGAGAGCCCGAATTAGCAAGGCTAAAGCATCCGAAGTGGAGGCTTTACTCTTGGTGAAAGTGGCTGAGGAGAAGGCCTCGAAGGTTGTTGACGATTTCTGAGCGTCTACTGAATTTAAGGAGGAGAAAGCCTCATTTGTATTAAACACTTATGATGAAGGAAAACATGTCATCCACGAGGAGATAGCTTTGAAATATCCAGAATTGGACTTAAGCTTTTTGGATGTACCTCCATACCACTTGTCTTGAATCTTTATTTTCTTCAGCCCTTCAAAAGTCTTTGTAAAGAAACTTTATGAATAAAATTTCTTCCTTTTTACTTTTCTTGATTTTCTCCTTTCGCACTATTTTTTTCTATTTCACTCTGACCTAAAGAATTATCTCTTCAGCTCGTAGAGATTTATGCTTCGTATTCTCAGTTTAAATATCTACAGGCTAATCTTCTTGTTTTACTCAAAATCCGATACTTAGTCGGGGGGCGGCAGAAGTGTCCAACACCCATCTTACATATGGCTCGATTTGACATCTATAATTATGACAGATCTGCTTATTTATAGAGACGTCTTGTTTGTTGATTCTCCCATCCGCAACATTCTTCATCGTCCAATGAAATGTCTCTAAGAGAGTTTAGTCTCCAATGGGAGATGAAGTTTCTTCCTTTCTTGATGGCGACCACCATTTGGTTGAAGGGGTGGAGGAGCATTGGTCAATCTTAATTGATTTGGAGGTGTCAATGACAGACATTTTGTTGTTAGGACACCTCCATTCTCGATCCTGAGACCTTTGTCATCCTGCTTCACCTGTAGGGGATGGTCTTTCGCACAATCCTGAGAGCTTTGTCACGGTTCTCTAGTCCTGAGAGGGCAGAATTTTGTGACTTTCTCAAAGGGGCATAGGATTGTGCCACCACCATAGGAGAGCAGGAAGAAGTTGAGCCACCACCGGAGGCATCTGAAGTTTGCATGTTATGCTTCAAAAGCTCCCTCAGCCATTGTTTCCCCAGAAACTATGACTTTGGGACATTGATGGGGTGCTTCGAAGCAACTTTAGGGTGCTTTCCCTGGATTATCCATCATGCATCTGCATTCGATGGAGGGATTCTTTATTTTGAGGTTGGACAGAGTTGGACTCTAAGAGAACACTGCCTCAGTCTCGACGGGATCTCCATCGTCGCTATCGCTCGATGGCTCTAATGGTGGCACTTGAGGTTGTACCACCTCTACAGCAGGGAGGAGCTCATATTTTGGTGGATGAAAGATCCCCTGATTCTAGGTCGATAAGAGATGGTCTTCAGGAATATTCGGCCTCGATTTTGGTGGGATGTCCATCACTTTAGATTTTGCACCTCTATGGACCCGGGTATCCTTTATGGGATCCCAAAACCTCAAGTTTTTAGAAGAGCTTCTTTCTAATGCCAACATCTTCTGCTCTTTAGGCTTTCTATATGTCAGAGTCCTATTTTCTGTAATCTCAACTACAATGTTTGCTGTTGCCTTTTGTAAAAGCAATTGCGTCATTGCCCTTGTAAAAAATTTTCTTATATGAAATATTTTTTTTTGCTTTTTTGCTGCCATATTTTGTTGCTCTTCATATGTTGTCCTAATCAAAGGGACTTTGAATCACTATAGATTTTCCCAAAAAGGCTTTTGGTTGAAACAATTCCAATCTGTGGAGCTCGTTGCAATTTATCCCGAATAAAGAAATTCATTTGAAGTGGTTTCGATCAAAGGAACTCGCTGCGAAGTATCCCAAACAAAGAGATTTTATTAGAAGCGGTTCCGATCAAAGAAACTTGCTGCGAAGCATCTCGAATAGAGAAATTTTATTTGAAGCAAAACTCACTACGAAGCATCCTGAATAGAGGGATTTTATTTGAAGCAAATAGAGAAATTTTATTTGAAGTGGTTTTAATCAGAGGAACTCACTGCAAAGCATTCTGAACAGAAGAATTTTATTTGAAGCGATTTCAATCAGAGAAACTCACTGTCAAGCATCTCGAATAAAAAAAAAATTTAATTGAAGCAATTTCGATCAGAGAAACTCACTACAGAACATTTCGAACAAAGAGATTTTTAATGAGGAACTTGCCACGGGGTATTCCGAATAAAGAGATTTTTAATTAAAGTGGTTTCGAAGCATCCCGAATAAAGGAATTTTTAATTAACTTCATCTTCAATTTGATAGCTGCATACGTATTTACTTGACAAAGCAAAAGAATAGACTTAGAATTTTACTTGTTTATTCATTTCATTAATAATACATTCGAAGGTTGGCTGAATTCCATGGCTTGGGAAGGAGGGTCCCATTGAGTTACTTCAGTTGATAAGTTTCTGATCGCACTACTTCAACCGACCTGATAAGACCCTTCCCAATTGAGTGAAAGCTTTTCTTATTCGGTTGGCTTAAAATCTTCAACTCTCCAAAAGACAAGGTCATCGGCTCGGAACTCTTTGGTTTTGACCTAAGAATTATAATACTTTACGATCTTTTGTTGATATGCGGCCATCCTCACCGCTGTATGCTCTCGCATCTCCTCAATCAAATCGAGGTTGGCCCTAAGCCAAATTGGATTAGTATCCTCATCATATTTCTCAACCCTGATGGAAGAAAGCTCGAATTCCACAGGTATGATGGCTTCGATGCCAAATGCCAAGTTGAAAAGCATTTCACCTATTGAGATCCTTTGAGTTGGTTGGTAGGTCCATAAAATGTGATAGAATTTTTCAGCCCATGACCCCCCAGTCTGGTCTAATCTGGCTTTGAGATCTTGAAAGAGGGTTCTATTGGTGACCTCCACTTCTTCATTTGCTTATGGGTGGCCTACCGAAGTGAAGCGCTGCTCAATTTCATGATCTTCACAGAATTCTTTAAGTCGGGAGCCACTGAACTGCCTTTCATTGTCTAAGATCAATATTTTTGAAAGTCCATAATGATAGATAATCGACTTTCAGATAAAATCTTGAACTTTTATTTTTGTGATTTGGGCTAAAGGCTTGGCTTCTATCCACTTGGTAAAGTAGTTGATTACCATAAGCAAAAATTTTTGCTGGTCTGAAGCTCGAGAAAATAGATCCAAAATGTCCAATCCCCACTGGGCAAATGACTAGGAAGATTTGATGAGAGTCAGAAGAGCTACGGGCTGACGCTGAATTCAATCATTGCATTGACATTGCTCGCATCTTCTGATGAAATTTTAAGCATCCTACTGCATTATCGGCCAGTAATATCCTTGCTGAAGGATCTTGTAGGATAAGGACTAACCTCCTAGATGATTTTTATAGATTTCTTCATGAACCTTCCGCATGGCATAATCAGCTTTTGAAGGGTGCAAACACCTCAGAAGTGGTAAAGTAAAAGACTACTTATATAGGTCATTATCAAGCAACACATATCAGGCTGCCTGATTCTAGATTTTTCGAGCCTCTTTTCAATCTGGTGGCATTTCTCCTGTCTTCAAATACTTTAGGATAGGGTCCATCCAGTTGGGTTCTTTATCAATCTGCTGAATGGTTGTGGGCTCTTCTAGACTCGAATCTTTCAGGACTTTGAAGTAAGTCTCTCTCCCCAAGTCAGCGGGCAACAAGGATGCAAGCTTTGATAAAGCATCCGCCTTGATGTTTTGTGTCCGGAGAACCTATGGGATGTTAAAACATTTGAAGCACGAGGTCAAATCCTTTACCTTTTGGAGATATTTTTTCATATTTTTCTCTTGAGCTTCGTATTCTTCTTTTATCTGCCCCACCACCAGCTAAGAATCACCGAAGACTTTCAGATATTGGGCTCTGGTCTGATGAGCAATTTTTAGTCCTACGATAAGGACTTCGTATTCTACTTCATTGTTAGTGGTTGGAAATTCGAAGCGGATGGCATATGCGGCTACGTCTCCTTCTCGATCGGATAAAATGAGGCCAGCTTCAGACCCTATTGAGTTTGAACAGCCATCAACGTGCAGGATCCATGTTTCCCCTAAATTTGGTCTCTGGCTTTTGTCTCCTTTGAAACTTGCAGTAGCTTTCGATCTCTCCGCAGGATTTCCTTCCGAGGGCTCCTCATCCGGAACAGTACATTCGAGAAAGAAATCGGCCAAAATTTGAGTCTTAATGGATGGCCTTGATCGATATTGGATGTCCAACTCTGAGAGCTCTAGTGCCCATTTTGCTATCCACTCAGAAGAGTCTGGTCGGTGCAGGACCATTTTCAAAGGCTGATCTGTAAGGATCATCACGATGTGGGCCTGATAATAAGGGTGGAGCTTTCTCGTGGTGATAATGAGTGCGAAGACCAACTTTTCTAACCTTGCATATTTGGTCTCCGCATTGTGGAGGACTTTGCTGATGTAGTATACAGGCTTCTGGATTCATCCCTCCTCCTGAACAAGGACCACGTTGATAGCTATCGATGAAACAGCAAGGTAGAGGTAAAGCTCTTCATCTAGCAATGGTTTGGTGAGGAGAGGCGAGGAATTGAGATATCTTTTCAACTCCTCAAAAGTCTCTTGGCATTTTGGGGTCCATTGAAAATCTGCTGACTGCTTGAGTGTTTGGAAGAATGAGAGGCACCTTTCGGCTGATCTAGAAACAAAGCGGTTAAGAGAGGCAATTTTTTCAGTCAAGCACTGTACCTCCTTAATAGTCTTCGGGGGCAACATTTCCAAAATTGCCTCAATTTTTTTAGGGTTAACTTCAATTCCCCAGTGGGAGATCATGAAACCAAGGAATTTATCGGTGGTGACTTCGAAGGCATACTTTGTGGGGTTCAATCTCATTTGATATCACCAGAGCTATTGAAAGTCTCACGAAGATCTTGCACATGATCAAGTACCGCTCGGCTTTTCACCAACATATCATCGATATAGGCTTTCATGTTCCTACCGATTTGATTTTTGAAGATTTTATTGACCATCCTTTGATATGTGGCCCCTGCATTTTTAAGTCCGAAAGGCATCATCCTATAACAGTAAAGCCCATGGTCAGTTATAAAGGCTATTTTCTTCTCATCTTCTAGGGCCATCTGGATTTGGTTGTAATTAGAAAAGATGTCCATGAAGTTGAGGAGCACATGCCCAGAGATAGCATCGACCAGTTGGTTGATTTGAGGTAATGGGTAGCTATCTTTAGGATAGGCTTTATTCAAATCAGTGAAGTCGATACACATATGCCACTTTCCATTCATCTTCTTCACCAGAAAGATATTCGCCAGTCAGTTTGGGTACATAGCCTTCCGAATGAAATCAACCTTCATCAGTTTGTCCAACTCTTCAGCGATCGCTTTCTGGCATTAAAGAGCAAACCTTCGCTTCTTCTACTTCATTAGATGACAGGTCGGATCCATTTTTAGATAATGGGCCATCACTGACGGGTTGATCCCAGATATGTCAGTAGTCAACTAGGTGAAAAGGTCCATATTTGCCTACAAAAGATTGATCAGTTGGTGCTTTGTTATCTGATCAAGACAGGATTCGATCTTCACAGTCTGATGGGAGTTCTCTTTCCTCAATGGTATCTCCTGAAGATCATTGGATGGTTGGACTCGATTTTCTACCAGATCATCACGTGCATCCAGCCTTATTGGGAACTCCGGTTGGTTTTCTATGGGGCTCTCCATTTGGAGCTTAGCAGCAAAACATTGTCTGGCGATCGCTTGGTTGCCCCGAATCATTCCTACTCCATAGGTTGTTGGGAATTTGACCAAGAGATGATAATTGGATACAACGGCCTTGAGCTTCCATTAACTTGGTCTTTCGAGGATGGCATTATAGGTGAAAGGAAGTTTTATGATAAGAAAATCCACCTGTATGGTCACCTACTGAGGCGGGGTGCTCATGGTTACAAGCAAATTGATCATTCCTTCTGGAATTATGGAGCTTCCAAAAAATTCTTGGATCGAAATGTCGAAATGAGTTAACCGATCGAGAAAGAGTCCTATGAGGAAGAAAGCAAAAAAGTACAAAATATCAACTGAGCTTCCATTATCAATAAGTATGCGGTGTACATTAAAATCAGAAATATTTAAAGAAACAACCACAGCATTATTATGCGATTGCTGCATACCCTCTGTGTCTTGCTCGGTGAAAGTTATTAGTTCTTAGAGCCGATCCTCATGCCTGGGCATCTTTGATGCTGCCACCTCAGACGACCCTCTGATGATCATGTGAATTTCTCCACGAAGAGGCCACTCTTCAGCCATTGTTGGGTCTCTCTCCTCCGGCATGGACATTGGCATTTGTCACTATGGCTGAGGAGGTGGTTGCCAGGCCCTCGGTTGTGGCCACCGTAGGGGGGTCCTCCCATAGACGAAGCATTCCAACCTTCCTTCCTGAATTAATTTTTCAATGGCATCACGAAGGAGGCAGCAGTCTTCAGTATCATGATCGTGGTCACGATGATAGAAGCAGAATCTCATCGTATCCCGACATTCTAGGTTGGTCCGCATCCTTAGAGGTTGGGGGAGTTGGTCTTGGATATGCATCAGAACTTCTCTGAGTGGCATTCAGAGGTGTATAATTATTAAAATGCCTTAATGGGGACCGCTGTCGATCTCGTCTTTGTAGGCTAGGAGATCGGTGGTTTTGAAAAGAGTTTCCGCCCTTAGGCTTCCTGGGCGAAGAACGGGAGCGCTGACGGTAAGTCTCCCTTTTTGAGGGGAGACACTCCTTATTTGACCACATTTGAACATCATTGATAGGGGGGTCTTCAGCAAAAGCATCTTCAATATTGGTATACTTTCTTACCTTTTTCAATATACCATTATAGTGAAGGGAAATCCTAATTTTTCGGTCCAGGTTCGTCCAGATCTGATTAGATCAAGAGATATATTTCAAAAAATTTTTCTTGATCTTAATCAGATCTTGATATATTTCAGATCTGATTCTTATTATTTTAATAAATAAAATAAAACAAGATAAATTAAATCAAATTCAATTTACCTGGTTTGGGTAATCCTATTACCCTGTAGATGATCCTGATTGCAGCGGAAGGTTCTGGATCTTAGCCACGCAAGCGTCAGGCCTCTACCGGTATCCACTCGGGTTGGATCTGGAGATCCTCTTCTTCTCTATCACACCTCCAAAAATCAGATCTAGATCTGATCTGGAGGATCTTCAAAACTCTTTTGAAGATCTGCAGTCGTCCTTTTGCAGCAGCGCAGCCTTCTTGCTTTTGATCGCCTTTCCTTGATCTGAATCGCACCAAACTAAGTCCAAAACACCTTTTGGACGTGGAGAGCAAGGGAGAAGACTAGGATGGCATGGAGAAGGAGGGGAGAGGCAGCCTTGGGGCGTATCTAATTAGCATTAGAATTAGGGTTGGGCGCAGGGTCTTATTTATAGACCTCTTGTGATCCAACTCCTCTTCCTCTCAACCAATCACAACCCTTTGTGAAATCAGATCTAAATCTGATTGGTTGGAATAGAGACCCCTGGATTCCTCCTTAGAGGGCGCCTAAGACCAGTCAAACTGGATTCTTAGTAGAACTCTGATTGGAATCCAAAAAGGGAGGTGGAGTCCTTGTCCAACAAGGACTCCTAGGCGCCTCCTACTTGGGCTCACGCCACCCTTGGCGTGCGCCCTTCTCCTTGCCAGGTTCTGGCAGGGGGACAGGCCCCCACCAGCTCTCCAATAGGTGCATGACATGTGGTCAAAAGTCAAAGGGTCAATGGTCAACGTTTGACCAGTCAAAGGTAGACTTTTGACCAAAGTCAAAGAACAAGAAATGGCAGGTGACCAAAAATGGCAGGTAATGTCTTACAAATAAGACAACCTATTCTGACTTGGACAACCTCCAGTCAGACCATATGAAGGCCTCTGATTGAGCACAAACTCCTTTGGCTCAGTCAGGACAACTTATTTATGATAGTAAAAGAAGAACGTTAGGTTCAATCGAGTGCTAGCACGATTTCCTTGAACCTAATTGAATCTCATTCAGATCAATTGAACTAGATCAGTTCAATTGATGATCACCAGATTCAAACCCTTGTTTGTGTGACCCAGTTAGGTTCAGTTCTGTTCTGTATGGTAATGGGATATGTCATGATCTCTATCATAGACATCATCGAAACTCCTTTCGATGGATCAGAACTCTTCTGATTCGAACAGCTAGAATGATCGATCATCTAAATCATTCTAATTGCTCCCAAAATCCACCAGTGACACCTAGCAGTATATGGTGGCAACCCATCAGAGCTGAATGCGAACCTCTTGGTGCAGCTACCTGTGTGATTAAGTTCTTCTATCTTGAGCCCCGATCAGATTAGGGTTAAGGTGAACTCGTCAAACCCTAGTCTCTGTCATATGATGTAATCATTCGATCGATTCGAGTCCAATGTGAAAATCTAAATAGAAACTCTTTCTATTATTTCACTCTGCCATGGCCATGGGCTTCTGGACTTGATTCTCATGATCATCATAGGGCTGCTCCTCTACCACCGAGGTAGATAGATTCCATCTTGATGCTATCCAGTTCCTACAATGAACATGCTATAGCCAACATACACCTCAGGGTTCCATATGGCTAGGAGACCGAGTAATGGTGTAGTCAAACTATATAACACCCTCAAGGTGAACTGCCGATGCATCTCAGGTCAAAGAACCAGACACACTACTGCAGCATCGAGTCAGTCATTGACGAGAAGGTAGACTTCCCTAATGACTACTCGAGGTGGTCACGCTCAGTGCCCTCGTTCTCTAACGAGTACCTGTACTCTCGCTCCGGTGTCTCCACACCGTAGACTCAAGACTCATCTACTAAAGAGAAGCGATTCGTACACCAACCTTCCGGATCAATCACCATCCTCGTGATGATCCTATGGTCGGGAGCTGTTTATGAGTTAATAATGATTATTCATGTCTTAAATTTTCAACTCTTGAAAATATGAATTATCATTACCATTAACTCAAAGGATGTATCACAGACACTAAATACACATATGTGATAGAAAATAACCCATTTTATTAATTATAGTCAAAATTATAATTTTGCCCCTAGAAGTGTATTACAAGTGTCAGCCAATTCTGGCTTCTAGGGCACATATATCTAACAATCTTCCACTTGTCCTAAAGCCAATTGGCTACAAGTCTAAGTCCCATCTTCTCAAGGTGGGCTTCGATCTTCTGCTGGCCCAACGGCTTTGTAAGTGGGTCTGCCACATTATCTGTGGAGTTGACTCTCTTGACCTCAACGTAACCTTTCTCAAGGTAATCGCGGATGAGATGGTATCGCCGCTCAATGTGCTTGGACTTCTGGTGAGACCTCGGCTCCTTAGCAAGGGCTATGGCGCCATTGTTGTCGCAGTAAAGAGGAATGGCATCTGATGGCATTACTCCAATTTCTGCAGCAAACTTCTTGTACCAGAATGCTTCCTTTGCAGCCTCTGATGCAGCTATATATTCTGCTTCCATGGTGGAATCTGCTATCACAGTTTGCTTGGAACTCTTCCAGCTGACAGCTCCACCATTGCACACAAACAGACTTCCAGATGTCGACTTTCGATCATCTATATCGGACATGAAAGTCCGAGTCTGTGTATCCCTGGAACTTGGAGTTCTCCATTACCAAAGACCAACATCATATCCTTAGTTCTTCTCAAGTACTTAAGGATACATTTCACAGAAGTCCAGTGTTCTTCACCTGGATTTGACTGATATCTGCTTGTGACACTCACAGCATGGGCTATATCAGGTCGTGTACATAGCATGGCATACATGAGGCTCCCTATTGCAGAAGCATAAGGGATCTTGCTCATGCGTTCTATTTCCTCAGGTGTGCTGGGGCACATCTTCTTGGAAAGATGAATACCATGTCTGAAGGGTATTAATCCCCTCTTAGAGTTTTCCATACTAAACCTCTTTAGTACTTTCTCTATGTACATCTTCTGTGAAAGTCCTAGCATCCTATTCGGTCTATCCCTATAGACCTTAATTCCTAGAATAAAGGATGCTTCACCTAGGTCTTTCATGGAGAATTCCTTGGACAACCACATCTTGACTGATGTCAACATGGGAATATCATTCCCAATAAGGAGGATGTCATCCACGTACAATACGAGGAAGACAACAGCGCTCCCACTGACCCTTTTGAAAACACATGGTTCCTCTTCATTTTTGATGAAACCAAACTTTTTGATCACATCATTGAAACGAGTGTTCCAGCTCCGAGATGCTTGCTTAAGTCCATATATGGACCTTTGCAGCTTGCAAACCTTGTGATCAGTATCACTGGATGTGAAACCTAGCGGCTGTTCCATATAGATATCTTCCTCAAGATATCCATTTAGGAATGCCGTTTTCACGTCCATTTGCCATATTTCATAATCGAAATAGGCTGCAACAGCAAGCAATGTGCGGATGGATTTTAGCATAGCTACCGGGGAAAAGGTATCCTGATAGTCAATGCCTTCGCGTTGACTATAACCTTTTGCCACCAGTCTAGCCTTGAATGTCTCCACATTCCCATCTGCACCAATCTTTCTCTTGAAGATCCATTTACACCCAATAGGTACTATACCTTCTGGTGGATCTACCAAGGTCCAGACTTGGTTTGAGTGCATCGAGTCAATTTCTGACTTCATTGCCTCAAGCCATTTCTCGGAGTCGATATCTGATATCGCCTCGTTGTAGGTTTTGGGATCATCACCATGAGCACCATTACCTATGAGGAACATTTTCCTCTACATCCTCTGAAATAATACCTAAGTATCTTTCAGGGGGACGGGAAACTCTTTCCGATCTACGAGGTGGAGGAGGTAGTGTTCTTATTGGCTCAACCTGATTTGGTTCCACTTGGTCCTTAGCTCGTTCTGCTTGTGAGACTTTCTCATCAAGCTTAATCTGCTTTCCAATGCCACTATCTTGAATAAACTATTTTTCAAGAAATATGGCATGTCGACTCACAATCACATTGTGGTCTTCTGGAATGTAGAAATAGTATCCTAATGACTCTTTAGGATATCCTATGAATCGAGCTCTAAAGGACCTAAACTCTAACTTGTCCGCTTGTTGTCTTTTGACATGAGCCGGACAACCCCAAATTCTGAGATGACTCAGACTTGGTTTCTTACCGTGCCATATCTCATACGGTGTGGTAGGAACGGTTTTAGAGGAAACCCTATTCAGTAAATAGATTGAAGTTAATAATGAATGTCCCCAAAGAAAATCAGGGAGGTCTGTGAAGCTCATCATGGATCGAACCATATCCAATAGAGTCCGATTTCTCCGTTCTGAAACCCCGTTGAGTTGAGGTGTTCCTGGTGGAGTCCATTGAGAGACTATGCCATTTTCCTTAAGATAGTCTAGGAATTCCCGGCTAAGGTATTCACCTCCTCGATCTGATCGAAGAACCTTAATGGGTTTTTCCAGTTTGTTTTTCTACTTCATGTCTGAATTCTTTGAACTTTTCAAAAGGCTTCAGACTTGTGTCTCATAAGATACACATACCCATACCTAGACAGATCATCGGTAAAGGTAATGAAGTAGACAAAATTGCCTCTAGCCGGCACATCAAATGGGCCGCACACATCAGTATGTACTAGGGCAAGGAGATCTGTGGCCCTCTCCCCATGTCCAACAAAAGGGAGTTTAGTCATTTTGCCTTGAAGACAAGATTCACAAGTTGGATATATGACTCAAAAGTCAATGGACTCAATAGCCCATTTTTCTCCAATTTGTTGATCCTATCTTCTGCTATATGACCTAATCTCAGGTGCCATAGATATCTGTCGTTTGGACTATCCCTAGGTCGTTTGGCATTCACGTTTTGCTCGATAGTTAAAACAGGTACATCAATATGTAACTGATAAAGACCATTAATAAGGAAACCATTTGCAATTTTATTTCTTTCATAAAGAATGTTACAATGGTCCTTAAAGAAGGTGATCACATAACCTTCTTGTGCTAAGCATGAAACAGAAATCAAATTCCTGCTAGCTGCAGGCACATAATAACAGTCTTTTAAAACTAAGTCTAAACCAGATGGTAATCGAAGAGGGTATGTTCCCACGGCTACTGCAGCAACTCTTGCTCCATTACCGACGCGTAGGATCATGTCTCCATCCCTCAGCCTCCTGCTATCCTCAAGACCCTGCATAGAAGTGCACAGATGAGCACTAGAACCAGAGTCAAGCACCCAACTGGATGCAGAAGAAACCGTAAGGTTAGACTCAATAACGAGCATACCTCCAGAAGGACCTTCCTTCTTGTTCTTTCAGGGTGGCCAGGTAAGTAGGGCAGTTCCGCTTCCAATGGCCGTCGCTGTTGCAATGGAAACACTTTCCTTTGCCATCGACCTTCTTCTTCGGTTCTGCCTTCTTCTTCTTTGATCCTTCCACCTTTTGCTTTTTCACAGACTTCTTTTTCTTTCCATAAGACTTTCTTTTGGAAGAAGTCCGTTCCATAGCAAGAACTGAGCCTTTAGAACCTTTCATAGAAAGCTCAGCGGTAACCAGCATATTCATTCAACTCGGCCAAGGAATTTTGAAGTTTATGCATGTGGTAATTCATGATGAATTGCCCATATGCATCAGTCAAGGATTGCAGAATAATATCATTCTGCAGTCCAAGTCCAACTTCACACCGAGCTTCTCAAGCTCTTCCATGTCCTTGATCATTGTCAGACAGTGATCTTGGACTGACTGCCCATCACGCATCTTAGCCTTAAAAAGTCATTTTGTGACTTGATATTTGGCTGCGCGACTCTGTTCACCAAACATCTCCTGCAGGTGAGCCAACATTTGGCGAGCAGTCCCGATATCTTCATGTTGGCGCTGGAGCTCATCAGACATCGAGCCCAACATGTAAGTATCTGGCCTTATTATCTTCGTCAATCCATTTTTCCAGAGACGCTCTCTGTTCAGTGGATGGACGAGCTGGTAAGGTGGGAGGGTCCTGGTCCAAAACATGTGTTAACTTCTCTGAACCCAAAACAATTTTGTAGTTCCTGAGCCAATCTTTATAATTGGGTCCAGTCAGTCTATGTGTGTCCTAGGATACGTGCCAATGGGTTGGACGCAGACATTTTCCTGTAGAGAGTCAAAGATTCTAGTTAGATACTGTAATTTTGACTTGACCAATTTGTTTAGGGAATTTTATTTTTAAACAAATTAGCTCCCACTATTTTCTCGGATCCCTACACTCCCTCTGTAGAGATGCGAAAATCTCCGCGATTAATGATTTCTAGTGGGTGGTGCGGTCTCACCAACTGACTCATCACCTCACCTAACAGTTATTGGTGATGGGTTAGCCAATGAGTGAACAACTCTTGTTCAATGATTCTCTAATCATGGTGCACCCAAACTTGGTCTCTAATTCATGAATCTCACCGTATCCGGAATATTGATCCACTCCTTAGTTAAGTCAGACCCACCATTTGCATAGACTGGGTTCCTAATTGGGTCTCTCACCGTATCCGGAATATTGAGCCCAACTCATCCTCCAGCCCATAGCATCCAATGCCTAATAGACATGGTTGCGTCTTCCCGGTGCAACTGAGCCACTGTATCCAGCCGAGAACAATCAACCCCGGGAAGGGCCCGCACGTCTACAATGGTGGAAGACCTCAGACTTAATCTTTTCTTAGGGAGAATTGATTCAGGTCTCATTAAACTAGACTTGGCTTAGTCATAACAATTATGACTAACCTAGTGGCATGGGTTCAGCTCGGATTATTGACCACCTCAGATCAGAACTGTGTCAACAGATATGGCCAGGTAAGTGAGACCGGTGGAAGGAATATGCCATTAACTCGTACAAGAACGCATTCAGGTCGAGTAGCTTCCAATTAAAAACCAGTCGGTCGTCTGTGCCAAACTTACCTTAGACACCAAATTGTTGAGTCAGAACCAATTGGGTTAGCCTACAATCCAGACTCTAACCTCTGAGCCTAATTAGGTCTTGCTTGATCGTGACTCGATCTTGACCCAGACTTAATCCTATTAGGCTGGTCAATTTAAGCATTGTTGATCCCATCTAACCAACTCTTGATTCGGTTTGATCAACCGCTTAGACCTAATTGAGCTACCCAAGCCCGAACCCAGTATTATGAATATGTCTTAGATCTGAAATTCTCAATTTTAGACCTAATTAATATTCCATAAACTTAATTCTTAATTAAGTTGGGTTCATAAACAAAATATGCACAATAAATCCTAGGGTTTCAGGATCTAGGGTTTTGCAGAAAGTAAGTTTTGGGTTTCTGATTAAGGACGAACACGCAGCACCCCTACACGCATCATAAGAACACCCCATCGAATGGGAAGAGAGGGCCTTTAAACCCTTCTTCGTTCTTATGACCGGACGGCCAAGAGGAACGCCTTAATCAGGAACATGTAAATACTACAAAACAGTTTATAGATCTATATCATATATCTCATATACAAATTTAGATCTAATCATGGCATATTTTGCATACATCTCATGTATCAAATCATGCATATTTTCAGATCTAAATTATCTCATAATAATCTAAAAAATTAGATTTAAATTGATCTAATCAAAATAAATTCTAATCTAGACAATTATGTAGAACTATTCTACAACTAGTCTAGAGTCATGCATCAATCATATCTCATATGATATTTAAAATTAAATAATTTTTATTTGCTATTTTATCAGATGTTATTATAACACTTATAATATCAAAAAATAGTAAATAAGAAGATCTAAAATATGATTTAATCAGATTAAATCAAAGACATGCAAAACTATTCTATAGAACTATTCTATTCTAGAACTAGTCATGCATATCTTCATGTAATCTTAGATCCAAATCATTTAATTTTAATTTTTTCTGATTTTCAGATCTGATCACATCTCATGTGACATCTAAAATCACTTTATTTTTTAATTAAAATAAAATTAAAATCAGATCTAAACAATTTTAGAACCATGGCTCTGATACCAGTTGAAGGGAAATCCTGATTTCCCGGTCCAGGTTCGTTCAGATCTGATTAGATCAAGAGATATATTTCAAAAAATTTTTTCTCTTGATCTTAATCAGATCTTGATATGTTTCAGATCTGATTCTTATTATTTTAATAAATAAAATAAAATAAGATAAATTAAATCAAATTTAATTTACCTGATTTGGGTAATCCTATTACCCTGTTGATGATCCTGATTGCAGCGGAAGGTTCTGGATCTTAGCCACGCAAGCGCCTGGCCTCTACCGGTATCCACTCGGGTTGGATCTGGAGATCCTCTTCTTCTCTATCACACCTCCAAAAATTAGATCTGGATCTGATCTGGAGGATCTTCAAAACTCTTTTGAAGATCAGCAGTCGTCCTTTGCAGCAGCGCAGCCTTCTTGCTTTTGATCGCCTTTCCTTGATCTGAATCGCACCAACCTAAGTCCAAAAAACCTTTTGGACGTGGAGAGCAAGGGAGAAGAGAGTTTGGCATGGAGGAAGGAGGGGAGAGGCAGCCTTGGGGCATATCAATTAATATTCATCTTAATTAGAGTTGGGCGCAGGGTCTTATTTATAGACTCTTGTGATCCAACTCCTCTTCCTCTCCCAACCAATCACAACCCTTTGTGAAATAGATCTAAATCTGATTGGTTGGAATAGAGACCCCTGGATTCCTCCTTAGAGGGCGCCTAAGACCAGTCAAACTGGATTCTTAGTAGAACTCTAATTGGAATCCAAAAGGGAGGTGGAGTCCTTGTCCAACAAGGACTCCTAGGCGCCTCCTACTTGGGCTCACGCCACCCTTGGCGTGCGCCCTTCTCCTTGCCAGGTTCTGGCAGGGGGACAGGCCCCCACCAGCTCTCCAATAGGTGCATGACATGTGGTCAAAAGTCAAAAGGTCAATGGTCAACGTTTGACCAGTCAAAGGTAGACTTTTGACCAAAGTCAAAGAACAAGAAATGGCAGGTGACCAAAAATGGCAGGTAATGTCTTACAAATAAGACAACCTTATTCTGACTTGGACAACCTCCAGTCAGACCATATGAAGGCCTCTGATTGAGCACAAACTCCTTTGGCTCAGTCAGGACAACTTATTTATGATAGTAAAAGAAGAACGTTAGGTTCAATCGAGTGCTAGCACGATTTCCTTGAACCTAATTGAATCTCATTCAGATCAATTGAACTAGATCAGTTCAATTGATGATCACCAGATTCAAACCCTTGTTTGTGTGACCCAGTTAGGTTCAGTTCTGTATGGTAATGGGATATGTCATGATCTCTATCATAGACATCATCGAAACTCCTTTCGATGGATCAGAACTCTTCTGATTCGAACAGCTAGAATGATCGATCATCTAAATCATTCTAATTGCTCCCAAAATCCACCAGTGACACCTAGCAGTATATGGTGGCAACCCATCAGAGCTGAATGCGAACCTCTTGGTGCAGCTACCTGTGTGATTAAGTTCTTCTATCTTGAGCCCCGATCAGATTAGGGTTAAGGTGAACTCGTCAAACCCTAGTCTCTGTCATATGATGTAATCATTCGATCGATTCGAGTCCAATGTGAAAATCTAAATAGAAACTCTTTCTATTATTTCACTCTGCCATGGCCATGGGCTTCTGGACTTGATTCTCATGATCATCATAGGGCTACTCCTCTACCACCGAGGTAGATAGATTCCCATCTTGATGCAATCCAGTTCCTACAATGAACATGTCTATAGCCAACATACACCTCAGGGTTCCATATGGCTAGGAGACCGAGTAATGGTGTAGTCAAACTATAACACCCTCAAGGTGAACTGCCGATGCATCTCAGGTCAAAGAACCAGACACACTACTGCAGCATCGAGTCAGTCATTGACGAGAAGGTAGACTTCCTAATGACTACTCGAGGTGGTCACGCTCAGTGCCCTCGTTCTCTAACGAGTACCTGTACTCTCGCTCCGGTGTCTCCACACCGTAGACTCAAGACTCATCTACTAAAGATAAGCGATCGTACACCAACCTTCCGGATCAATCACCATCCTCGTGATGATCCTATGGTCGGGAGCTGTTTATGAGTTAATAATGATTATTCATGTCTTAAATTTTCAACTCTTGAAAATATGAATTATCATTACCATTAACTCAAAGGATGTATCACAGACACTAAATACACATGTGTGATAGAAAATAACCCATTTCATTAATTATAGTCAAAATTACAATTTTGCCCCTAGAAGTGTATTACAAGTGTCAGCCAATTTTGGCTTCTAGGGCACATATATCTAACATATAGTCCTTTGGATAGAACTTCACCAATGACCTCTTCAAGTAACATCGCGATCGATTGATCGAGATCGCGAACTTCCAGGATTGCCGCATTGAAATAGTTCAGATAACTGCTGATTGTTTCACCATCCCTCTGATGGATGGTGTATAGATGGTCGGACCATTTTTGCTGTCTACAGCTACTAACAAAGTATGCCACCAGAGATCGGTTCAGTTCATCGAAAGAATGAATCGAGTCCGATTTCAAATTGGAGTATCATTGTCGAGCAGCCCCTTTGAGAGTGGTGGGGAATGCCCGATAGAGAGTAGCGTCCGATGCCCTTTGAAAGAGCAAAGTTGTCTTGAAGGTTTCGATATGGTCGACGGGATCAGTGGTCCCGTCGTAGATCTCGAGCTGAGGTAGCTTGAATCCTAGTGGTGGCAGTTCTCTCAGGATCCTCTCGTCGAAGGAAGGCTCGCCGCTAAGACCATCAAAGGGTCCAGAAGAGGATGCCTTATTCAAAGCTTCGAGTTTCTTATCGAACTTCCAAAGCTTTCTTTCAATCATCAAGTCTCGATCGATGAGGGCCTCGGACTGTCGAGGAGAGCGGCGGTCGGGAGTGGAATCATGCTCTGACCATGGGCTAAGGGACCATTGATGGGGTCATCCCCTTCTAGGACTTTGTAGAGGTACTTGAGTGGGTTCGGCTTGTTGTTGCATGAAAGATGCCGATGGCTTGATCGGCGTCGTTGCTGGCAGTGCGAGTGGGACTACCAAAAGCATCGGTTGCACAATTGAGGGCAGAGCAAGAGCAGTCAAATTTGGTTGTGGCACCATTGAAGAAGTCGCGATCACTGTTTGGACTATCTGAATGGCAGCCGTCGGGGAGTGCACCTGCTGGAGAAGCAATTTGAAAAGAATTCCGGCGTAAAGCCTCCCATGTGGTTCACTTTATTGGATGCGCACATGAAACTGGTGAACTCAATGGGCGACTGCAGTTTCAATGCAGGACCCAGATGTCCGTCTAAAAATAAAGCCAGAATTTCGTCCTTGGCTCTATAGATTGGATAATGTATGCGCATTACATTTTCTCCTCATACAAAAACAAACCAGACAACATTTACCATCATGTTCCGAATTGAACTAGAATCACCAAACTCCTTTACTTTATCCAGGCAGAAGACCCAAGGTAATGTGGAAGAGCCTTCCCAGGGTCAGCCTATAACTGATTTCGGCCTGGAGAGGGTTCTCCACCCAATAGCTAGTAATTAATACAGTTCATTCGGTTCTAGTTCACCACCTACCTAACTGCACGTAATTAATTAAAGCCAGCACCCTCTGGGAAGCAAACACCCTGGCTATTACGACTAATATCAACTGCATCCACATACAGTAACCAGACCCGGCTATAAAACTCTGCCACGTAGTGGACTCTGCATGCTCAGGACCTGGTGCAAGATGAGAATAGCTACTAGCATAGCAGCTATGTCTTGGTTTATCGTAGTGGTAGTGCTAATGGAAGGCACTCTGTCCCTTGGCGGTAGTGCTTCATTGCCGGAGCATCGACGCTTTCTGCCTCTCATTTCCACTACTCCTGCTGAGCAATTGACACGTCAGCCATCCATACCAGAATCTCCCCGATCAGTTGATGCCCAGCCAACCAAACCCCAGCAGCTTGGCCCCCCACCACCACAAACCTTACCATCTCTGCCTTTGGAGCCCACGCATGACCAGCCACCATACAACCAGCAACAATACCCACCACCTCATCATGGACGGTCATCACCACCACCACACCATGAACCAAACTCACCATATCGTGCAAACTCCCCACCACAACATCACGGTCGACAACTTTCGCAGCAGGATGGAGAGCCAGAACGACCGCCATCGCACTATGGGAAGTCGAACTCTCAAACATTACTCAGTCATCCCCCCACGCCCAAGTACCCACGTCCGCCCCTTTCAGATAATCCACCTCCACGGTATCGGCAGCCTCCGCCACCCACCACAAGATATCCACTGCCACAGCCGCCACCATAATCTCAGAATGCGACACCACCCGCGCCGCCACCTCAAGGGGAAGCATCAGATACCGATGCCACCATCACCATCGTATATGTAGAAGCTGCCATCATGTTCCGATATTATGTAGTATAATGGCTGTGACCCCATAAAAGTTCGTGTATCCGTTCAATATATGGTATAATGGCAGTGTTTCCTCCCTCCCTCCCTCTCTCTCTCTCTCTCTCTCACGTACGTGCACGCAGAATACATCCGAGCAATACTACTTCAAACCAGTTCAATTGTCATGAAACAAAATAGAAACCCAATACAAAATAAAGTATATTTTAGAAAATAGAAATCCAATTAAAGTTAAATATTCATATCCTTGGCGTTCTTTTACGTTTCCCATCCTTGTCCAGCAAAAGTTCATTTGAAAAAATAATTAGAAAATGGAAAACAAAAGAGGAATATATATATATAGTTGCAATCGAGTTGTTTTAAAGAAATAAAAATGGAATAGAAATCCAATAGAAGATGACATATTTATATTATTGGCATATTTATTCCAAGACTTGAATACGGCTCCTCTCGCACCCTAAGCTAAAATCATGGCACAGACCAAATGGCCAAATATTTTCCCTACTAAAACTACTTAGTTACAAGCATTACACGATCTCTCGGGGAGGTGAATGGATCGAGTTGAACAGGACACGGATCAGAACGAATATAGAATAGATAAAAAATTTGTTAATTTAAACTTAACCTGTTTGCTAAAATGGGTCAAAATTCACATCCAAACTTAATCATTTTATTAAATAATCTAGATCAATATATATATATATATATATATAATGGATTGAAATAAGCTAAACAAGTTAAATAATTAAGCATGACCACCCTTAACAAGCACCAACACTGCTGCCAATGATGTGCCCACCATATGAAAATGCAGGGGATCTAACCATCACCAATCTGCTTGACCTTAAGACATCTGACGCATATGGTTCATTTGATGGATGAGTATGATGCCATCAAACAGGCTTCATATATAAAATGCGGATGTATATTTTTCAAAAGAAAGCAGATCTATGGTGTTATCGTGGTTGACTCAAGAGACAAGCCGCATGGACTGGGTTCAAAGTAGTTTGTGCTGGAATATAGAAGCATTTTCTCTACACGGGATCCGATTCCTGCATCTTTAGTTTTTCTTTCTCCATTAGAGGAAAGAGATTCAAGTGGCTGACCTCAACTGGTTTAGGATTAAGATTTAATTGAGTTCTATTGAGTTCATCACTCAGAATTTGAACCAAGAACTTTTGTTGCTGAGCCTATTCTAAGTTGAATAAAATTGGCCAGCTTAGCCAATGACCCACCTTTATCCCATGGCAATTATTTGGTTTGAGAATAAAGCAGAAAAAAAGCTTGGATTAAAAGCATGTTTTCCAAATGATATTTAAAACCAAACAAAACAAAGGAATAGTTATACTAGTCAAACTTGTTTGTATTAGGCTTTACTATTACAAATGAAAATTGTTATAAGTTATTCTAGACTTAAAGAACATTCACTAGAAAAAAAAAAATCATTTACTAATTTTTTTAAAGGGCCAAAACAGCTTTATCAAAAGTTATTTCAAATACTATAGCCAATTAGAAATAACAAAATCTATCCGGACTATAGGAGCAACCCTTCATATTCCATTTTTTTCTAATTGATGAACCAAGTACGGCATAAATTAACAAAATACTTGTCGTAAAATAAGTTTTAATATGTTGTAAAATCCTCCTGAACTTGTATTTTGCTTCCACGTTGTTTACACCACATCCCAACCGATAATGACATCCAAGAATAAGTGAGTGCTCCATGTGGCACTACTAGAATAAATCAAATATAGGGATCTGGAACCAAGTATCTATCTAGAATAATTCAAAAGCAAAAGCTTTGACATTCTTGAGTTCCACCGGAAGAATAGATTGAATAGCTAAGGAAAAGCGAGATACAAATGCACATCGCGCCTGACAAGCTGGATGGATGAGATCCTCTCTTTTTAGAATATTTCTTCTCTATTTTGAAATATTCTTTTATATTTGGGATGTATGTAATTATGGATACTTTGGATGTATATTGCTGTATGATGGACTGTATATTGAATTGGTATTTATCTTATACAAAACTTTTAATATATATTTAATAGGTAAAAACCCCTAAGGCAATGAAGATTTTATTTCAACATGGCATTGGAGCCCAGTCCTAATCCTTTTTCCTAAAATCTTCCATTCCTTCCTCCCTTCGCCTTCCTCCAAATCGCTCGGCCCAGACCCGGTATCCACTGTCACCTTCCTCCCTCCCTCTCTTCCTTTGCCTCCCTCCAAGCCGCTTGGCCCAGATCCGCCGACGCCTCCGCCTCCAAGCAGACCCCCCCACGTACTCCCAGTGCCGATTGCCACCTTGCTCCCTCCCTCTCTTCCTTCGCCTCCCTCCAAGCCGCTCGGCCCGGATCCGCCGTCGCCTCCACCTCCGAGTCTGCCTCCCTCCCTCCCAGTACCACCTCCCAGATCCACCGCTACCTCGCCGCCTCCTCCTCCACCTCTGCCTCCCAGATCCGCCGCTACCTCCGCCTCCACCTCTGCCTCCCAGATCCGCCGCTACCTTCGCCTCCAGCACCCGCGATGCCGCTTTCCGCGTGCTCCTCATGTCCGGCGGTGCCTTCCTCCATCCCTCCCTCCCGGTGCTCCTAATCGCCTCCGACAACTGCGACGTTGCCTTCGATCACATCCGATCGAGGCCCTCCCGTGCGTGCATGCCGGTCGAGGCCGTCATCACGACTCTGATCACCACCTACAGGTCTCTCTGTCAAACCCGGTTCCTTTGCCATCCAGGCTATTTCTCGCCTTCCTCTGTCATCACAACTCTGATCGACATTGCCGCTCTCCGCCTGGTCCTCTTCATCAATAGCATCGTGATCCATGGCATCGGCAGCTTCGTCACTTCTTTGTCTCTATTTCTTGCAGCCTCGGATTATCCTGAGTTGGTGATCGTGCTGTTGATTCTATGCGAGGCTGCTATCTGCCTTCGTGACAGTGGGTTCACTACGTTGTTCTCATGATGGCTGACATGGCCCAACCTTTTGATGGGATCAATTATAGTCAATAGTCTTTCATGATAAAATTATTTTTAAAAGAATGAAAGCTTTAAAAATATATTACTAGTGATACTCCATATCCAATTATGATTCTTTTGCTTAATGAAAAATAGATAACAATAAGATTATGACATAGATTTCAAATACTGTCAGTACATCTATTAACATACAATTCAGCAAATTCAATACCGCAAAGAAGGTTTGGGACTTTCTTGTTAAGTAATATAATCAGACAAACTTTGTCCTCAAATATAAGCTCGAGCTGGATATTCGCAATCTCAAACAACAACTAGGGCAATCAGTGGCCAACTTTTATTCTCAGATGTCTCTAATTTGGGATCAACTTATCTTGATGGAGCCTAATTGGACTCATGATGCTGAGCTCTATTATAAATTTCATGAAGAATACCGCCTTGTCCAGTTTCTTATGGCTCTTCGAGATGATTTTGAGTTTGTTCGAACTTCTATTCTATATCAATCTTCACTTCCATCTATTGACACTGCCCTTTCTAAGCTGATTACTGAAGAAACTCGATAGAAAATTGTCTCCTCCAACCCTGATGGTTCTCTCATTTTGGCTATACCAGTCAAACCAAATGATCTATCTCAACTCCAGTGCCACTCATGGAAGAAGTTTGGCTATATTACTCGTCATTATCCCAATCATGCATCTGGTTCTCGACCACTGTCTGATTCTCGATTTCAAGATGTATCTTCCACATAGTGTACCTACTGTAAGAAGGTTGGACATATTGTTTGAAATTGTCCCCATCCCAACTCCAACAACATATGAGCAAAGACTCGTGGTCTTAGAGATTGCTCATCCTTTGCTACTACTACTATCAAGATGGAGCCTACAGCTCAAGTCGCCACATCTCTTACTATTGATGATATCTAGACAATGATCCATCAGGCTCTTTCTATTGGTAATACTGCAGCCTCATCTTCTTCTGATAACTCCATTCCGTCAAGTAAGTCATTGGAAAGGTAGTTCTTTGATTTCGATGCCTCTAACCATATGACATTTAACTCCAACATCTTTCAACATGTTTCTACTCTTCATTCTCCATCTCATATTCAAACTGCAAATGGATCACTCATTACTACCCACCATAGTGGAACCCATCATTCTCATAACTTATCTCTTTCTGATGTTCTTCTTGCTCCCCAACTTTCTATGAATCTTGTTTCTATTAGACAACTCTGTGAAAAAGGTCTCACCATAATTTTTTCTCCTTCTGGCTGTGTTGTGCAGGATTACTAGATGGGGAGAAAAGTTAGGACAGGCCATAAGATTGGTCGTCTGTTTCTTTTGAATAAACTTTCTATTTCTCATGCTTTTGGTATTCACTCAGTCGCTGCTATTTCTCCATAGGACTTATACTTTATGTCTTGGCATCATCATTTAGGTCATCTCTTCTTTTCAAAATTATCTGAATTAATTAACAAAGAATTGTTAGGTTCTATCTCTGTAATAAAAGAACCATGCTATATTAATTGCAAATTATCTAAACAATCTGCTTTACCCTTTTCTTTCGGTCGATCTACTACTACTGCCCCATTTGATCTTATTCATTCTAATGTATGGGGTCCTGCCCCTTTGTCTTCTATGGGTGGTTCTCGATATTACATTATTTTTGTAGATGATTTCACTCACTACATATGGCTTTACCTTTTACACGCTCATTCTGATATTTTAAAAGTTTATATTGAATTTGCCACCATGATTAAAATATAATTTTCTAAAAATATTAAAATTTTTTGTTCTGACTCTAGAGGTGAATATCTTTCAAAAGCCCTCAGTGATTACCTTAAATCTCAGGGTACCATTTTGTAATTATCTTGTGTTGACACTCCACAACAAAATGATATGTTCGAAAAAAAATACCGTCATATTGTTGAAACCGCTCATACCTTGCTTTTTTTCTCGTCTGTCCCAAAAGCTTTTTGAGGCAAAGTTATGAACACTGTTGTATATACAATCAATTACCTTCCTTTTCGTGTCCTTAATAATCTCTTACCTTTTGAACGGCTTATAACTCTCCTCCTTCTTATAACCATCTTCATGTGTTTGGATGTACTTGCTTTGTTCTTCTTTCCAAGCGTGAGTATGACAAATTATCCAAGAAAAATGTAATCTACATTTTTTTAGGCTATGGAATCCAATAAAAAGAATATTGATGCTATGATCCCGAAACTCGTTGATTACGTATTTCTAGATATGTCACCTTCTAGAAGAAAATTTCATTTCTCTCCTTACCTCACAAAAAGTCTTTATTTCCATGTAGCGAACTTCTACTTGATCCGTTTCCTTGTCCTGCACCACTACTTGACGAAGATCGACAAATTGGCCAATCTACTGTCTCACCAACTGATACTTCTTTGGTGAGTGATCTGACAGCACCCGAGAAGCAATATCCTACTCACTCTCGCACTACATCAGCTCATCTCAAAGACTATCATTGTTACTTATCCACCATTTTGCCTCTACATGAACGCAGGATCTATCAAGAGGCATCATCCAATCCTTTCTGGTAGAATGCTATGACAGAAGAACTTAAAGCTTTACAGAAAATTGGTACATGGGACCTGGTTGATCTGCATCCTAGAAAATCATATGTGGACTATAAATGGGTCTATAAGATAAAAATCAAGGCTGATGGTTCCATTGAACATTAAAAGGCTTGTCTTGTTACCAAAGACTTCACACGGGAGTATGGCATTGACTATGAGGAGACTTTTGCCCCTATTGCTTATATGACTTCTGTTCGTACTCTACTTGCAGTAACCGCCGCCAAACATTGGTCTCTACATCAACTTGATGTCAAGAATGCTTTTCTTCATGAAGATTTATCTAAAGAAGTATATATGATGCCTCCTCCTGGTTTACCTCATCAACCTACTCAAATCTGTAAACTGCGTTGTGCACCTTATGGTCTCAAATAGGCTCCTCGAGCTTGGTTTGAAAAGTTTCACACCACTCTTCTTCGTCATGAGTTTCTTCAGAGCCTCTATGATTCTATCTTATTCTATCAACGCTCCTCTAATAAAATTGTTCTACTTCTTCTTTATATCGATGATATGATTATCACTGATAGTGACTCTAAAGGCATTCACGATACCAAGCAATATCTGCATCAGTGCTTTGAGATAAAAGATCTTGGCTTATTACGTTTCTTTTTTGGTATTGAAGTCAATTATCAGTCTGATGGTCTCTTCCTTTCTCAATCTAAGTATGCATCTGACTTACTTATTCCTTTCTCTCCCAATATCGTCAGCTAGTTGGTAGTCTCAACTACCTCCCCATCATTCGGTCAGATATTTCACATGCAGTTCATGTTGTGAGTCAGTTCATATCTGAGCCGCATTCTATTCACTATGCTTCCATACTTCGGATCATGCGGTATATTAAGGGCATGCTCCATTGTGGACTTCTTTTTTCCTCTTCTGATCTCACTCTTCATGCTTATTCTGATGCTGATTGGGCTGGAGATATTACTGATCGTCATTTCACAACTGGTTATTGCATCTTTTTAGGACATTCTCTGATTGCCCAGAAAAGCAAAAAGCAATCAATTATCTCTCATTCTAGTGCCGAAGCTGAATATCGTGCCCTTGCACATACTACCGTCGAGATCG
The DNA here is from genome assembly GCA_006176705.1 of Cocos nucifera. Classification (NCBI taxonomy): domain Eukaryota; kingdom Viridiplantae; phylum Streptophyta; class Magnoliopsida; order Arecales; family Arecaceae; genus Cocos; species Cocos nucifera. The sequence continues at coordinate 1,346,429 of QRFJ01000091.1, read as the reverse complement.
TCTGACTTCGCTGGCTCCTTAATGATATGGGTGTGCAATTATCCTCTCCAACATTCATTTATTGTGACAGCAATAGTGCTATTCAAATCACATGGAATATCATTTTTCATGAGCGCACTAAACACATCAAAATTGACTGTCACTTTACTCGTCACTACTATCAGCAAAAGACTATTGATCTACCTCATGTTTCTTCAACTGATCAAATTATTGATTTACTTATAAAGTCTCATTCCAGGGAGCGCTTCCAATATCTTCTCTCCAAACTTCATCTGCAAGAAGCATCTTTAGTTTGAGGGGGGGTGTTAACGATCCTCTCTCTTTTTAGGATATTTCTTTTCTATTTTGAGATATTTCTTTATATTTTAGATGTATGTAATTATGGATACTTTGGGTGTCTATTACTGTATGATGGGCTGTATATTGGGTTGGTATTTACCTTATACAAAACCCTTGATGTATATTTAATGGGTAAAAACCCCAAGCATAAGGCAATGAAGATTTTATTTCAACAGAAACATCAATCATGATAGACCAAAAAGTTGATAAAAGCATAGATTGAGCAAAGATTTGTTAAGCCTGAGATAGAGCTTGTGCGATGACTTGTAAAAATTTACCCATCGACCTAGTGGAGGGATGATGATACCATTAACAATTACTAAAACATAGAGAACTGGGAGCAATTAGCCCTAGCTATTGGAATCGTTAGAGTAGTGAAGGTGAAGCATAGAATGATATCACCACTAGATATAGACAATTATCCAACCATTTGCAATGTAATGTATAAATACTAAAATGTAATCCTAAAGAAGAACATTTGGCCAATCAAACATCAATCATTTATCTTTGCTTATCTTTGTATTTAACTTTATTTACCTTGCCTTATTTATCTTGCTTTAGTTATATTAGTTTGCTCATAGCCCATGTCTGCCCTACTTTCCCCTTTGTTATGATCTCTCCTAGTTTTGTCCCCTTTGGCGGGCTCCACTGGTTAGTAGAAAGGCCTAATTAGGGCTAGTGCTTTTGTTCCAGCCAAACAAGATCAAAATAATCCATGACAATTAATGAAGAATGGGCATGGAGAAGGACAATTACTAAATAGTCAAATATGTTATTGTGCATTGAATAAAGCTCTCAACAAAATTTAGGTACAATACCTTAAGGACATGTTTAGTTGGGGAGAGTTGGACATTGAAATGGAAAGAAGAATAAGTGACTTTCATTCTAGCTATTTATTTAGAAAAAATCCCATTCCCATTTCAGTTTCAAAAAGAATGTAAATGCCCTAATCGTCCGAAATCCAATTCTCCAAAACCTAATTCCTACTTTTTCTTAGTATTCAAACTCCATTATATTTTGTTTTATGGTTATTCCAATTTCCATTTTCAATCCATTCTAATTCCGATTCCAGTCACAAAGCAAATGCCTCATAAATGCATTTCTTATTTCATGTTGCTTCTCATTGGTTAAAGGCTAATTAGACCCTACATACATGCATGCCAATTCTATATCAAATAGTACTAGGCATGACTCTTAATTTATTTGAATACTATAATTTTATCCCATCTAACTTGCTTTGCTTAACCCTATTCACCTCTCCCCATCCTAAGATTCTACTCAACCCACCTTAATGCAAGTATAGGATGAGTATAGGTAATGGGTTATCCGATCCGTACCTAATGTTGCCATCCCTAGCAAGGATACGGGCTGGCTTGTCAATGATGAAACAATGTCACCATGAGAATCTACCTATGTGGGAAGAAACGAAACTTAGTCGTTTCAAACTTCAATTATGCTGGTCTTTGTTAAATAGTTAAATATGTCATTATGCTTTTAGAAGAATAAAGTCCTCAATATAATCTAGGTTCAATATCTTAAGGGGCATGTTTGGTTAGAGAGAGTTGGACTCTAAAATAGAAATGGAAAGGAATGACTTCCATTCCAGCTATTTGGTTGAGGGGAGTCCTACTCCTATTTCAATTTTGGAGAGGATGCAAATGCCTCAATCCCTCTAAACCCAATCCTTCTAAAATAAATCGTTACTTTTTTTGTAATATTCAAACTCTATTCTAATTTCATTTTATGGCCGTTCCAATATATTCCAATTTCTATTCTGGCCACGAAGCAAACACCTCCTAAATGCATTTCTTATTTTATGTTGCTTCTTATTGATTCAAGTCTAACCAGACCCTCCATATATACATGCCACTTCTATACCAAAACTCTAGGCATGACTCTTAATTAAATTGTGTATTAATTTTGTCCAAAACCTCCTATTATTATTATTATTATTTGGTGGAATAGAACCTCCTTTTTTATTAGAAGAGCTTTGACCTTGTGGGAATATCTTGTTCATATTTTTTGAGAATTATGATGGGCTCTTGCGTATTGGTCTTGTCACTTGATCTAACTGCACTTTCTACTATACCACATTCATTCTATAATTAAATTCAAATACCCTTTAGGTTGGTGAAGCTCCATCTTGGATGTCATCTTGAGATGAAAGGAAACATCAAAAATAGCCTCATTATATTTGACCCATTTGCTTATGAATTTACTTTAACATCTATGCAAGATTCTAGCTCTGGAACAATCAATGACTAAAGGTTTGACAAAGTCTCATTATGAGTTAAGTATTAGAAAAGATTTGGGATGATAATTTACTTTAATAAAAATTATAATAACACCCTTTGAACTTTGATCCATTTACATTTAGAACCCTAAAGAAAGAAGTTTTAAAATGACCCTAATACTTTAAAAATATTGCAAAGAGCCCCAGCCATCTATTTCTATAAGACTACATTATGACGTGAGAGTCATCTCAGAGGTTAAATCTTATGAAGTACTATAAGTGCCCTTCCCAAGGTTTTTTGGTTTTGGCATAAGCGGAGTGGAGAAAAAGAATAGTCATGTGACTATCATCTTCTTTTTTTTTCCATGCTCTTTGTTCCCTATCCATAGATCAGGTGAAAGGAAAACATAGATCGAAAGGAGAGAGAAAAATCTAGATCATAATGGCTTTGACCACTAGCAACTATGCCTCCACTCAACGTTCCGGCCAAAACATCATGGTATATTATGACTATGGGTCGAGGGCATTCATGAAGATCACATGGACCATGGCTAATCTTGGCCTCCTAATTCTTTTTTGATATTCTATCACCCATAACTCATCCATTTCTTCAATTTCTTAATTTAAAAAAGAAGAGGATGCAGATTTTTTCAAGGGTATGACCTCCCATCATCACCACGTACAAGATACCTCATAAATAAATTGATCCAAATAAATAAGAATCTGGAGGCTAAGCTCCGTGTCTACAGAGGGAGGAAAAACTATTTGGCATAGTGTATGCTTGCTTCATGGGTATTTATTGATGCTATGTTAGTACTTAAGTAGAGTGTTGGGGACGATAAGGCAATTCACTCTATAGTTATAGTTATCAGGAGAGGGGCAAACTATAACATTTTGAAACTTCTGAGATCCCAGTGATCTTTTTGGTAATTTTTGGGGCCTTAATGTCTATAATCAAAACTTTGGAATCTTTATGTAATGAGTTTTAGTGAGTTATGAATGGATATATTTACTATTCAGTGCCTTAAATATCTTGATATTTTTTTTTATATAGTCAATAATGATACCAAATAATATGTTTAAACAAATATCATAATAGTGAATAATTTATCCATTCAATAGAAAAAATATATACATCCATACAATCATATATATCAAGTGTTTACCTATACATATCTATACACAATTATATAATTGTGCATGCAATAGGAAAAACGTACACATCCATATAATTGCAGATATCAAGTGTTCACCTCATACATCCATACACATTCATACAAATATCAATGTTGTCTATAGTTCATACAATCATCTGTACACATCCATACATATTTGATAATTATCATTTCTACATGTAGTCCATACAAACATCTATATACATCTATATATATTAAACACTTTATAATTTCTATCAACAACCCATACAATCACCTATGCACATTCATATGCATTCATACGATTATTATTTCTGTCTATAGTTCATACAATTACATGTGTACATCTTTAATTATTCACATAATTACCATTTTTGCCTAGAATCTAAACTTTCGCCTGTACATATTCATATGCATTTATACAAATATCATTTTTACTATATACAAACATATAATCAGCTATCATAATTTTATTAATACAGATAAGTTTATACCTATACTATTATACATCCAAATCATATTTCAAATATATTTTCAATTAAAAAATAGCCAAAAGCAATGTATCAGTCAACATGTTTACAGCAAAATAAAATAAAGCTTTGTACAGTCACTAAATAACAAAAGGCTCTATAAATGTATTAGTCACTGAATAACAAAAGCTATGTATTATTCCATATGCTCACAACAACATCAAAAAAGCCTCTTTATATGTATCAGCATATAAACAATAAAAAGTTCTATATTGGCCATGTATCCCTCAATACAATGAATCTGTATATGTATCAGCATATAAACATCACTAAAAAAAAAAAATACTGCACATCAAAAAAGTATGACAAAGATATTAAGGCCTTTAAGGGGGTCATTGAGCTTAGGCTACTGTTGCTAGGGTTGCTAATACCTCCATAGTTAGGGTTGGTGTAGAAGAAGGCTGAATGCTACCATTTGAAGTTCTAGCTCCTTGTTCAGTTCCTGCCATCTAAAAATGCAAAATGAAATATGTTTAGTTTATATGAATTTGATAAAGATTTTTGATGTTCTTTATTACCTTCCTTGAATTTTTCTTAATTTTTCCTTAATATACCATCAAATGGAGTATTCTTTTGTTTAGATGCAACTTTCCCTTTTTGAGGAGCTTCTTTTGTAGGGGATTTGTTCTTCTTAAGACCTTTGCATATCCTAATATTGTGCCGCCACTGCATACAATTGCTATACCTAATACTGCCTCCAATCTTTCTTATCTTATAATGGTCTTGCATATCATCCTCCTCCATTTTTCTTGACTTCTTTGGTCTGCTAGGAGGTCACTTATATATAGGTACATCTAGTGGCTCAAAGAGCGCTCCTATGACTGCATACCAAGTATAAGGTTGATAACCTGGCTTGTATACTCTCATGAAGATCTCTTTGGTGTACAATAATCTACATATTGCTCAGCTTCTTTCCTAGAAAATATGATCGCTGTCGTTGTATGACAGCAGAGTATACCAGTCAACTCAAACTTTCTATACCTATAAATTTTTTGCTCAAGTTTAATAACATAAGTATAATCATAGTGGTCCACCTCAAAGCTGCCACCAGCTCTACCCCATGCGATATGGCACCGCATGGCCTGTAGCTTTGCAAACTCAACTTTCTTTTAAATCTTAAGACATATAGGACAACTACACTTTAGTATAGCTTACCTTTTTACTTGGAAACTTTACATTAGAAGCCTTATAATGATCTCCAGATAAGTGATAATTAGCTTGTCCCTGACTTCTATGATGTAAATGTTAAATAATTCACATATATTATTCAGAATCATATCACACCTCAGTCTGGGACTGAATGCATACCCACACCATAGAGATAACTCTTATTTAATAAGCCAATCTATTGCTTTCTCATATAAGTCAGCTAAGGCCTTGATACTCAGCTTGAATTGAGGTTGGGTAGAAGTCTGAGCTACTGTATATAGGGCATCTTTGAAGTTTTTTTCTTTAAACAATTTTTTAAAGTTCGCTTGCAAATGCCTCATACAGAACTTGTGATTAGCATTTGGTATCATGTAGTTGAATGTCTCTACTAACTCCTAATAAGATAAGATAAAAGTCAGTATATATACAGAAATATTAAAAAGCCTAACAAGGGTAGGAAAGGGTTAGTACCTTCTACATGTCTGAGATGAATGTCCAACCTCCTCCTTCCTCTATTTCTATATCTGCTAAGAGGTTAGTTAGAAACTACATCCAGATCTCTTTGTTCTTAGGCTCGATAATAGTCCATGTAATAGAAAAAAATATCATCATTCCTATCTCTTTCAATAGCTGATAGTAGTTGTCCTCTCATAACTCCTATCAAAGTGATACCCATCCAAGCTAATAATGAGTCTGTATCCATTAATAACACCCCTTTTGGAAGTATGAAGGCAGATATATAACCTTTGGAACATAGGTTGCTACCCTGCCCTAGTCAATGAATTGATGAGCATGATACTATCATGTTTAGTCTTCTAAATGACATTACAATACTCTCATAGTTTTTTATATTGCTCTCTATGCAATCCATGAATGGCTAAGAGTCCTTCTTCTTTGCTCTATAGGCTTGAGCCTTGTAGATCTATACCTTAACATCCCTCTTGATCCTTCAAATAAATCTTTTAACACTCCATTTGCTATCATTCATAATATCTTCAACATAGGCTTCGGATAACCATCTAGCATTTACAAGATGATTATCAAGATGTCTCCCACATTTATATGTAGGTTGAAACTTTCTATTCTAATAAGTGGATACTCTCTATAGGGTGGAGGTATATATTCTCCAACCATAATTTTTCTTGCACGCTATTATTACTTTAGTTTTTCATTGTGCTTGTACTTATAGTCAAACTCTTGTTGTACAACATATTATGTCAAAGCCTTTCTAAACACATTAACTAAAGCAAAAAGTATTCCCAACTTCAGATCTATAGACTTCAATAAATCTGCGATCTCATTAAACTTCGAAAAGCTAGAGCTATCACATTCCCCATCTGATGAGCTACCAATGCTTTTGAGCTCATTACTATCAATAAGCTTAGGCTCTTTTCCAACTATTTTCTCTTCTTCTACAACTCCTTCCTCCTATATTTGAACATTTGTATCAATAATTGAATCATCAATATACTCTTCAAATTGCTCATCATCATCTTTTATCATAATCTAATAAGTTACTCGATGGTTCACTACGATCACTATCAGAACTGATTATGTCATATCCTTCTTCATCTATAGACATTTTATCAGGCCTTCTACCCTGCTCTTATTGCTACTGTTGCTCTTGCTCTTGCCTCTGCTCCTAATCCAACCTCTATTGCTACCCCCTCTCTTGATCCTACCTCTACTCCTACCACTGCCCCTTCTTTTGCTGCTTCCTAGCTATATCATCAATATCTTGGGTAGATGAAAGTATGGAGGATAGCTCTATTATATCCAAATCAATCTCATCGATTTCATGTTTTACATAATTTGTTATATTGCTCTCCCCCTTATAGGCAACCAATATTTGGAGCATATCTTGATCAATGTATAGAGGCTTTAGTCCCTCTTCCAAAGACTACCAGGAGATTATATAGTACGATTGTTTTATCTTTTGGTAACCAAGCTCTTTCGTGAGATTTTTCAACTCTATATAACTCATTAAGTCTGGATCATAATTATCAAAGTAGTTGATAGAGCTATCAACATACTACATACCAAGGGAGAAACAAAGATATCCCTCATGGTGGATCTTTCTTTAGTATAAACAGGTCATCTCTTCTGCATATATACATAAAATCATTATTAATGTAACATTATTACATTATAACAGCGGTACCTAACTTAATTAATATGCAATACTATTGCCTAACTTATTACAAAATAGAATACTGTTAGAATATAATAACATAGCAAAAAATATAGTAACTAACTGATTTTTATTAGATAAACAATATAGTAGCAATCATTTTTCTCTAATATATATGTCTCACCTTTATCTATTGATTCAAAGGTATCTCTACTCCCAATCTTTTAGAACCTTTTCCCTTTCTTAATATTATAGTCCAACAATTCTATTATCAGTATTTGCTCAAATAGGTCTAATAATGTTAGAATTCTTTATTCTACAAAAATCTAGTATGTTTTGAGTCTTTTAAGTTAGCTTATTCGTTAACTCTATATTTTGTTGTAGTGTAACACTAATAGGATATTTATTCCTATAATCAAGTTATTCCATATATTAAATGATTATATTTATATTAGTTCAGTCTTTCATATTTAAGATCAATTTTGGTTGGAAAAAATAGAATAAGGAGGTAACATATTATTCCTATAATCAACATTTTTTGTTCAATAATGTAATATATTATTCTATATTTAAAGTCATAATATATTGAATTCTTTTGACTATAATTATAATAATATTTAACTTAGATAATAGTATTACTTTCATTACTTAATGATTGTCTCAAATAATATGCATGATGCAATGTCCATACACTACAAGAAAATAGAGTATTAGTGATGGACATTAGCGATGGCATTTTTGTCGTCTTTAATAATGGATATTAGCGATGAAATTAGCGATGATAATTTTACCATTGCTTATAGCTTTAGTGATGAAAGTTCAACCGTCGTTAATAGTTATTAGCAATGGCAGTACCGACGGTAATGCCGTTACTATAGTTATTAGCGACAATATTAGTGATGATAAATAGCCGTCGCTAATACTAAATAATTTTATTTTTTTAGTTAAATTTTATTATTATTATCGATGGTAGATAATTATTAGCAATAGTATTTTATCATCACTAATAAAAAATAATTTTATTTTTTTAAATTAGATTTTATTATTATTAACGATGGCAGATGCTTATTAGTGATGGTATTTTATCATTGCTAATAACACTTTTATCGATAGCAAATAACAATCAAATAATCTGCCATCATAAAAATTAAAAAAAATTATTAGCAATGGCAAGTTTGGCTTTTAGCAACAGCCAGGTGTGTCACTAGTAAAAATTAATTTTTTTAATATTAGTTCTAATATTATTAGTGATGGAAGATTATTATTAGCAGTGATGAAAGGTCGTTGATAATACTAAAGTAATTTTATTTTTTTTAATTTAGTTATAGGATTATTAGCAATAAAAAAATATTATTAGTGATGGCTTTTTTTATCGCTAATAACACTAAATAACTTTTAGCGATAGTTATTAGCAACCAAAAAATAAGTCATCAAAAAAAATAATTTTTTTATTTATTATAATTATTAGCAATGGTGGAAAGAATATTAATGACGATAAAAGCTGATGCTAATGATCATTAGCGATGATGATATTAGCAACAAAAATTTTTATCGCAAAAATAAAAATTATTTATTAAATTTATTAGCGATGGCACAAGAAGTACTAGAGATGGCAAATGCCATCACTAATATTCTTTAGCGATAGTATTATTAGCGACAAAAATAGCCATCATAAATAATAAAAAAAAAATTATTTATCATAATTATTAGCATTAGTGATGGCATATTAGCGACAGACATTACCATCACAAAAAAGAGAAAAAAAAATTTTATTATTAAATTTATTAGCGATGGCAAAAAAAGTATTAGTGATCGGAGTTGCCAACACTAATAATTATTAGCGATGGCACTATTTCCAACTGAGTTGCCTTTGCAAAAAAATAAAAAAAAAAATTTATGTTCTCTGAATATGATATAATTTTAGGATTTAAAATTTATTTTTATCATTCATTATCTAAATAATTATCATTAGAGTATCATCAAAAAAGATCATCTCGATTCGATAGCCTTAGCTATGTCGATCAATAAAATTTAATTTCGACGGTCATGAACGACTGCTTAATGGTCTGATAGGTAAAGACCACCGATAGATTCAAAAACTTATAACGATGATCTTGATAATATTTATAGGATACTATCAAAATTTTACTTCAATCGGATATCATTATTATGATCAATTTTGCATAAAATTATTTTAATTATTAAATAAAAAATGAGTGATCAAAAGGCCAAATGACATTCGATAAAGATAATTTTTTAGATAAATAATCTTTGCTACTATTTTAATCATTTATACGGTAATGATCATAAAATCAAAATCGTGCGTATATGAACAATCCAAAATAATATATCTCTTGATACTCATTCTTAAAGTCCTTAAGTAATTATACATGTAGCTTAACATAGATGGTTAATATATATATGGTTTGGATTTTACGATCATCACCATACAAATGATTAAATTAGTAGCAAAGATCATTTATCTATAAAATCTTCTTAATCGGATGCTATGTGACCTTTAAACCACTCATTTTTTATTTAACGATCAAAATCATCTGTACTAAATTAAAAATTATAGTAATATCCGATTGAAGTAAAATTTTGATAATATATTATAAATATTATCAAGATCGTTGATATAAATTTTTGGATCCATCGATCGTCTCTATCTATCATATTATTAAGCGGTCATTCGTGGCCATCAAAATTAAATTTTATTGATTGACATAGCTAGGGCTATCGGATCAAGGTGGTCTTTTATGATGATACTCTAACAATAATTATTTAGATAATGAACAATAAAGATGGACTTTAAATTTTAAAATTATATTAAATTCAAAAAAATAAAAAAAATATTAATAATGGATTATCGATGGTATTAGTAAGGTAAGTTTGCCATCGTCAATAAAAATTTATTGATCAAAGTATTAGCGATGGATTTTTATTTTTAACAATGAAGTCTGTCACTAATGCTTTTACCGATGGTATTAGCGATGACAAGATTGCTGTTGCTAATAGTTTGCAACATCATAACAACCAAGGGTAAAAAAAATTTTGCTTCCATGCTCATTTTCTCTCGTTCTCGCCCCTCATCCTCCTCTCACCAGCATCCAAATCCCTCTCACCCCCCAACCTTCCTTTCCTCCCTCTCCACCCTGTTCCTCCGGCATCCCGCGGCCACTCTGACCTTGCCGGCCTCGTCCCCATGCCAATCCAACCCCTCGACCTTGAGCTTGCATTCGTCCATGCCTACAACCACCCCACCTCCACTGGCCCCGACGTTGCCAGACCGACTCCATGGTTGCCCCGATGTTGCCGGTCCTGATGTCTCTGGCAAGACCTCGCAGCCGCCCCGACTCTATCACCCTCGATGCCACCGGCCCAACCCCGCATCCCTAAACCCATGACCCTCCATGCCCACATCCGCCCCAACCCTGCTAGCTCCGACATCGTCGGCTCGACCCTACCGCCCCTAGCTTGTGGTCTTGCCCCGTCGGCCTGACCCTACAGCCCCAACCCGCGCCGCCTTCTCGTGGCCCTGCCCTACCAACCTGACCCTGCCTCCCCAACCCACACCGTCTTCCCGCGACCCCATCCCCACTCCTTCGTTTTCGCTGTTGCGTCCCCGAGCCATGGCCCTGGCCTTGCGGCCCTACCCCACCATCTCGATCCTGTGGCTCCGATCCTACAACCCCTATAAAAGTAAAAAATCTCTTGACTTCATTTTTTTTTCCATCAACAGAATTCCAACTCTATTATAATAATCTAATAATCTACTGATGGTATAATATATCTTTTAGATCTGACAAACTTTGAACATATATATTTTACCCATGAGTAAAAGGACAATCTTCAAATATATATTTAGATGATGATCCTATATATTATAAAATACCATATTATAAGTCAGTTTGATTTTGGTTTTATGAATACTAACTTTTGTCCATCTGCTACATTTAAATAGTGCTTTAATGGAATTGTTCTCAAGTTGTTGTTTTTGCTAAGATAAAAAAAAAATATATGAAAATTGATGAATATTTGATATAATTTTTTTCTATGAATATTTGATATTTCTCTTACTTATTATTGTAGAAATGGATGTTGTAGAGATTTCATCAAAGAAAATGTTGGAAGAAATTATGGAAAAAAACTATATCTACGTAGACTAAAATATGGACTTGAGTTGAAAATGGTGAATATATCGAAGCATATATGAATATTATATTAAACAAAGAAGATGAATTAGATGAAGTTACTAGGCTTTAGAGTAGTCGAAATAAGGACAAAGATGAATCTAAAGATGAGAATAAGTTCAATTTAGAAGTAAAGAAAATCAACTTAAGAAATACTTTATGTATTTATACCAAAAAATTTATGCAACTCAGGAAGATTTATAACTGGATAGTAGCCAGTTAAAGTGAGTGTAATATACTAGAAAAAAGATCAATAAATTTTATCAATGAGTACTGATAATTGTAAGAAGAGCAGATGTAAAGAGATGATCCATCTAGATGCAGTCTTTTACGAGAGAATGAACTGTGAGAGAATTTTAGGCAAAAGAGTCATGCAGAGATAATTTAATATTATATAAATATTTGGTGTCTTGTTATTTAAAAAAATATAGTTATATCTTATATGTTACGTCATTATTCTATGTACCCTAGTGGAGCAGCAAGGAGTATGCAGATAAGCGGCAGAGGGCCCGATTAGGAGATTTGGAGATTTTAAGAGCTTAATCTTGGTAGAAGCTTGAGAGCTTAATATTTGGTCCATTGAGGTTTTGAGAGCTTAATCTTGGTAAAAGCTTGATATTTGATGGGATTTGGAGATCTTTTATGGAAAGGATGTGTTGTTGGCTACAAAATTTTTGATTTATGAGACTTTGTTCTCATGATAACGTTATGGGGGACTGGAAGGAGACAGCTAAGGGTGAATTTCTTTTCTTTTTTTTTTTGGATGGTGATTTTGGCCGTAGGACTCTTAGAAAAAATATATATATTTGTGAGAAAAAAATTTGCATTTTAATTTTTCTATCCATATTTTTTCTATATTCTTTCTTGGTTTTTCCATTCTCAGGAGTCTCAAATTGGATGGTTCTTCCCCCAAGCAACAGCACTGCTTTTTTCTCCTTATTTTTTTTTATTTTGATTCAATAGGCAAAGATAAAATTAGCAGTAGTATTTTTTTCTTTATTATTATTATTATTATTATTATTATTATTATTATTATTATTTTGTTAGTTTATTGAATGATTCAAATGACCAAAAAGGATGATCTTTAAAGCACTCAGTAGAGCAAGATAGGGTTAACAGTGTTGTTTTTTATTAATTATTTTATTAATTATTATTATTTTTGTTGTTTCATCAGTTTGCTCGAGAAAAAACTAAGAGAAGTGAGCCAAGAAAGATGAGTTGCATATCTTCTTTTTTTCTAGTTTGTTTAATCATTCATTATACATTGTATTCCCTCATTAGTTTATTGGAATGATAAGATGCAAATCCGATAACTTTTAGATTTTTTGGTCCATCATACGAGAAGCCATATTTAGTTTCTCATCAAAAATGTATCTGTGTTTAGGTAGCCTTCCACTCCATCTACTCCTTCCACTCCATCCATCTTTTTTATGATTTTCTTAATCATTCATTATACTTTATATTCCCTCATTATTTTTTTTTAAAAAAAACTAACTTCTCTTTTCTTGTATAGAGATAAGATAGTATCATCATTAAAAAAAAAAATACATATCAGGTAATTTAACTTTAAGCAACTTATTATTTTGCTATAATAATTATTTTATTTAATTATGATATGTATGTAAGTTTATAATATGAAAATGTAATATTTACTTTTTGATTTTTAGTATAAGCGAAGAAAAGAGTTATGAAAAAATTAATCAATGTATAAGTTTTTAAAATAATATTATATGTCATATATTAGGATCCGTGGCTGTGTGATTAGCTAGGCTCGTTGTTCCAGCCATCACATCAAATAATTCTATTAGTAAACTCTTTTACTTGTTTTAAGTTTTCATATTTAGAAGCTTCACATATTTAGGCTAAGCTTGAGTCGGAAAAGAAGATCTATGAGCTAAAAATTTAATCTAATCATCTAATTGATGAGTCGGAGGTATCTATAATTTTTTATCATCGAATGTAACATGTAGGAATAATCTATTCGAGAACCGAATAAGGATATCGAAAGATACACCTTCATATCGAAAAATATATCTCTGCATCGAAACTTATCAATAATATTTTATTTTTCTTTATTTTAGGATGCTGGGATATCTAGCTCTCATCCACCAGCTACTGGAGATGAGTAGAAGGATGAGAAGGATGTTACTTGATCTTTTTTATTTAATTTATGTATAATTTTAATATGTCATTATTCTATGTGCCCTAGTAGAGCAACGAGGAGTATGCCAGTAGGTGGCAGATGGTTCGGCAGAATCAAACTGCCTAACAGGATTCGATCAGACACACAGGTGGCTCCATCGTTACATATATTATGGCTGATAGACTGTTAAGAAATCTATACCAAAACTCTTCACTAGAACTGTAAAAATTCTTATATGTATGCTTTAATTAATTTAATTTTATTATTTACTTATTGTAGATACGATAACTGGATCATCCACTAAGCTAACTACAGTTATGGGAGGCCACACACTAGTCTAAGAGGATTGGTGATTATTTATGTTTTAGGTTATGGCAGATCGTGATAAGAATTTCAAACTATATTTATTAAGTTGTTATAGAATTTGATATGTATATTAGAATAAATATATTTCTAAACTATGTAAGCAGATTATGTGGAGTACGTCATTGTGCGGTTTAGTGATGACCCATCTACTTAGCCCGCCCTTGACCTTAAGGGATGGCTCAAGGTCACCAAAGGATGAGTAGGAGCTAGGTCATAGGATTCGGCCACAGCTTTGACCCTCCAACGACTCAATCTTCTTTGGCATCCTCACAAGCCTCGACGTTCCAAATTTGGAGCGATGCCCATGTGAAGGAGGTCGTGCAAAGACTTCTAAGCCAACGACATTAGAGCATCCAAAATGCCATCCGTGATGCGATCATGGAGGATCTTCAGGATCCATGGCTGAGCGACCAGCTTAGCTCGTTGTTCTAGCCATCTCATCCAGATAATTTTATTAGTAAATTTTTTTACTTATTTTAAGTTTTTCATATTTAAAAGCTTCACATATTTAGGCCAGGCTTGAGTTGGAAAGAGGATCTAAGGGCTAAGAATTCAATCAATCCATCCAATTGATAGGCCGGGGGTGTCTATAGTTTTGTATCATAGAATGAAACATATAGGAACAATCTATTCAAGAATTGAAGAAGATTATCGAAACATATGCCTTCGTATCGAAACTTATGAATAATATTTTATTTTTCTTCATTTTAGAATATTGGGATATTCAACTTTCATCTACTAACTATTGAAGATGAGCAGGAGGACGAGGAGCAGGAGAACGAGAAGTACGTTACCTAATTTTTTTTATTTATTTATACATAATTTTGATACTTGTAAAGTAGTATCTCAATATAAAATTATGTAATTTATATTTATAATATCATATAATTAATTTTATATTTATGATTATGTTAAATAGTTATTATCTTTTTTTAATAAATTTTAAAAATATTATTATTTATTAGCATATTTTAAATTATTTAATTATAATTTTTTTAAAAAAAATTAAAAATTATTAGTGACGGTATTAGCAACGGCATATTACCATCGTTAATAGTTTTTTAGAATTTTAAAAAAACAAAAAAGATATTAGCAACGGCACTAGCGACAAAAATACTATCACTAATAAATTTTTAATTTTTTTAAAAAAATTAAAATTATTAGCGATGGTATTAGCGATAAAAATGCCATCGTTAATAGATTTTTATCAGTTTAATTAATAAAAATTAAAATTTTTAATGATGACATCTTTATCGCTAATGTCGTCGCTAATTAGTTGTTAGCGACGGTATAGTTGCCCTCGGTAATAATGATAATTAGTGATAAGAATTTTTTAGATTAAATTTTACAACGGTATTAGTGACAGCAAAGTTATTAATGATGGCATATGGACTATTAGCAATGGCATTTAGCCATCGCTAATAGTCAGAACTCTTATAGTGATACCAACAAAAATTATAAATAATAAATTTTGAATTTTTGCTCATATATATCATTTAGGTTAAAACATAACTTAAGATTAATATAAAATTAATAAATAAAAATTACAATATACAAAACATATATATGTGGACTATATTAAACACAAAGTTAACAGTCTACATGAATTCTATAGTGGAACACTATAGTCTAATTGCTCTCAGTCTATATGGACATGGATTGCTTCTTTTTTGCCGTATCAAAATTTTAGGATTTGGGGTAGTACAGTGGTTCCTCTTTTCACAACGTCCAAGTTCTTTAGGTCTATTATTCTCTTACATTAAGACAATAAATGCCTTTTAATGTATATGGATAGTGGCTCTCCAAAAAAATATTTCCAACTTTGATGGAGTAGTGTTGACCCCTAAATGAATTTAATGATGACCAAATATTCAAGAAATAATTACTAATATATTTTACTTTAAGTATTCAAATATCAAAAGAAAGAGAGCTATTTGACCAAAATAAAGATGACATAAAGTGCAATACAAATCAACATCAAATCTCCTCATTTGATAGCAAAATTCCTTCAAAAATAGCCTTAGAAGAATTTCAAGACATCTCTTAAATTTTTTGAGAGATCTCATGAAATCTGGCATACTCAAACAATATTTTGACATAGTCTTGTTGAACTCGAGACATCTCATTCTCAAGAGACAGAAACTTTGTTTCATCACTCTGAAAGCGAGAGGTCTTATAGGATTCTCGAAAGGTCTCACAATTTAGATGAGACGTCTCATTTAAAATTGAGAGCTCTCGATCTCAAGCGACACATTTTTTTCAGAAAGCAGTTTGTCGAGCGATTGAAAGTGAGTGCTCTTCTGATCAAATCGAGAGGTCTCGAGATACGATAACAACTTTTCAATGGACCGTTCCAAATTTATTTTTTTCGTCTCTAATGGCTAGTTTCTGCTCTCCAACGGTCGGATTCAACTTTTTCTAGACTCTAATCTTATTCAGATTCGAGGGAATGCTTCAGATATAAAAGAGAGAAGATGTACTTTTTGGATTAACTAAGAAAAATAATATTAGTGCCCTATTTTTTAATGAGCAATATTTTCATTCAAGTTCTCTCAAGCATTGAAGAGCCCTCAAGTGCAATAACTCCAAGCATTCAAAGAGGCATTCAACGAACTACAACGACAACCATTCTGCTCATTTAAAGGAGCAATCTCTGTTGTACAATCTTTCTTTTCCTTTTCATGTACATGGTTTCAGCATGGGCTGAAACTCGAGATTTGAGGCTTTACTCCCCATTATTTGGTTTATATTGCTTTGTCTGATTCTTGTAAGGATTATGGTTGGTGAACCTAGAAAAAAATCAACTAAATTTTGGGATAATGAGTCCAAAAAAACTATCCGACTGTAATATTGAGGGATTATAGTGAAAGTCCCAATAGTCTTGCTTGGGGAGTGGACGTAGGTGCTGAGAGTGCACCGAACCACTATAAATATCTATTGTTTATGTGTGTGCTCTTACCTCTTGCATTTCTTAGCTCTTACATCTCACTCACATAGCATTCAAACAGTTTACATTGCACATATCTATTTTAAATTTTAAAAAAAAAAATCAATTTATTCCTCTTTTTGTTTTAGTTAGGCAACAAGTAGAATTGCAAAAAATTTTTAAAAAAAATAATGTCATATAATTCTCAAATCAGAATCAATTATAAAATCTGAAAAACTATCACATTATCAAATATAAAAAAATAGGAAATATCAAAACACAAGAAATCCACTATTATCAAGTAAACGACAATGGAATTTCTTTCAAGCATAAATATAAGAAATTTTAAAACCTAGCTCTCGAAATTGGTGAATCCATTGCGATAACCATACCATTGAACTGGCGGCTAGTGAAAATTCTGACTATTTTGAATATCTTGATGGTTCTAAAGATGAAAACGGATGATCGTCGTCGATTAGGAAAGAGGAAGGCAATCTGCTCAATGATTAAAAAGAACTGAGCGTATTTTTGTCATTAGACTTTTTCTACTAATATTGTTAAAAATGGAGACAAGCGGCCGGAGCTCTTTGCAATATTTTTAAGGTTTTAAGATTCTTTTGAAATTTTATCTTTTAAGGTCCAAGCATAAATGAATCAAAGTTCAAGATGTGTTGGTGTAATTTTTTCTTTACTTTATTCTATCAAATATTTAATTATATTCAATTTAAATGGAATAGATTTTATCGTATGGATAACAGTAAAATCTGTTTCTAACCTAAATTCCTTCCCCAATTAAGGCAAAAAAAAATTATTTATTCATTAAAAAAATTGATTTATGCAACTCTTCCAGATTTGACCCATCTAATTTGTTATGTTTTAACTCTATCCATCTTGTCCCGTCCGAGATTCTATCCACCCTACCCCACTCCGGCCTGCCCCGCCCTGTCCCGTCATGCCTCACGCCACCTCAAAATGGATAATGGCTTATCCGATTCATACCCAATATTGCTATCTTTAGAAAGGATAGGAGCTGGCTTGCCTTCTTATGTGGAAAAAATCGTAACTAGTCGTTCCAAGCTCCATGCTTGCATGCGATGATGCTTGTCTTCCCTATGGACGGCTCCAAATGTTCCCCACTACTTCCCTTTGGAACGGAAGTGGGAAACCAATCTTTGGTGGAAAAAGGTTGGGGAGCATGGGTTCAGACTGACAACAACGAAAGTCGAAAGTCCCCATGGGCCAAAGGTTGGTGCATTGTATCTTATCCCAATCATCCGTCACTTCACCTCCTCTCTGTCCATATCATTTGGACCAATCGACGACGGCTGCCATGGCTGCATGGTAAACCCGGGAACATGACCTTTTTCTTTCGGCAAATCCGTGTTCAAAGGGGAAGGCATCATATTCTACAGAGAATGTGGCTCTTAATATCCAATTCTAATAAAGATTATTCCATCATTTAACTTTGTAAAAAAAGGAGCAAGATAGAGCCAATACTTTAAAAAGAGAGAGAGAGGTATAGAGAAATTAAGTATAGATATTGTTTGGATTTTAAATCTTACATAGAATTTCAAATCACGACACTGCTTGCATGAGTCAGAAACCCATGTAAATGTGTCACTCAATGTATCCATGCTGTCATACAGAGGAAGCCTAATCAAATGTGAAGAAAAATAATTTGATACTTAAAAATTTTAGTCTCGATCGGCTGATGTTAATTTATATATATATATATATATATATTTCCATTCTGTAGATGCGTATATTGGCTCATCGACCGATACCTTCAAGAAGATTTGTAGTGATGCTAACATGGCATCTGGATATATTATAAGTGGGGTTTGATAGGCCCTTCTTTCTTTGATAAGGCATTGACAAGAGTGGAGAATCTTCTCGTATGTTTTTTTGTACATATGTAGTCATGTTCTTTTGGAGAAAATATTCTGTTGTCCATTCTGATGATTCGCACTAATTAATCACTAGTGAGCAATTAAGACATATATATCGCATAAGATTAGACTAGAAATGAGTTAGAGAGGAACCAAACTCATGGTAGGGATCATAACTAGCTTGTGACATTTTCTTAGAGGGATAAGCTCAGAGAGATAAAATCTCCATAGTTTACGATGCTCAAATCATGGCAACATAAATTAATTGACATTAATTTACATCTTCTGTATATTTCTAAAAAATACTTTATGCCCTCTTGATCATGCCGAGATAAGTAAGAAAAAATTTAGCATATTAGTTGTCAAATCATGGTAGTTTGAATAGATCTGAGTTGCCAAGCCATTATATGATGGCCTATCGGTTAGGTTTTGGTTTGGTACGTCAGGCAAGGCATTTCCCTCCCGTCTAATATGCTTTTGAGAAGGACTTCTACTATTGGGAGGATGCTTGCCATGTTCTCTCCAAAACAAAAGTAAAACAAAATAATGAGGAGCTAATGAAGGCAAACTTGCAAAGTTTTGACGGTCACATTTAGTTCCTTACGTACGATTGGAACTTCTTGAATTAAAAAATTAGCAAAAAGGCTCTCTTAGGGTTTTTTAAATTCATATTTTGCAGAATAATCTCAACAGGTATACAGAACAACCACCTCTAATATATGAAGCATCTTTTACTCCTCTCTTTGCTTAGTGCTCACCGTTTGGAACATAAATATCCATCTAGCGAATTATTCTTAAGAAGCTGCCCCCAACTCAATTCAATTAAAAAAAGATAGAAAAAAACATAGAGGAATTCTTTGATGCTCAGGGCAATCATTTTAGAGTTGAAAATCTTGGAACGTTAAGGACAGCGACATAGACATGCCTAAGAGTGTGTGATGCACCACATTCTAAGAAATTATTAGGTAGACTTGTTCCACCATAGGCAAAGCTAATAAAAATTTTACATATCAATTGATTCTTCATTAATTGCTAATTCTGATCGATCATATGATTGGCTATGAGGTGAAAATGAGTCAATCAATACCCACAAAATATTTTGCCAACGGAATGAGTTACCTAATAATTTCTCCTAAGATAGTGGGATTTGGATATCCTTCCCCATGGCACGTGTCAGCCCCTCCAGAAGGACAATGGATCGCTGCTTTCCTCGTTCCTACTCTGTTGCCGGCCACCATATCTTGCCGTCAACTCTCCTCGGAGGCCCCGACCGATTAGGCCATTTACTAGCATCCCTCTTGTTCCATCCATTTATTCCAAACCACTACTTCGGCCATCTTAACACTTAACCAGGACTGGCTGATAAAACCCCTGTTCTACTTCTCCCCATGTTTTCATATATGCACTCCTATAAAGCCATGCATGTTTCCCATTGGACCTTCCTTAGAACGAATTAATGTTAGGTTAGTGCCTTTGTTTTCATATAATGTCTCCAAGTTTCAGACTAACATAACAAAATATATTGTGACCACTATAGTTTATTTTCTATAAAAGATCACAAAACGCAACAAACCATGCATGCTTCTCATAGGGCCTTTCTTATCTTATTTGCATGTAATGTTGTTAAAACTCAAGACTAATACACGAAAATAAATATTGGACAACAAGTCCATAATAATTCCATTTCTACAGGATCTCACAATGTGATCACAGGACACACATGAAACACACAAACAGAAGAAACAAAGCTCAAGCTCACGCCAATGATATCTTAACACTACCAAAGTTTAGAGAGGAAGGCCATCATCGTTTAGAAGAAGAAACACTACATATCGATGACCCGGAAGGATTCACGATTCTTGACGACGATGTCATACATGTGCATGGACTTGAACTGGCTGAAATCCCTCGGGAGGGAGATGAGATCGATGGAGGAGCGCTTGTGGAATTGGAGGAGGTCAGGGTCTTCGTAGTATCGCTCCCACCCAAGGCTAGTGAGCTTGCGTTCAAGAGAGGCATAGGAGTTGATGACCTCGTTTGTGGGAGTGTGAAGCAATACCTTACGACGAACTGTAGAGGATTGCTCGTTTGCAGGGTTCTCCACAAGCCTCACAACCCCATTCTTGAACACCCAGACTCCAGACATCTCTCTTGAGAGCAAGTCTTAACACAAGGAGGGAGAGAAGAAGTAGCTGAGGGATTGGAAATTAGGTGGTGGATTGGAAATGAAGGGTTGATGGGGTGTATATATAGACCAAGTTACAATTTTGAAGTTAGAGATATGGAGTGGGGTGGATAAAAGAAACTAACACATGCTTATATTGGCCATGGTAAAGTTGTTTGCTGCGTGCGGGGTCTTAAGGATACAAAGATGCCACGCGGGTGTTGAGCCCCAGACACGTACTATTACCGTGAAGATGGCGGATTGGAGCGAATCTAGCTAGGCTTCTAGAGGAATCTTTGGTGAAATTTCCATGAAGATAATAGGGAATTCTTGTGATTACAATTTTAAGGAATGGTAACATTCAGAGATGTTAGCTTTTTGGGTTTGTGAATGATCCGTTTCTAACGTTAGAGGGGACACAAATTAGTGGTAGAATCCACTCAGCTAGCTGTCTCGATCTCGATGCAAGCTCGAGCATCCATGATGACGAGTGCATCACGGTTGCGAAGGTACGCAGAACTTTTTTTCAGTGTCCACAGCTTGGCAGAGAATTCGAGCAGCCTTTGAACTGGTTTATCATACCAATCTATTATAAATACAAACATGAGAATCTCAAAATAAAATATTCAATAAATCAGAAAAAATATTTAATGAAGCAGTTGTTTCTGTATGATTAGCTACATATATTATCATCCTATTAGCTTTTTAATAGATATATTTGTGAGAAATATAACATATTGATAATTATAGTAGTGAACTAGCTTTGAATTTTTTTTCCTCTAAATACTCCTGTTGATGCAGAAATTGGTCATCGCCGAAATCTGCTGGAGTGGAGGCCACTGAGGTCGTCGTCGGAGACCTACAAAATAAAGTCCCATCCGAAGTCGGTAGGAGGGTGGCTCCGGCAGAACCTTCCGACGACCAAGTCAGCTCTGGCCAACAGGAATGGAGTACTCGGGAATAAGTTCCGCTGAGCTTAGAGAAAGAGAGGAGAGCTTAGAGATCAACGGTTAGAGTTAGCATATCTGGAGGGTCCTTTATAGGCGGAGCTTGATTGATGGTGACGGCCATACCACCTGGTAGAGAGCCGTTGGGGCCGCATGGAGTTCGATACGAAGAGGAAGGCATCGTCAAGCAGATAGTGACAGCCATACTGACCGATCATGAGCCGCATGGGGCTGATTACGGAGAGAGTGGTGTCGCTAGTGGTGGTGGCCATGTCGTCTGGTTGCAGGTCGCATGGGACTAGTAACGGAGAGAGTGGCATCACCAGACTGGTAATGGCGGTCATACTGTCGAGGTTCGACAGCCGTAGCTTGAGGAAGCAGACGTTGACTGGTGGACTTGGGCATATACCAATTTCAGAGAAGTTCGGACTCCAAGAGGAGTTCGGCCAAAGGGGGGCCTGGAAGGAGTTCGACTCCTGTGAATCCAAGGAGCCCGACCGCTAAGCAGTTCGGCCGGCTGAAGGAGATGTCTGAGAGAAGTCTAGCTCCCGAAGAAATTCGGTCGAAGAGGAAGCTTGGAGGGAGTTCGGCTCTCACAGGCGACTGGCTGGAAGGATGCGGAGAGAGTTCGGCCCTCATGAGAGTTCGACTGAAGTTCGGCCGCTTGGGGGGGGTTCAGCTAAAGCCCGGCTGCTGGGAGTCCAAGGAGCTCGGCCGCTGAGAAGTTCGACTGGCTGAAGGAGTTCAATCCGAACGCTGGGAGCTCGAAGGAGCTCGACCGTCGAGAAGTTCGATCGACTGAAAGGGTTCAACTGAAGCTCGACTGCTGGGAGTCCAAGGAGCTCGATCGCTGAGAAGTTCGGCCGGCTGAAGGAGTTCGGCTAAAACCCATCTGTTGAAGCTCTTCCACGGCTACTAGTCGCATTAAGCAGAGCATCGAACTGGACTTTGATAGGAGCGAAGTTTATCCCCAACAATAGTCCCCCCACTCCCGAGTTCGAAACTCGAAGGAAGGGAGTGCAGAAAAGGTGACTGCTGAAGTTCTCTTTCGGACTCCATGCTGGTTCAAGTCGAAGCTCGGGGGGAGATCTCATCTCCAGATGAAGTTGGTGCTGAAATTGAAGCCCAGGGGAGATCTCGTCTCCAGTCGTGGTTGATACGAATGCTCGGAAGAGATCTGATCTATAGTCGGGGTTGTCTCCGATCTTATTTCTGGCCGAGATTATCTCGATCGTCGTGAGAGATCTCATTTCTGGCCGAGGTTGTCTCGAGGGCTCTGGCTGAGGTTGTCACAGACCTTATCCCTAGTCGAGGTTGTGTCGGGCGCTCTGGCCGAGGTTGTCGCGGACCTTATCCCTAGCTGAGGTTGTGTCGGATGCTCCGACCGAGGTTGTCGTGGACCTTATCTCTAGTCGAGGTTGTCTCGATCACTCGGGAGAGTTCTCATCTCTGACCGAGGTACAATCTCGATCGCTCGGGAGAGATCTCGTATCTGACCGAGATTATCCCGATCGCTCGGGCCGAGGTTGCCGGGCCCTCGGGGGAGATCTTGTTTCTTGCGATCGAGGTCGATGGAGGTCCTATTTCCTATGGACTTCAGAGCTTGGACTTCGGCTTTGCTTGCGTTAGGATGAGGTTCTCCTCCTGTTTCTAACGGGCTGTGAGGGCACCTTCGGACCATCGTCCGTGCCTCTCCCCCATCTCGTCTAGGGTGAACGAGGTCTTTGGCTTTGCTCACGTTAGGATGAGATTCTCCTCCTATTCCTAACGGACTGTGGGGGCATATTCGGACCATCGTCTGTCTCCCTCCATCTCGTCTACGGTGAACGAGGCTATCAACTTTGCTCGCGTTAGGATAAGGTTCTCCTCCTGTTCCTAACGGACTATGGGGGCACATACAGACCGTCGTCCGTACCTCTCCCCCCATCTCATCCTTTGTGAACAAGGCCTTCAACTTTGCTTGCGTTAGGACAAGGTTCTCCTCCTATTCCTAATGGGCTGTGGGGGCACATTCGGACTGTCGTCCGTCTCCCTCTTTCTCGTCTAAGGTGAATGAGGCCTTCAACTTTGCTCGTGTTAGGACGAGGTTCTCCTCCTATTTCTAACGGTTCCCTTTCACCCGCTCCTTTTCTATCACCACGTAATCCTTGCACCAAAAAACAATAATGCTGAGCGAAGAATTTTTATTGAAGGAAGTCTACTGGTAATACACCCTCAGGTTTTCTGAGTTCCAAGGTCGGAGAAGCACTATTCCTCCGAGCTCCTTCAAGCGATAGGTCCCAGGCCGGATGACCTCCACCACTTCATACGGACCTTTCCAATTTGGGGTGAGCTTCCTTTGACTCTGAGGCTGGGAGACGGTGGCTCGTCGAAGCACTAGGTCCCTCACTCTGAATGTCTTATCCCTAACTCTGGAGTTGTAGTACTAGGCCACCTTCCGTCTGTAGGCTGCCATCCGGATACGGGCCTCCTCCCTTTTTTCTTTCAGTAAGTCAAGGTTAACTCTGAGGTCTTGGGGGTTGAGCTGCTCGTCAAAGCCCGCGACTCGTGGGGACGGGAGCCGAAGTTCAATCGAGATAACTGCCTCCGTGCCGAAAGCCAAGGCGAAGGATGTCTCTCCGATCGGCATCCTTTGAGTAGTTCGGTATGTCCAGAGAATATGGTAGAGTTCGTCCACCCAAGCCCCCTTAGCCTTGTCAAGCCTCATCCTGATACCTTGCAGCAGGATCCGGTTGGTCACCTCAGCCTCCTCATTGGCCTACGGGTGAGCCACCGATGTGAAGCGATGGAGATGTTTAGCCCTTCACAGAATTCGGTGAACCTTGCCCCAACGAACTGCTGCCCATTGTTGGTTGTAAGGGTTCGGGGCAGGTCGAATCGATAGACTAGTAACTTTCAAATGAAGTCTTGCACCTTAGTCTCAATGATCTTCGCTAGTGGTTCGGTTTCGACCCACTTGGTGAAATAATCGATCGTGATCAAGAGGAACCTCCGTTGCCCGAACGCTGTTGGGAAAGGGCCGAGTATGTCCATTCCCTACTGCGCAAATGCCAAGGTGCGCTGAGCAGAGTAAGCTCGGATGCCGACTGTCTTTGTACACTAGCATTATTTTGACAGCAGTCGTACTTCTTCACATATTTCATGGAATCGTGAAATAAGGTCGGCCAGTAGTACCCCTGCCGAAGTAGTTTTTACGATAGGAACCTGGCTCCTACATGGCTTCCGCAAAGTCCTTCGTGCACATCTCATAGTGTAAGGTTAGCCTCTGAAGGTCGAAGACATCTCAGCAATGGGAGGAAGTACGACCTCTTATACAATTTGCCTTCACATAAAATATAGCGGGAGGCCTGATTCCTGAGCTTCCGAGCTTCTTTTCGATCATAAGGAAGAACCCCCTCTTTAAGGTAGGCGACCAACGGGTCGATCCAACTGGACTCAAATTTCATCTGCAGGATGGCCTGAGATTCCTCCATGGCTGGATACTTCAAAATTTTTAAAAATACTTCTTTAGGTAATTCGGTCGGGACCGAAGTGGCCAACTTGGAGAGAAGATCGGCTCTCGCATTTTTCGCCCTTGGAATATGCTGAATGCTGAAACTGTTGAAGGCCGGGGCCAAACCCCTCACTTCCCCGAGCTACCTAACCATGCCTTCCTCCCGTGCTTCGTAGCTACCATCGACTTGACCGACCACCAGCTGAAAATTGCTGTAGATTTGAAGACGATCTACTTTTAATTCCCTTGCTATCTTTAATCCGATGATCAGCGCTTCATATTCAGCTCCATTGTTGGTCGCGAAAAATTCGAAGCGTAGTGCGTACTCGGCGATGACTCCTTCGGGGCTGACCAAGACTAGACCTACACCAGCTCCAGCAGAGTTGGATGAACCATCCACGTGCAAAGCCCAAAAGCCTTTGGAGAGGTTCGGCTGCGATAGCTCGGCTTTGTCCAGACTCGATCTCATTTTGGTGTCGGCCCTGCTCTGTCCAAGCTCGGCTTCGATCGAAATGGTGCATTCCACCACAAAATTCATCAATATCTGGGCCTTGATCGACGGCCTGGGTCGGTAGTTGATGTCGAACTCCATGAGCTCGATTGTCCATTTCGCGATTCTTCTGGAGGCGTCTATTCGGTGAAGGACTGCTTTTATTGGTTGGTCCATGAGGACCGTTACGGTGTGCTCCTGAAAGTAAGGTCGAAGCCTCCTGGTAGCAATTAGAAGAGAGTAAGTTAATTTTTCTAACCTAGAGTACCTAGTCTCTGCATATCTCAGGATCCGACTCACGTAGTAGACCGATCGTTGCGTCCTTGCTTCTTCTTTGATCAGGACTGCCGCCAGGGCCACTGGAGAAATAGTTAGATACAGAAATAATTCTTCTCTAGGTTCGGGCTTCGCTAGCAGTGGGGGCGAGCCGAGATAGTTTTTAAGCTCCTCGAATGCCCGTTGGCACTCCGCTGTCCAGCAGAAATCCTTCGGTCGCCTGAGAACTTGGAAGAAGGGCGTGCATCGTTCGGCCGACCTCGAAACGAAGCGATTTAGGAACGCCACCTTTCCGATCAAGCGCTGAACTTTCTTCATCGTCTTTGGAGCAGTCATCTTTTGAATAGCTTGGATCTTCTCGAGATTTGCTTCGATTCCGCATCTCGACATCATGAACCCCAAAAACTTTTCGGAGGTCACGTCGAAGGCGCATTTGGTCGAGTTCAGCTTCATCTTGTACTTTCTGAGCGCACCGAAGGTCTCTTTAAGATTGGTGAGGTGGTCTGTCGAAGCTCGACTTTTGACGAGCATATTGTCCACATATACCTCCATGTTGCGACCGATCTACTCTTTGAAGACTTTATTAACCAAGCGTTGGTAAGTGGCTCCTGCATTTTTGAGTCCGAATGGCATGACCCTGTAATAATAAAGACCACGGTCAGTAATGAAGGCGATCTTCTCTTCATCCTCGAGTGCCATCCGTATCTAGTTATAATCAGAAAAGGCATCCAAGAAGGTGAGGAGCTCATGGCCCAAGGTCGCATCCACCAGCTGATCAATCTTAGGCAGGGGGTAGCTGTCTTTCGGACAGGCCTTGTTCAGTTTCTTGAAGTCGACGCACATCCTCCACTTGTTATTCGCCTTCCTGACGAGGACCACATTCGAGACCTAAATCGGATAATTAACTTTTTGGATGAGTCCGGCTTGAAGGAGCTTATCTACTTCTTCGACGATCGCTTTCTGCTTCTTCGGGGCGTGGTTGCGCATCTTTTCTCTTATCGATCGGTGCCTTGGATCGATGGCCAGTCGATGCTCCATGACTTCGGCGTCAATCTCCGACATGTCCGCTGGGGTCCAGGCGAAGACGTCCGCATTTCTCCTGAGGAAGGCGACGAGCTGC
Source organism: Cocos nucifera (assembly GCA_006176705.1). Classification (NCBI taxonomy): domain Eukaryota; kingdom Viridiplantae; phylum Streptophyta; class Magnoliopsida; order Arecales; family Arecaceae; genus Cocos; species Cocos nucifera. The sequence goes on along the minus strand of QRFJ01000091.1, from coordinate 1,318,886 downwards.
TCCCAAACCTCGTCTGCCAAGTTGGAGCTGATCTGCACAGCATGCTCTGGGTTTCCGTCATTTAAGGGAACAGAGATGAGGTCCTCCATAGGCTCACCTCGCTCCTCAGTGAGGTCGTCGTGGACGTCCAGGCCGTCAACAAGATAAGGATCGGGTCATTCTTCCTTATGTAGGGCGATTGAATAACAGTGCCTCGTCAGAGCCTGATCTCCTCCGACTTCTCCGACCCCATGACTCGTCGGAAACTTCATCTTCAAATAACAGGTTGACACCACCGCCCGAAGTACATTTAGATCAGGTTGGCCGAGAATCGCATTATAGGCGGACGGAGTCCTCATGATCAGGAAGTCGACCTATATTTTGGCCAATCTCAGGCGTTGCCCTGCCATCATAGCCAAAGTTATCACATCTTCGATTGGTACGGCGTTGCCAGCGAATCCTACCAGCGAAAAGTTCATAGGCCTCAAGCAATCCTCGGGTAGGGACATTTTTGGGAAGGCATCATAAAATAATACATCAACCGAGCTTCCATTATCCATCAAAATATGGCGTACATCGTAGTTAGCAATGTTCAAAGAAATTACAACCGCATCATTATGCGAAAATTGGATCCCCTGGCTGTCCACCTCGGTGAAGGTCACGGGCTCCATGGTTCTCCGCCTCTTTACCGATCCTTCGGATCCGCTGGCCTCTTCTTGTTGAAGTCCCTCCGAGATAGCGTTGATGATGCCAAGAGGCGGCCGATCTTCTTACTGGTTTCCCTCACTTGGCTGTAACGCCCTCAGCCGATCTTCCTGCTCTTCAGATCGTCTCCGCTGGAATCGGCCAAGTCTACCTCGCCTGATGAGCTCTTCGATCTCATCTTGGAGCTGGATGCACTTCTCAGTATCGTGACCGTGGTCACGATGGTAGAGGCAGAACTTGTTGGAATTACATCTGCTGGGATGGGAATGCATTCTCTCTGATCTCGAAAGTCATTCCTTGTTCTCCATCAGCACTCGAGTCTTTGGGGTGTTGAGGGGGGCGTAATTATGGAATCATCGTTGGGGGGAACCTCGGCGTGCCCTTCTGTCGGGGGTTCCCTGCCTTCGAGCTCGAGAGGGAGTTCGGGCTCGCCCGTGACTAGGGGGAGTCCGAGAGCGTGGTCGAGCTTCAGTCCGCTTTCTTTCTTCGACGGGCCTGCTTGGCCTGCTGATTCGCCGCTTGCCGCTGGCTTCGCCGTCCTTAGCTTCGAAAGCCTCCTCTGCCCGGGCATAACTTTTGGCCCAAGCCAACATGTTGGTGAAATCCCTGGGATACTTCTTCTCTAGAGAGAACAGCAAGTTGTTCTTCTGAAGGCCGACCTTGAGGGCGGCCATGGCGACTGACTGGTCCAGGTTTCGAACCTCTAATGCGGCAGTATTAAACCAAATGACATAAGCCCGGATAGGTTCTTCCTCCTTCTGCCTAAGGGCCATTAAGGAATCTGAGCCTCGACGTGGACGTCGGCTACTGATGAAGTGGGCCGTAAATTATTGGCTCATCTGGTCAAATGATAAGATGGTACTCGGCTTAAGCGTCGAGTACCAATTCCTGACAGCCCCCTTAAGGGTGGAGGGGAAAGCCCGGCACAAGATAGCATCTGGTGCACCGTGGAGCAACATCGTTGTCCGAAAGGCTTTCAGATGGTCGATTGGATCGATGGTCCCATCGTAACTCTCGAGCTGCGGGAGCTTGAAGTTCGTGGGATCAGTTCCTGCATAATTTTCTACGAAAAGAAAGGATCAATACAAATATCATTACCACGGGAGAAGGAAGTGTGACGGAGTTCTTCGATTCGTCGGCTTATTTCTAAGAGCCTTCGATCTAAGAGGTCTTCGCGATCTTTGATCTCCAAAGTCTTCTGGCAAAATGGGTGCGAGGCTTCCCCCTGGGTCGAGCCACGGTCCGAGCAGGGGCTCTCCCTCCTTTGCCTCCCCCTTTCGAGGATCGGAGGTCGGGTAGCCCAAGTCGACCGTTCCTGGGCTGGACCGCACAGCTCTGGGGAGTCCCACACCATTTGAGCTGGTGTCATGATCTGTCGGTGCACCGCCTGCACCGCCTCCATGAGGCCACAAACCTGCTGGACAAGCAGGTTAAACTGCTCCGCATCCACCGTGGCCACAGATGGAGCCTAGGCTGTCCGGGTCGGAGCGGGAGTGGATGGATCTGAAGGGGATCGGGCCGCGGAGGCCATCGAGCGCCGAGTCGAAGCCCTCTTGGGAGGCATTTTCTCCTGGGGGATGAACCCTAGAGAGGAAGAAGAGAGATCTCCGAAGAGGGGAGAGAGAGATCGTCGTCGAGCATTTTTTTAAAAATAAGGGGACCTCGGAGGTTCGGCCCTTCCTCTAGCGTCAATCTATTGACGCAGAAACTGATCGTCGTCAGAATCCACTGGAGTGAAGGCCGTTGAGGTCACCGCCGAGGACCTACAAAATAAAGTTCCGTCTGGAGCCGGTGGGGGGGTGGCTCTGGTAGGACCCTCCGACGATCAAATCAGCTCTGATCAATAGGAATGGAGTACTCGAAAATGAGTTCTGCTGAGCTTAGAGAAGGAGAGGAGAGCTTAGAGATTAGCGGTTAGAGTTAGCATATCTGGAGGGTCCTTTATAGGTGGAGCTTGATTAATAGTAACGGCCATACCATCTGGTAGAGAGCCGTTGGGGCCACATAAAGTTCGGTACGAAGAAGAAGGCGTCGTCAGACGGACAGTGACAGCCATACTAACCAATTATGGGCCGCATGGGGCTGATTGCGGAGAGAATGGTGTCACCAGTGGTGGTGGCCATGTCATCTGATTGCGGGCCGCATGGGACTAGTTACGGAGAGAGTGGCATCGCCAGACTGGTAATAGCGATCATACTGTCGAGGTCCGACAGTCGTAGCTCGAGGAAGCAGGTGTTGACTGGTGGACTCAGATATATACCAATTTCAGAGAAGTTCGGACTCCAAGAGGAGTTCGGCCGAAGGGGGGCCTGGAATGAGTTCGACTCCTGTGAATCCGAGCCTGGCTGCTAAGCAGTTCAGTCGGCTGAATGGGTTCGAAGGAGCTCGGTGGCTAAGCAATTCGGCCGACTGAAGGGAATGTCTGGGAGAAGTCTAGCTCCCGAAGAAATCCGATCGAAAAGGAAGCTTGGAGGGAGTTCGGCTCTCGCAGGCAATTGGCTGGAAGGACGCGGAGAGAGTTCGGCCCTCGCGAGAGTCCAACCGAAGTTCGGTCGTTAGAGGGGTTCGGCTAAAGCCCGACTGCTGGGAGTCCAGGGAGCTCGGCCGCTGAGAAGTTCGGTCGGCTAAAGGGGTTCAGTCCGGATGCTGGGAGTTCGAAGGAGCTCGACCGCCGAGGAGTTCGGCCGACTGAAAGAGTTCGGCTGAAGTTTGACTATTGAAAGTCTAAGGAGCTCGACCGCTGAAAAGTTCGACCAGCTGAAGGAGTTCGGCTAAGATCCGTTCGTTGAAGCTCTTCCGCGGCTACTGATCGTATTAGACAGAGCATTAAATTAGACTTCGACAGGAGCAAAATTTATCCCCATCAACTCTTTTACCACCGTAACCATTCATGCCTATATTCAGGAAAAAGAAGGCTTTTTCGAGAATAAGATCCTTTGCGCTCCACTCTAGAAAAGACATTTTTGTTTCTTTAATGATTATGGGAGGATCCTTTGCTATGGATCTTCAACTTTCTTTAGTCTTGCGTTGGAGACTAGCATACATATTGACACACCGACGTTGGAATTTTCCAAGGTAGGCAGCTTGCCTAACCATTTTGACGCCATGGGAGGAGTGGGACGGCGATGGAGTCCTAGTTTGATACAACCAGATGGCTTTCTTAATATCACAATTGCAAACACAACGAAATTTGAGAGTGAAATTTTGCTCCATATTATATTTGATATGAAGCTTGATTTCACCCATTACGGATTGTGGGACATGTACGTGCGTGCGTGCGTGTGTGTGTGTGAGAGAGAGAGGGGGGGGGTGGGGGCGAGGCATATAAATGGAGAAACCAAAAGATTAATAATGATTCCCATAAAAAATAAATAATAATGATGATTTACATGCATAAAAGTATAAACCAAAATTCATTAGGTTTGAGGCTTTCCAACCACAAAATCAGACACAAAATTGCATCATGTCTAATTGATGATACGTACGAAACTGTATAATCAATTAGACACCAAAAATATCTATCACTTTCTAAGCATTTTAGCTGTTGTAAATCGTAACTAAATATCGAATGGCTTCTTTTAAATGTAAAATATCTTAAATATATGAATCACAAATTCATTCTTGTTATATCAATTATTCTTGTGCTGATATTTGTCAATCTAAGCTTTCGATAAAATTAAAGCCACCAAGACAATTTATAAGTTACAAACAATAATTTATTTTTATTAATGTGGCTTGAATTTTGGATATTTTCATGGGCTAGAATTATGATCCGATCCTAAGAGCCCGCGATGCGATCCGTACAAAATTTTTTGTGAGATCCATGATGGTAGCAGAGGGCACGAGCCGATAAGCCCGGGCCCGAAGCCTACTATTGCTAACTCGTTAGGGGTTGCGAGGGCCAACAGCCCCGTGATATAAATCTATATAAATATTATATTTTCTATCAAGGATGTGTGAGAGGTTTGGAAAAATACATTATGGCTAGGATTTGAAGAGTTTTGAGTAATTGTATCTCTTTCTTTTCATTATAGTGAAATATTTCTCTCGTATCTTGCCTATGGACGTAGGTTTTACGATCGAATCATGTAAATCCAGTGTCTATTTTTCTTTTCTTTTCTATTTTATGTGGTTATACAAGTCATTATGTGCCTTTGTATTATGCCTGTTCCAACAGTTTTGATGCTCTCCAAGCAACGACAAGCATGAAACACCAAAGTATATGAAATTAACATCACATAGCTGGTTGTTCATCTTATAATTTTAATTTGCAGTTTTCAGAGCATTTACAGTGCTGCTAATCATCACAAATTAATTACCATCCCATTCCAGTCAATGGTAACTTGTAGTTCAAAAAAATATGCTAAACGAACATTCGAGATCAACTCAAAGTAGAGCTTCACAACCAAGCTCTTATGATGTTCGTTCCTTTTTGCATGTATGCACGTTTTTCTTATGGACTCGAAATCCTTTTGAGAGTGATATAATGTTAATGTCTCTTGATGCTCTGTGCACCACGTCAATTAACTTGTTTTCTTCACGTGATGTAATTATTGAGATGAATGCATGATGAATGAGACCAAAGGAAAGAAATAATTCGAATGGCATGATGCTAATATGCGGTATAGGATACATAATTTCTGGCCTTTGCTGCGTGCGATGCGAACCTCAGCAAGTGGGATTTGGATCCACCACATGCGTCGCTCCCCACCAAAAGGCCTATGGATCACTTCACATGGCTCCTTTCCTTCCTGTCTCTTATCCCATATCTTTCCCGTCAAATCCCCTCGTATCATTGGCCAGAAACCCATACTCCATCCAATCTCCGGGACCCATGAACAAACTAACGCTTTTTGTAACAAATATGTTCGTTGTTTGTCCCTTTCCCACTGCAGTCCACATGGTCACTTGTGCTCCCGTGCCATGTCGCAAAAGCAAAAGGGCAAGTTACAAACACACAAGAACTCATTATTTGCTTTAGCATTAAACAATGTAACCGAGGATTACGGAAGCAAACGATGACAAAAACTGTCGACGCTAAACTACCCATGCATTAATTATTTGGAGATTGATTAGCTCCCGACACAGCCTGATATAAAACAAGCTAAGAGTGGAAGGCCACCTCTCGTTTTAAACGATCGACACGTATCAATACATGTGTAAGGCCATCTCTGGTTCAAGCCTGATTTGAAGACGGAAAGCTCGGCGGATATTTGAGATTGGATATCAATAAGAAGTTATTATCATTTTAGAATAAGCTATCATCAGATCTAAATTGAAGATTGAAATATACCGAGCTCGAAGATAAGTCTTTTGGCATCAATCAGAGCTCGGAGATTAGTTTGATGCTAGATGGTGCCTTGAGATATATGGCTTGTAAGAACTTTGACGGGCCATTTTTCCCCCAATAATAATATTATATAATATAATATAACATAATATGATATAACATAATACAATACAATATAATATTTATTATTAATTAATAATTATAATATAATTATATTTATTATATTATAATAATACTATAATTGATTAAAAATTAAGAAACTCAAAGATATTTTGGTCATAAAAATAGCTTCTCAATAGATTTTTTTGGTACAAATTTTATAGACTTTAGATTTTTTAATTTAATTTTATTTTTTTTGGAGGGGCGGTGGGTGGGGTGAGGGCTGAGCTTTTGTCAAATGAAAATTGTTTAGCTTAAAGTATTGAAAATTATTTTAAAATTTTAATTAAATAATTATAATCTTTTGGCTTTAAAAAAAAAAAAGAAAATCTTTGATCCTTTAGAAGCAATTCAAATATGAGTCTAGGTAGATATCTACGATTGTATAATCGTTCAAAATAGCAAAAATATTTTTATAAAATGAACCTTAAGTACGTGACTGATGCTAAAATAATTATATAACTCAAGATTTCAGTTTATATAAGATGTTGATGTTGATATTTTTGATAAAAATTCAGAAAGTGTATAATAAATATGAAAAAAAAATATTACTTCCGAGTTTGGATGGACAAGCGCAAGGATTTGCGCATGTATATATATATATATATATATATATATATATTTATACATTATTTTATATAAAAACTATGGCTCCTATATATATATATAATTATATATTTATGTATTATTTATATATAATTTCTTATATATAAATATATTTATGTATATTATATATAAATATATATTTATATATTTACATATTTATATATTATTATATATAAAAATCCTATATATATAGTATTATATATAAATATGTATAAATATATATGGATATATTATTTATATAATATATATATTTATGTATTTTATATATATATATACTAATATATATGTATATATTTATAGTTTTATGTATTATATATATAAATATATATAAATATATTTATATACTTATGTATTATATATATAATATATATAATACATAAATATATATTTATATACTTTTACATATAATACTATGTGTGTGTCTATATACATATATAATATTATATTATATATATATATATATATATATATATATATATATATATATATATATATATATATATATATATATATATATATATATATATATATGTGTGTGTGTGTGTGTGTATTAGGAAGAATAAAAATAATATTATTAAAAATATTTTAAAAATTTAATTTTATATTATCATAATTTGATTGTCATATCAAATATATCAATCAAAATTTTTAGTTATTTTACTATATATATCAAATATAGTAATTAATATTATTGATAATTTAATGATGATAATCTACTTTTAAGATAATCTACATTATCTTTCAGAATTATTTGACGATATACCAAATACAATCTAAGATCATCGTGGCACTTCTAAAGGTTCTTGACATTGGTGTTATGTTAGGGCTCGGTATGGAGTATTCGGCAAACAGATTCTCAAGACTTTTGTTCAAGTCTTATTATACAGTTTTGCCTAATTTTCTAACTAGGACCCACCTAACTAAACTATTCTTGTTCTATTTATCAGTCACCCAACTTGCCTAACCTTTCTCACTCTTCTTATCATCCTGCAGCTTTCATTTAGTTTTTAGTACTCGTAGCAGTTGGCTTATCTCAAGAAAATAAGTTAAACATAATGTTTAACTTTTCCATTGCTCATTTATCTGGAATTACGGTGGGCGTCAAACCCTCATATATGGTTAATGACGCAACTCTCCAACTCATTTATACTTTTTAGTGAAAGGGGTGTCCTTCTTTGAACTTCCTTGAGGTGCTTAATACATTGCTTAGGATGCCAATTCAAAGGCGTGCATTAATTTTTTTTCCTTCTTTGCAGATTTTTTTTTTCTCGAATATCATGGTTATTTTAGCATGATTCCTATTTAATTAATGCACCATTTTTTTTACGATGCTTTTCTATTTTATGGGGGGTTACTCAAATCACTCCATTTATGTGCAACATTGGATCATCATGTGGGCATGAAATTGAGAGTTTTGAAAAATGGATGTACAAGGCATGTTTTAGCCTAATAAAATCATATAAATTATGAGGATATTTATCTTTATTTACTAAATTTAGTAGCACTTGATGATTTTCTTTTTTTTTTCTTTGGGTAAAGAGGATTTTTTTTTTTTAAATAAAAGTATAAGAGGGAAGATATTCGCCTTTGCAATAAGTTGCCTTTATATTCTTATGAAGATGCGTGTGGACATATATTTAGTTCACATTAATTTATGATGGATACATCTACTTATTCAAAGTAAAATTTAAATAAGACTTTTCAACTAACCTTTTTAGTTGGATCTTGAATCTATCAAAATAACATCAGAGAGTAGAGGTCTATGACTTATGTGGACTAGAAGATACTATATTATAAATTCATTTGGATGGACCATAACCTAGTCGTAATATTTATGATTAGATTTATGATATTTATGGTTTAATTTGAATAGATTTGAACCCTTAACTCAACAAAAATGCCATAATTTAAACAGGAGGAGTTTGTAAGAATCTCCATAAGCTTGTATAGATCTTGTTGGGGATAAATCCCGCTCCTGTCGAAGCCCGGCCCGATGCTCAGCATAATGCAACCAGTAGCCGCAGAAGAGTTTCAGCGCACTAGTCTAGCCGAACTTCCTGGGCGGCCGAACTCCTTCGGACTCCCCACGGCCGAACTCCTTCGGACCGACTCCAAGCGGCCGAGCTTCAATGAAGTCCTCTCAGCGGCCGAACTCCTCAGCGGACGGGACTTTAGCGGAATCCCCAAGCGGTCGTCACTCAGGAGCCCGAACTCCTCAGCAGTCATCGCTCGGCCGAACTCCTCGGCAATCGCCCCTCGGCCGAACTCCTCAGCGGTCGCCCTTGCCGAACTTCGGACGACCGAGCTCCTACCGAACTCTCAAGCGTCCAAGCCTCAGCCGAAGTCCAACAGCCGGCCGAACTCTCAAACGGCCGAGCTTCGGATTCTCAGCAGCCGAACTCTTCAGCGGACGAGCCTTAGCTGCATATACCTCCAGCCAGACGCCTATGGGAGCCGAACTCCCTCCTATCTTCCTCTTCAGGAGCCCGAACTCCTCCGAAATGGGCACACGACGAAGGCCTTCAACCCTTCATTCGGCAAGCTCTGCAGCCATCATCATCAGTCCAGCTCAAGCTCTGCAGCCATCACCATCAGTCCCATCAGTCCGCTGCTCTGCAGCCATCACCATTAGTCCGCCGCACTGTCAGGCGGCGATGGCTGTCGCCATCAGTCCGCCGCACTGTCGGGTGGCGATGGCTGTCGCCATCAATCCACCGCACACGGCACCACCCCGTGAGACTGACTCCGCCGAATCTCGAGCGGTCCACCAGCACGCGGCTGCAGTTGTCACCATCAAGCTCCACTATTTAAAGGACCCTTCCGACATGCTAAGGCTAAGCTCTCTGAACTCTCGACTCTCTAAGCTCTCCTCCTCATTCCTAAGCTCCGGAACTCATTCCGAGCACTCCATTACTGTTGGCCGAAAACTAACTTGACCGTCAAGGGTCCTGCCGGAGCCACCCCCCATCGATTCCGGACGGGACTTCATTTTGCAGATCCCCGGCGGCGACCTCAGCGGCCTCGACTCCGGCGACCTCCGGCGAAGACGGATTTCTGCACCAACAGATTGGCGCTAGAAGGAGGGCTTGAACCTTCGAGGTTCCTTTATTCTTGAAGGAGTGCTCGGCGATGATTTTCTTCTTCCCGCTCCGGATTCTCCCTCTTCCCCTTCGGGATTCCTTTCTCGAAGGAAAATGCCCCCCAAGAGAGCCTCGACCCGGCGATCGGCGGCCTCCGCAACCCGATCTCGTTCGGGTCCGCCTGCTCCCGCTCCAGCCCCAGCCCCGGCGACCCGAGCTCACTCTGTAGCCGCAGTGGACGCGGAGCAGTTCAGCCTGCTCGCCCAGCAGGTCCGTGATCTTATGGAGGCAGTGCAGGGGATGCAGGCCACGCATCCGTGGGCTCCGATATCAGCTTGACCAGCGCGGGATTCCCCGGAGTCCCGGGGTCCGACCTAGGGGCGACCGGCATGGACTACCCGACCTTCGGTCCCCGGAAGGGGAAAGCAACCGAGGGAGAGCCCTCGCTCGGACCGCGGCTCGACCCAGGGAGAAGTTTTGCGCCCATTCTGTGAGAAGACTTTGGAGATCAAGGATCGCGAGGATCTCCTGGATCAAAGGCTCTTAGAAATGAGCTGACGCATAGAAGAACTTTGTCATACTCCCTCCTCCCGTGGTAATGATATTTGCGCTGACCCTCCTTTCTCATAGAGAATTATGCAGGAGCAGATCCCGCCGAACTTCAAGCTTCCGTACTTCGAGAGCTACAACGGAAACCACCGATCCGATCGACCACTTGGAAGTCTTCAGGACGATAATGTTGCTCCATGGTGCGCCGAACGCCATTTTGTGCCGGGCTTTCCCCTCCACCCTCAAGAGGGCAGCCAGGAATTGGTACTCAGCGCTTAAGCCAAGCACCATCCAATCGTTTGACCAAATGAGTCAGCAGTTCGCGGCCCATTTCGTCAGTAGCAGGCGGCCGCGTCGAGGCTTGGATTTCTTGATGGCCATCAGGCAGAAGGAGGGAGAACCCATCCGGGCTTATGTCACTCAATTTAATGCAGCTGCGCTGGAAGTCCGGAACTTGGATCAATCAGTCGCAATGGCCGCCCTCAAAGGCGGCCTTCAGAAGAATGACCTGCTGTTCTCCCTGGAAAAGAAATACCCCAGGGATTTCGCTGACATGCTAGCTCGGGCCGAAAGTTACGCCCAGGCGGAGGAGGCTTTCGAAGCCAAGGACGATGAAGCTCGTGACAAGCGATGAATCAGCAGGCCAAGAAGGCCCATCGAAGAAAGGAAGCGGACCGAGGCACGACCGCGCTCCCGAACTCCCCCCAGTCGCGGGCGAGCCCGAACTCCCCCTCGGGCTTGGAGGCAGGGAACTCCCGATGGAAGGACGCACCAAGGTTCCCCTCCGCATCGAGGTTTCCCTCCGCGCCGAAGTTCCCCTCCGCACTGAAGTCCTCCCCGACGACGATTTCACAGCTACGCCCCCCTCAACGCCCGAAGGCCCAAGTGCTGATGGAGATCAAGGAACGACTTCCGAGGCCGGAGAGAATGCGTTCCCACCCCAGCAAACGCAACCCCAACAAGTTCTGCCTCTACCATCGCGACCACGGTCACGACACTAAGGAGTGCATTCAGCTCCAGGACGAGATCGAGGAGCTCGTCAGGCGAGGCAGACTTGACCGATTCCTGCGAAGACGACCTGAAGAGTGAGAAGATCGGCTGAGGGCGTTGCCGCCGGGAGGGGGAGACCAACAAGAGGATTGGCCTCCTCTTGGCGTCATCAACACTGTCTCGGGGGGGCTTCTAGCAAGAAGAGGTCGGTGGATCCGAGGGACCGGCAAAGAGGCGGAGGACTGTGGAGCCTGTGACATTCACCGAGGCGGACGGCCAGGGGATCCAGTTTCTGCATAACGACGCGGTTGTAATCTCTTTGAACATCGCTGACTATGATGTGCGTCGTATTTTGGTGGATAATGGAAGTTCGGCAGACATATTGTTCTACGATGCCTTCTCAAAAATGTCCCTGCCTGATGGACCGCTTAGGACCTATGAATTCCCCCCTGGTAGGATTTGCTGGAGGCGCCGTTCGGTCGAAGGTGTAATGACTCTGGCTGTGACAGTGGGCCAATATTCCAAAATTGGCTAAGGTGCAGGCTGACTTCTTAGTCGTGAGAATCCCGTCCTCCTATAATGCTATCCTCGTGCGACCCGGCCTGAATACGCTCCGGCGGTGGTGTCAACCTACTACCTGAAGATGAAATTTCCGATGAGTCATGGGGTCGGCGAGGTCAGAGGAGACCAAACTCTGGCGAAGTACTGCTACTCGGCCACCCTGCGCAGGGGGAACCAGCCCGACCCTTACCTTGTTGATGGGCTGGACGTTCCGCGACGACCTCACCGAGGAGCGGAGCGAGCCTGCGGAAGACCTCGTCTCCGTACCCTTGCATGACGGGAAAGCCCAGGGCACGTGGTGCAGATCGGCTCCAGCTTAGCGGCCGAGGTTAGGGAGCAGCTCATCGCTTTCCTCAGAAGAAATGCAGACGTCTTCGCATGGACCCCAGCAGAAGTACCGAGGATCGATGCCGAGGTCATAGAACATCGGCTGGCCGTCGATCCGAGGCACCGGCCCACCAGAGAAAAACTGCGCCACCACGCTTCGGAGAGACAGAAGGCGATCGCCGAAGAAGTGGACAAGCTCCTCAAAGCCGGACTCATCCGGGAGGTCAACTATCCGACGTGGGTCTCAAACGTGGTTCTCGTCAAGAAGACGAACAACAAGTGGAGGATGTGCATCGACTTCAAGAAGCTGAACAAGGCCTGTCCGAAGGACAGCTACCCCCTCCCCAGGATCGACCAGCTGGTGGACGCAACCTCGGGCCACGAGCTCCTCACCTTCATGGATGCCTTTTCTGGTTACAATCAGATACGCATGGCGCCCGAGGATGAAGAAAAGACCGCCTTCATTACTGACCGAGGTCTCTACTGTTACAGGGTCATGCCTTTCGAACTCAAGAATGCAGGAGCGACGTATCAGCGCTTGGTCAACAAGGTCTTCAAGGGACAGATCGACCGCAACATGGAGGTGTACGTGGACGATATGCTCATCAAAAGCTGAGCTTCCACAGACCACCTCGCCGACTTTAAAGAGACCTTCGGTACGCTCAGGAGGCACAAGATGAAGCTGAACCCGATCAAATGCACCTTCGGCGTGACCTCCAAAAAATTCCTCGGATTCATGGTGTCAAGACGTGGAATCGAGGCAAACCCCGAGAAAATCCGAGCTATTTGAGAAATGACTGCTCTGAAGATAATCAAAGAAGTTCAGTGCCTGGCCGAAAAGGTGGCGTCCCTAAGTCGCTTTGTCTCAAGGTCGGCCGAGCGGTGCATGCCCTTCTTCCAAGTTCTCAGGCGACCGAAGGACTTCTGCTGGACGGTGGAGTGCAAACAAGCATTTGAAGAGCTCAAAAGCTATCTCGCCTCGCCTCCGCTGCTGGCAAAGCCCGAACCCGGGGAGGAATTATTTCTGTACCTTGCTGTCTCCCCCGGAGCCCTGGCGGCGGTGTTGGTCAGGGAAGAAGCGAAGGCACAATGACCGGTCTACTACGTGAGCCGAGCTCTGACGGACGCAGAGACCAGGTACTCCAGGTTAGAAAAATTAACCTACTGTCTTCTAATTGCTGCCAGGAAGCTCCGACCTTACTTTCAGGAGCACACCATAACGGTCCTCACAGACCAACCGATAAGAGCGGTCCTCCACCGAGCGGACGCTTTCGGAAGAATCACAAAATGGGCAATCGAGCTCACGGAGTTCGACATCAACTACCGGCCCAGACCATCGATCAAAGCCCAGATACTGGCAGATTTTGTGCTAGAATGCACCATTCCAGTCGAAGCCGAGCTTGGATCGAGCGACACCGACATCGGGGCAGGACCGAGCTACGACGAAGCCGAGCTTTGGCAGCCGAGCCTCCCCGAAGAAAGGGCCAACCTTCCTGAAAGCTTCTGGGTTCTGCACGTGGATGGCTCATCCAACTCCATCGGAGCTGGTGCGGGGCTGGTCTTGGTCAGCCCCAAGGGGATCATCGCCGAGTACGCGCTGCGCTTCGAGTTTCCCGCGACCAACAATGAAGCCGAATATGAAGCGCTGATCGCCGGATTGTGGATAGCAAGGGAACTGAAAGTAGATCGGCTTCAGGTCTATAGCGATTCCCAGCTGGTGGTCGGTCAGGTTGGCGGCGGCTACGAGGCATGGGAGGAAAGCATGGCGAGGTACCTCGAAAAAGTGAGGAATTTAATTCCGGCCTTCGACAGCTTCGGCATTCGGCACGTTTCGAGGATGAAAAATGCAAGAGCCGACCTTCTCTCCAAGTTGGCCACTTTCGCCCCGACCGAACTGCCCAAAGAAGTATTTTTGGAAACTCTGAAGTGCCCGACCATGGAAGAATCTCAGGCCATCCTACGGACAGACTTCGAGCCCAGCTGGATCGATCCGTTGGTCGCCTACCTTAAAGAAGGGGTCCTTCCTCACGCCCGAAAAGAAACTCGAAAACTCAGAAATCAGGCCTCCCGCTACATCTTATACGAGGACAGGTTATATAAAAGGTCGTACTCCCTCCCATTGCTGAGATATCTTCGACCTTCAAAGGCCGACTTTGCACTATGGGACGTGCATGAAGGACTCTGCGGAAGTCACGCAGGGGCCAGGTCCCTGTCGCAGAAACTACTTCGACAGGGGTACTACTGGCCGACCCTGTTTCACGACTCCATGGAATATGTGAAGAGGTGCGATCGCTGCCAGAAGAATGCCAGCGTGCAAAGGCGGCCAGCATCCGAACTTACTCCGCTCAGTGCGCCATGGCCCTTCGCGCAATGGGGAATGGACATACTCGGCCCCTTCCCAACAACGTCCGGACAGCGAAAGTTTCTCCTGGTCGCGATCGACTACTTCACCAAGTGGGTTGAGGCAAAACCACTAGCGAAGATCACCGAGGCCAAGATGCAGGACTTCGTATGAAAGTCGCTAATCTGCCGGTTCGGCCTGCCCCGAACCCTCATAACCGACAACGGGCGGCAGTTCTCCGAAGCACGATTTGCCGAGTTCTGCGAAGGGCTAAACGTCTCCCACCACTTCACATCGGTGGCTCACCCGCAGGCCAATGGAAAAGCTAAAGTGACCAATCGGACCCTGCTGCAAGGTATCAAAGCAAGGCTCGATGGGGCGAAGGGTGCCTGGGTGGACGAACTCTATCACGTCCTCTGGGCGTACCGAACTACACAGAGGGTACCGACCGGTGAGACGTCCTTCGCCTTGGCCTTTGGTACCGAAGCGGTTATCCCGATCGAGCTCAAACTCCCGTCCGCATGAGTCGTGGGCTTCAACGAACGGTGCAACCCCCAAGACCTTAGAGTCAACCTCGACCTTCTGAAAGAAAAGAGGGAGGGAGCCCGCATCCGGATGGCCGCCTACCGGCGGAAGGTGGCTTAATATTATAACTCCAGGGTCAAAGCAAGGCATTTAGAGTGGGAGACTTAGTACTTCGGGGAGCAGCCATCTCTCAGTCTCAGAGCCAAGGAAAACTCGTCCCAAATTGGGAAGGTCCGTATGAAGTGATAGAGATCATCCGACCCGGAACCTATCGCCTGAAGGAGCTCGGAAGAACAGTGCTTCCCCGACCTTAGAACTCAGAAAATCTGAGAATGTATCATCAGTAGGCTTTCCTTAATAAACTCCTTCGCTCGACGTTATTGTTTCAGTATCGCATGACGACAGGGAAGAAACAAGCCCGCCATGAGGGCGCGAGGAATCGGCCTCAAGGAAGAGCCCATTCGCCCCTAAGAGAGAAATGGAGAGCAGAAGTTCTTCCACCGAAGCGGAATGAAGTTCGGCACAAGCAAGGGCGGAGCAAAGTTTCCCCACGGAATGAGGAAAGTTCCCCAACGGAATGAAGTTCGGCATAAGGGAGGCCGAACTCCACGGCAGATCACCCAAATGAAGTTCGGCCACGCTCGAGACCGCCCCAGGGTGATTGAGGCCAAACTCCCCCTCGAGCACACCGCTACAACGAATTCACAGGAGGTACGTCGAAGTTCGGGCAAGCAAAGTCGACCTCCACCTCGAGCTCGTCGTCAAGGAAGTTCGGGTAGAGAAGAAAGAAGTTCCCCACAGAAGGTTTTGCGGGGAGGCAGAATGAAGTTCGGCCGTGTCCAAGGACGCGGTGCGAAGTTCGGCCGCGTTTACGACCTCCCCAGCACAAGGCCCGAACTTTTCAAGCTCGCTACCGAGGAATTCCCGTGGAAGGTTTCGCAAGTTCGACCGCGTCCATGACCACCCCATCTCAAGAGAGGCCGAACTTCACCTCGAACTCGCCACCAAGGAAGCCCCGACAGAAGGGCGCGAAGAAATCCTCCTCCCGAAGGATCCCGCAGCCACGACCCGCTCCTCTAACTTGAATTTTCGATGAAGTTAAGAGCCAGCCGCCAAGACCTGAAGGACTACGGCCTCCCTAAACGTGCGCGATCGAAGCAAAGTCAAAGGCCCCATTCACAAAGGACGGGATGGGGGGAGAAGCACGGACGACGGTCCGAATGTGCCCCCACAGCCGGTTAGGAATAGGAGGAGAACCTCGTCCTAGCGTGAGCAAAGTCGAAGGCCCCATTCACAAAGGACGGGATGGGGGGAGAAGCACGGACGACGGTCCGAATGTGCCCCCACCCACAGTCGGTTAGGAACAGGAGGAGAACCTCGTCCTAGCGTGAGCAAAGTCGAAGGCCCCGTTCACAAAGGACGGGATGGGGGGAGAGGCGAGGACGACGGTCCCCATGTGCCCCCACAGCCCGTTAGGAACAGGAGGAGAACCTCGTCCTAACGCGAGCAAGGTCAAAGGCCTCGTTTGTTTAAAACGAGATGGGGGGAGAGGCGAGGACGACGGTCCCCATGTGCCCCCACAGCCCGTTGGGAACAGGAGGAGAACCTCGTCCTAACGCGAGCAAGGTCGAAGGCCTCGTTCACCTAAAATGAGATGGGGGAGAGGCGAGGACGATGGTCCCCATGTGCCCCCACGGCCCATTAGGAACAGAAGGGGAACCCCGTCCTGACGTGAGCAAGATCCGAGATCGAGCCTCAAAGCCTACGGCAAGTTCCACTGCAGGAGATGAGATCGCCCCCAAGCGACCACGACAACCTCGGCCGCTGAATAGGAGGTCCCCCCGAGTCAACTTCAGCTGATGGAGACAATGTCACCCCCGAGGAGCTCAACTCCGACCTCGACCGCAAGGGGCGAGATTTACTTCAGCTTCAACTTCAGCATCAACCTTGGCTGGAGAAGAGACCTCCCCCGAGCTTCAGCCGCGACAAACGCGGGGCCTGGAAGAAGACTTCGGCAGTCGCCCGTTTTGGTACTCCCTTCCTTCAATTTTTGAACTCGGGAGTGGGGGGCTACTGTTGGGGATAAATCCCGCTCCTGCCGAAGCCCGGCCCGACGCTCAGCATAATGCAACCAGTAGCCGCAGAAGAGCTTCAGCGCACTAGTCTAGCCGAACTTCCTGGGCGGCCGAACTCCTTCGGACTCCCCACGGTCGAACTCCTTCGGACCGACTCCAAGCGGCCGAGCTTCATTGAAGTCCTCTCAGCGGCCGAACTCCTCAGCGGACGGGCTTTAGTGGAACCCCCAAGCGGTCGTCACTCAGGAGCCCGAACTCCTCAGCAGTCGTCGCTCGACCGAACTCCTCGGCAATCGCCCCTCGGCCGAACTCCTCAGCTGTCGCCCTCGCCGAACTTCGGACGACCGAGCTCCTACCGAACTCTCAAGCGTCCAAGCCTCAGCCGAAGTCCAACAGCCGGCCGAACTCTCAAACGGCCGAGCTTCGGATTCTCAGCGGCCGAACTCTTCAGCGGACGAGCCTTAGCTGCATACCTCCAGCCAGACGCCTATGGGAGCCGAACTCCCTCCCATCTTCCTCTTCAGGAGCCCGAACTCCTCCGAAATGGGCACACGACGAAGGCCTTCAACCCTTTATTCGGCAAGCTCTGCAGCCATCACCATCAGTCCGCTGCAAGCTCTGCAGCCATCACCATTAGTCCGCTGCACTGTCAGGCGGCGATGGCTGTCGCCATCAGTCCGCCGCAAGCTCTGCAGCCATCACCATCAGTCCGCCGCGCTGTCAGGCGGTGATGGCTGTCGCCATCAATCCGCCGCACACGGCACCACCCCGTGAGACTGACTCCGTCGAACCTCGAGCGGCCCACCAGCATGCGGCTGCAGTTGTCACCATCAAGCTCTACTATTTAAAGGACCCTTCTGACACGCTAAGGCTAAGCTCTCTGAACTCTCGACTCTCTAAGCTCTCCTCCTCATTCCTAAGCTCCGGAACTCATTCCGAGCACTCCATTACTGTTGGCCGAAAACTAACTTGACCGTCGGAGGGTCCTGCCGGAGCCACCCCCCATCGGTTCTGGATGGGACTTCGTTTTGCAGGTCCCCGGCGGCGACCTCAGCGGCCTCGACTCCGACGACCTCCGACGAAGATGGATTTCTGCACCAACCGATCTTAAATACTAATTAAGATTAAAAAACTAATATCTTCTAAGTAGCATTTTTAAGTCAGATCTTGGATCATTATTATTTCGTCATTTTCCTGGTCCACCACTGAATTGGCCTCTACACTTGTTTGAAGACAATTCACCATGGCCTCAAAAGATTAGGTCATGTCTCCAGTCCCAAGCCTTAGAGTTATGTACGTAGCGGCAGAATCACTGTCCGCTTTTATTTTATCTAATTGAAGCTTTTAGAGAGATTTTTTTTTTTCTTTAGATTTTTTTTTTTCTTTCTCAAAGTAAATTTGCAAGCAACCTACTAATCTGTTGGCATCTTCCAAGAGCTCGCTGTCTAGAGACTAGACCCTAGTAGCGGCACATTACTACAATATTGCTATTAGAAAAACAAAAGGAAAAAAAAAAAAAAAAAAAACTTGCGGTCTACTTTCTTCATCATGTAATGGAACAATAAGCAAATTTCCGACCACATAATTAGAAGAAATGTACTCGGCCTGATTTAGATGTAGGATAATTGTCGCAGTCCAATCATCCACCAAAAATTTTGAAACCACGTTGGCAAGTAAGTTGAAAACGGAAGTGGTTTTGTTCCTCAATTAAAAACGTGGAGAAGAGAAAAGGTTGTGGTCCTTAAGGAAGACCAATACCCAACCTAACTCGTTTGGTAGATCGGGGATAAGAAGAGTTGATGATGACATTGGGCTCCATGCTTCTTTTGACTAACCAAAATTCTTGTGCATGTTCCTTGGTCCCCTTTCCCACATAATTCAGAGTTGTTCTTGCTCCCTTAGCTTATAATTTGAGCCCCTAGGCTGCTACTTTTATGACCTCCCCTATGTTTGCTTGGTGATCGATCCCATGGAAACAATATAGTCCAAGAAAGCATCAAAATTTCAACAACATCGGCAAGATGTTACAAATGGAATTTTACCAAATCAACTGGCCCCGTGGAGGCCACACCTTGCTGACCCCAAATGATCTAAATTAGTCCTTATAATATTGAAGTGTTTTTATTTACGAGAAAATATTTGAACAAGTTTTGCCATATTAACCTTTTTTGGGGTGATTTTTTTCAATGAAAGGATTTTTCTCTCATTAAAAAAAAAAAAAAAAAAATCATAGTTCATCTAGTGCATAAATACTAACATTGAGCAGATATACCATATATCAAGATGTACAAAATGGACTGAAGTCTAAAATTATGTTAGATCCCTTGGTATGCAATATGCCATCGGACACGCATGGTTCCCTATGAACTCATCTTGACATGGCACAAGGCAATTGGTGCCGTTACAAGAGCACCTCCTCTATAGAAATTTTATCTAAAATCTACAAAACAATAGATAAAATCTTCCTTTCTTTAAGTGATCGTAGTAATATTTTTAAAAATACCTAGAGAGGTAACCATACATAACAGAATCCAAAAAACAGATTTTTCAGCTTATTCCATAAGTCTTTTTATCTTAATTTTTGATTCTACTAACGTACAAAGGCTACTTTTATTATCTTTTCCTATACAATTTTTTTTATTGAAAGAATTTTTTTCTTTATACGAGCAAAGCAGCACCGAACGTATCCTTTTAATAATTTATCCCCTTTGATCAAGGAAAAGGGATACCCTATTTAGATAGGGCAAGATGCTACTTGTTTCTTCTCTTATGGTGCCCACCCTCTTCTTTTCTCAAAGCCTGTCTACATGCTAAACTTTACAAAAGTAAACATCCCTTAGGATTTGGAAAGGATGGGAGAGACATGGAACCATATAATATACATTAGAAAAATCTATCTGGATTATGTTTGTGCTTAACAACTAAACCAAAGGATATAGAAATAATAAAAAAATTCAAATTAGAGCTAAAGGTCAGAATCTTCTATGCACTAACTTTAGTTAAAATACATAAAAAAACTGTTAAAGGTTGTTATGGTGAGCTTGAATTGTGTTACAAGAAGAATAAAGTCCATGACATTGGGAATGTTGGATCAATTCCCTCACCAAAATGGCCACAAGCATTCATAAAGTTGCAGTTATGTTTGGAAAGGTGATCAATTCCATCTGGTTAAACTAGAAACATGCGAATAATGCATGGGAGTGCGTGAGCTATTCATCGGTTCGTGTTAATTTTTCACTCACGTGTGAAGAGGGATGAAACAAGTATGCACTCCAAAATAAAAATAGTAGAGTCCATGCAAAATCTAGCTTGCTTATTTGTCGTCGGACTTGGATTAGGGTTTGGATCATTACCTTTTGCCATTTGTCTAAAGCAATATGATCTTCCATATCATTGACTAGGTGAGCAAGTCACACAAATTACAAATCCAAGATCTAATACCCTCTACATCAAGGATGTCTTTGTCTGGGATCCAAATGGGGAGCTTTAGGAATTTGAGCATTTGCTGCTTGATGATAGGTGTGGTTGTATGGATGGTGATGATTACAAAGAACTTGCGGCATAGAGCCTTCTTGCTCTTTTGTTGTAGAAAAAAGAACCAACATGAGACCAAGTGGTTCATTAATTTCAAGGATGATTAATTAAGAAATCAAGATTGCTCATGAACCGAGTCTAATCCAAGTCGAAAATGGGAAAAGTGACAAATATTCAAATTATTTTCTTTCTTGCCTTCCCCACCCACCCCCGAGAGAGAGAGAGAGAGAGACAGAGAACTTTATAGCAACATCTCGATAAATGATATTAGTTAATAGAGAAGCAACAGGAACCAAAACCAAAGGTTTTAAAAACTAAATGACTCATTATTTTAAGTAAATGCTGATTTTGTTGATGGTGATTGCAATTACCGTCCTAGAGGCAGGGGGAAAGTGAGAAATGCAAGGAAACTTGAAAGATTGAACAAAGATATTTTGAATAAATCTCAGAAAATTAGAAATACTTCAAAAAATCTTCCAATTTCAACTGATATATGCTGCGGTGCTAATATAAACAATAATTGCTAATAAGAATAAGTAAGATTAACCTGATGAAAATAATAAGAATTCTCAAAACCTCATGAGTAGCTTTCGAATTATTATGGCCTTTTAAAATACTTGAGTTTGAACACAAATAACTCATGGACCATTGCTTGCCCTAGCGATTATTCCATTTTGCTCAGCAGCTAAAGAGCTTGGACGATGCATGCCCAAAAATCTGAGCCGGAGTAATATATCTTTAGAAAAGGAGAAAAGATAAATCAATTATTTTGATACTCCAAAAACTTCGAGCAGGTAATTCATTGACGATAACATTTTGAATATACCAAAAGTTGAGTATTTCGACTGCTCTTCAAAATGTTGAGCCGCACAATTTGGTGAGGAAGCAAACAACACTCATTAACATATACACTGCAATGCTTCTAGCAGGTGTGCTTCACACAATCACACCCGTCCATCCAATTTGCAACAGCCTGAACCAATCCGCAATATGTTTAGTGTAATGCAGTAAGAAAACATGCACATGTAATGACATGCGGAAAGATAAGATGAGACGATATTTAAAATGAAAGTCGATCAAACTAGCTTCCACACATAGTTAATTTTCTCATGCACTTCCTTCTAACTCACCTAACAAGTGCTTTGCTCTTCATAATTCACCTAAGAAGTGCCATAAACTTCTCAAATCATGTCTGAGAAGCTGGGCTCTTCTGCAGAGAACTTTAAAAATCTTTTCATGTATTTGTATCATGCTACGTTGCATGATGGGATCTTCAACAGAAACATCTAAACACATGTCCACTTTTTCTTTATTCACATGCTTAACCGTCATCTGGGTCAGGATTCTTTTCACAATTCAGTTGCGGACGACATTTATAGGGGAGCATCTAGAATCAGATCTCATAACCCAGGACCACCTCAAATCTTATATGATGTTTGTTACATGAGGTGGAGGCAGCGGACTTCTTCTGTTGCAGTTCTAAGATTGCTGGGTTACTTGCATTGACATTATCCGGATGGACTAAAGCGGCCATTTATTATTGCGATGCACTCATATGGTTGTATATCTTCTATATTGGTCGATTAACCCATATCGTACATCTCTATTAGTTTCCTTGAGGATTCTCTATGGTAACTGCGGTCATGCAGTTATGGGAATCCAAATTTATAAACTTGTTTTGCTACGTTTCTCAGGAATCTTGACCACATATTCTCATGGATGGCTTAGAATTACATTGAATGGGTCACAAATTCTTCAGGACATATTGTTAGTTGCTGCGCAGTGCGCACTGTTTCATTCGAATGTGCTCATATCATCTTGCCATCAGGCTATCAGCTAGTTTTATCCCCTATAGCGTTCAGCAGGGTGTTCTCCTTGCCGTATGGTTCGATGATGGTTATGTATCTTTTAACGTTGAAGAGTATTCATCTTATGTACATGCATGCATGGGTGTTTCTTCTTTTATATAACTCTCAGACTCTGTAATCTTCTTTGTTTTTGGAATCAAGCTTAATGCTCCTCTTTCTACCAAAAGAAAGAAAGCTTTTCAGATATCTTGATCACGCTAATAAAACACAATAGAAGTTTTCCATCCTCCTCTTCGCAAATTTTATTCATCAAGCAAATTGCACGATACCAAACAAACCTGAATCTAACAAACCAAGCAGCAACAAGAGAGACCACCAGTTACTTTGATATTTAGGGTACCGCAATTCATTTGACCGGAGATCAATAAAATTACCAAAACATTGGGACATATTATAAATGTAGATCCTCCATCTTTCAAGAGATCCTGGCAACCAAACACGCTACAAAACGTGCCAAAGAAGTCCTTGATTGCATATTGTTACATGTTTCAATATTCATAGCTCCAAGAGAGATCAATCTAGGACTCTGCAACCGCCAAGATAAATCTCTTGGACTCTGCTTTCATAAACTATGGGTTGCTCAATGGATAAGTTTTATTAAAACAGAAATATAAAATTAATGAGTTCTACCAAAATATTTATTTGATTGTTTTCTATGAAACCTGTTATGTCAAAATTAATGTCATAAAATCTAAAAAGATGAGCATCACAAAACACAAGTCTTTTCATGTTTTCATGAGACACAGCTGTTCGTCGGCTCATAAGTTTTATTAAAATGGATGATAAAAAATAAATGAGTTTGACAAAAATATTTGTTTGATTGTTTTCCACTAAATCTACTTTGTCAAATTAACAAGCCATAAGACCTGAAGAATGAGTATTATGAAAAAATAAATCTTTTCATGTTTTCATAAGACTAGTTTGATTAAGAATCATATTATGGGTATTCTGGCAACCGAACAGCCCCTCTGAGTTTAAAGAAATCACCTCCATCCTGCAGAGTACGAATAAACTTTGCTGAGGGCAAAAACATAATAAACTTCTTTCCAATGATTATGCTATGAAGAGATCGAGAAGTATTTTCATATTTCCCAAGGCCATATTGCTTGATATGACATCCCCTTATGAATAGATTTGCACGCTATAACAAGATAAAAGTCCCTTCAGAGGGTGCAGAACTGTTTCCACTCAACATCCCAAAACATCAAATATTGCAGTACAGAAATAAATGGAAAGAAGAAAACAGAAATAGGAACCGCTCACCATTTTTCATGCCTAAATCTTCCCCCCGGTAATAGTTCTCATAAAAATGCATATTTTACTAGGAAAATGAACTATATACCATCATCCGACTACAAGTGGAACAGAATGGTGATCTTGGTCGCTTGGTCGCCAACATTATCTGCAAAAATGAGGAAGCCAGACTAGAATAAGCCACTACACTTTAGGTATATACAAGATTGAAAAGGAAAAACTAACAGCAAAATCCAAAGGTACATTAATAACAAGATCAGGTGTAAACCACTAAAATCAAAACGATGTTTTCCAAAAGAATGGCAAAACCTTGTTAGCAAATAGGGCCATTCGCCTTCCACAAGCCTCTCCCCCAGGAAATGGGATAGTGACGAACTAATTTTTATCAACTAACAGCTGTAAATTAGTGAAGCCTACTCAGCGTTCAATAGATTATGCCATCAATTTGCCCCCAAGATCACATGTGAGACCAATTGATCGCTCACTACCTTGCCAACCAGTTGCCCAGCCTACAAGGCCTGTAACATCTAGGTAGTTGGGCACTTTATTTTCTGTCTAAAGATTCATAAAACTCCTATCATGTCATCAAGAAGATTTTGTTCTACAAAAACAAAGCAAGTAATGGATGAAATCAAAAGCTGCAAATTGACTCTTTCAAAGGTCAACCTCTTGGAGTGATTACAAATGCTTGCCATAACCAAACTTCAATGACCATTACAAGCACCTTTGGTTGACAAAGCCAGCTGCTTACCACGGATCTATTTTGCATATAACAAGTTTTATAACAGCAATGTTGATAGTTGTTAGCTTAAATGGTTGGTGCCCCTCCGATAAGGGCCTGCCCTTAGAAGAGGTCAAGCCCTTACCAAGGGTCCAGGGTTCAAACCCTAGTGGCAGCACATTATTACCGTCTTGCTTGGAATAACTAAATAAATAAATAATGTTCAACATGTTCCTATTGATGGATGATAAGTAGATTATCACAACAGCATTTGACCATTTTGTGTGCGTGAGCGAGGAAAGGGTGGCAGCGATTGGCAGAAGCTATGGTTCTTTGAAATGCAATACTTCAGCTTCAACATCTGAACATATAACTTGAAAATTTTTCTTGTGAAACATCAGTCATAAAGATAGGACATATAAGAAAAAAGAAATGTGACTGCATAAAACTTTAAAAAAACCTTGTCACATTTCTATAGTAATTTAAATCAGTAAACAACATCTGATGAAGGGCAACTGTTGTAGGAAATTGTGAAATACAAATTTAGTACTGAAAATTCAGAGAGTGGAGGAAGTGATTGATGAAATTCAACTCTTCAAATTGACTATCCTAGTCAATAAAGAAAATCATATAAAGGCTTTCGAGTGTCTAATTCCAATTAAGTTTTGTTGGTGCAGAAACTGGTCGCCGCCGGAGGTCGCTGGAGTCGAGGCCGCTAAGGTCGCCGCCGGAGACCTGCAAAACAGAGTCCCGTCTGAAGCCGGTGGGGGGTGGCTCCGACAGGACCCTCCGATGCTCAAGTCAGCTCTGGCCAACAGGAATGGAATGCTCGGAATGAGTTCCGGAGCTTAGAGAAGAAGAGAAGAGCTTAGAGATCAGAGAGATTAGAGTTAGCGTATCTGGAGGGGTCCTTTTTATAGCAGAGCTTGATGGCGACAGCTGCAGCCGCGTGCTGGCGGGTGGCTCGAGGTTCGACGGAGCCAGTCTCACGGAAAGGCGCGTGCTGGCGGGCCGTTCGAGATTCGGCGGGGCCAGTCTCATGGGAAGGCGTGTGCTGGCGGGTTGATGGTGACAGCTACAGCCGCGTGCTGGCTGCTCGAGGTTCGGCAGAGCTAGTCTCAAGGAAAGGCGCCGTGTGCGGCGGGTTGATGGTGACAGCTATCGCCGTCTCATAGCGGGTCGCTATACTCGGTGGACTGATGGTGAAGGCTGCAGAGCTTGGAGAGAGTTCAGCTCCCATAGGCGTCTGGCCGGGGGTATGCAGCTAAGGCTCGTCCGCTGGGGAGTTCGGCCGCTGGAAATCCGAAGCTCAGCCGTTGGAGAGTTCGGCCGCTAGGGAGTTCGAGGAGCTCGGCCGCTACGCGGTTCGGCCGGCTGGAGAGGTTCGGTCCTGACGAGGGGAGTCTGGAGAAGCTCGGCGGCTGAACAGGTTGGAATAAGCTCGGCCGTCGGAGGCTCGGCCGAAGCCCGACTGCTTGGAGTCCAAGGAGCTCGGGCGCTAAGTAGTTCGGCCGGCTGTAGGAGTTCGGCTAAGACCCGTTCGTCGAAGCTCTTCCGCGGCTACAGGTTGCATTAGGCTGAGCGTCGAGCTAGACTTCAGCGGGAGCGGAATTTATCCCCAACACTAGCCCCCCCACTCCCGAGTTCGAAAATCAAAGGAAGGGAGTGCAGGAAAGGCGACTGTCGGAGTCTTCCTCCGAGCTCTGTGCTGGTCTAGGTCGAAGCTCGGAGGGATCTCGCCTCCAGCTAAAGTTGATATCGAGGTTGACGCCCGACGAAGATCCCATTTCCAGCCGGGGTTGACATGGTTGCTTTCTCTAGCCAAGGTCGATGTTGAAGCTCCCCAGCCGAGGTTGACATGAAAGCTTTCTCTAGCCAAGGTCGATGTTGAAGCTCTCTGGCCGAGATCGTCGCGGGCCTTACCTCTATCCGAGGTTACTAAGACGCTCTGGCCGAGGTTGATGCGGGCGCTCGGGGGAGATCTCATCTCCTACTACCGAAGTTGGCCCAGTCCCTCGGGGGAGATCTTATCTCGAGCAGCCGAGGTCGAAGTGCGCGCTCGGGGGAGATCTTATCTCCTGCGGCCGAGGTTGAAGTGCGCGCTCGGGGAAGATCTTATCTCCTGCGGCCGAGCTTTCCTCGGAGGAGATCTTATCTCCTGCGGCCGAGCTTTCCTCGGAGGAGATCTTATCTCCTGCGACCGAGCCTTCCTCGGAGGAGATCTTATCTCCTGCAGCCGAGGTCAAAGTGCACGCTTGAGGGAGATCTTATCTCCTGCGGCCGAGCTTCCCGCGCTCGGGGAGATCTTGTCTCCTACAGCCGAGCTCCCCTCGAAGGAGATGCTTCCCTCGGGGGAGATCTTATCTCCTGCGGCCGAGGTCGAAGTGCGCGCTCGGAGGAGATCTTATCTCCTGCGGCCGAGCTTCCCTCGGGGGAGATCTTATCTCCTGCGGCCGAGGTAGAAGTGCGCGCTCGGGGGAGATCTTATCTCCTGCAGCCGAGCCTTCCTCGGGGGAGATCTTATCTCCTGCAGCCGAGGTCGAAGTGCGCGCTCGGGGGAGATCTTATCTCCTGCGACCGAGCTTCCCTCAGGGGAGATCTTATCTCCTGCGGCCGAGGTCGAAGTGTGCGCTTAGGGGAGATCTTATCTCCTGCGGCCGAGCTTCCCTCGGGGGAGATCTTATCTCCTGCAGCCGAGCCTTCCTCGGGGGAGATCTTATCTCCTGCAACCGAGGTCGGAGTGCGCGCTCGGGGGAGATCTTATCTCCTGCGGCCCAGCTTCCCTCGGGGGAGATGCTTCCCTCGGGGGAGATCTTATCTCCTGCAGCCGAGCCTTCCTCGGGGGAGTCTTATCTCCTGCAGCCGAGGTCGAAGTGCGCGCTCGGGGGAGATCTTATCTCCTGCGGCCGAGCTTCCCTCGGGGGAGATGCTTCCCTCAGGGGAGATCTTATCTCCTGCAGCCAAGCCCTTCCTCGGGGGAGATCTTATCTCCTGCAGCCGAGGTCGAAGTGCGCGCTCGGGGGAGATCTTATCTCCTGCGGCCGAGCTTCCCTCAGGGGAGATCTTATCTCCTGCGGCCGAGGTTGAAGTGCGCACTCGGGGGAGATCTTATCTCCTGCGGCCGAGCTTCTCCCCCGAGCTTCCCTCGGGGGAGATCTTATCTCCTGCAGTCGAGGTCGAAATGCACGCTCGGGGGAGATCTTATCTCCTACGGCCGAGCTTCCCTCGGGGGGGGAGATCTTATCTCCTGCGGCCGAGGTCGAAGTGCGCGCTCGGGGGAGATCTTATCTCCTGCGGCCGATCCTTCCTCGGGGGAGATCTTATCTCCTGCGGCCGAGCTTCCCTCGGGGGAGATCTTATCTCCTGCGGTCGAGGTTGAAGTGCGCGCTCGGGGGAGATCTTATCTCCTGCGGCCGAGCTTCCCTCGGGGGAGATCTTATCTCCTGCGGCCGAGGTCGAAGTGCGCGCTCGGGAGAGATCTTATCTCCTGCGGCCGAGGTCGAAGTGCGCGCTCGGGAGAGATCTTATCTAGAGCTTTCCTCGGGGAGATCTTATCTCCTACGGCCGAGGTTGAAGTGCGCGCTTGGGGGAGATCTTATCTCCTGCAGCCGAGCCTTCCTCGCGGGAGATCTTATCTCCTGCAGCCGAGGTCGGAGTGCGCGCTCGAGGGAGATCTTATCTCCTGCGGCCGAGCTTCTCTCGGGAGAGATGCTTCCCTCGGGGGAGATCTTATCTCCTACAGCCGAGGTCGAAGTGCGCGCTCGGGGGAGATCTTATCTCCTGCGGTCAAGGTCGAAGTGCGCGCTCGGGAGAGATCTTATCTCCTACGGCCGAGCTTCCCTCGAGGAAGATCTTATCTCCTGCGGCCGAGGTCGAAGTGCGCGCTCGGGGGAGATCTTATCTCCTGCGGCCGAGCTTCCCTCGGAGGAGATCTTATCTCCTGCGGCCGAGGTTGAAGTGCGCGCTCGGGAGAGATCTTATCTCCTGCAGCCGAGCCTTCCTCGGGGGAGATCTTATCTCCTGCAGCCGAGGTTGGAGTGCGCGCTCGGGGGAGATCTTATCTCCTACGGCCGAGCTTCCCATGCTCGGGGGACATCCTATCTCCTGCGGCCGAGCTTCTAAGGCTTCCGACCTGCCCCCGTTAGCACGAGGTCCCCCGCCAGTTCCCAATACGGTAACTATTTGACTGCTCCATCCCTTGTTACCACAGTTTCTGCGCCAGGAAATAACATTATTGGAAGGAAAGAATTTTACCGAAGGAAAGTTACGGGCAGCACATCCCCGTTTGAGGGGTCGTCGGGGCGTTGTTCCTCGGAGCTCCCTCCCTCGGGCAGTAAGTCCCATCCAGACGACCTCCTCTATCCCATGCTGGCCTTCTCGATTTGGAGCAAGCTCTTGGCTTTGTCGCTGGGAGCCGACGAACCGCCGATGTACCAAGCTCCTCCCTGGGGTAACGTTGATGACGCTGTGAGGCAGTCGACCCAGGAGTTTCTGGTTACGGTAGCGCCCTTAGCCGACTTTCTCCAGCCGCTCCTTTCTGACGAGCTCCTCAATTTCGTCTCGCAGCTGGATGCATTTCTCAGCGTCGTGGCCGTGGTCGCGATGGTAGGCGCAGTACGACCGCGCTTGTTTAGGGAAGACCGTAAACCTTCTGGTCTTGGCAGAAGGCTCTTAACTTCGTTGAGAATTCGAGTTAGAAGAGCGGAGCATAGTTGCGGAACCTTTCGGGCGGGCTTCTTCGCATCCTTTTGTCGGGGCCTCCTTGGTGGTGAGCTCAAGGAGTTAGGGATTGTAAAACCTGCGGGAGAACTTTATGCCCAGTTGTCGGAGCTTCCTTGGAGTCATACTCGAGAGGGAGTCCTCGCTTGCCCTGGGGCGATTGTGAGCTCGGTCGAACTTCGTCTCACCTTGTGTGAAATCTTTGTAGGGAGCTTCCTTAGTGACATAATCGGACTGGAGTTCCGCCTCACTTGCGCCGAACTTTATTCCGCCTTCCCGCGAAAGCCTCCGCGGGAGGACTAATGCCCCTTCCTCGATGACGGGCTTCGAGGTGAAGTTCGGCCTCACTTGCGCCGAACTTCATTCCGTTTTCCCGCGAAACCCTCCGCGGGAGTTCCTCTACTGCTTTTGTCCGGACTTCCTTGATGACAATGAGCTCGTGGGGGAGCTTGGCTTTGCTTGCCCGAACTTCTCCACCTCCTGTGAATTCTTTGTAGTGGTTTCCTTGTGTCATACTCGAGCGTGAGTTCGGCCTCACTTGCGCCGAACTTCGTTCCGCTTTCCCGCGGAAGCTTCCGTGAGAGGACTTCATACTCCTTTGTCGGGGCTTCCTCGATGACGGGCTCGAGGGGGAGTACGGCCTTGCTTGCGCTGGGAGGTCGTGAGCGCGGCCGAACTTCATTCCGTCTCCTTCGAACTTCCTTGATGACGAGTTCGAGGAAGAGCTCGGCGTCGCTTGCCCGAGCTTCATTCCACCTCCTGTGACTTCTTCGTAGGTGGCTCCCTTAGTGTCATACCCGAGCGGAAGTTCGGCCTCACTTGCGCCGAACTTCATTCCGATGATGAGACTTCAGGGGAAAGTTCGGCCTTGCTGCCGCCGAACTTCATTCCGCTTTTCTGCTCGCGGCAAACTCCATTCCGCTTTCCCGCGGAACCTTCCTCGCGCCAAACTTCATTCCGCTTCTGCGGAAGAACTTCTGCTCTTCTACGGAAGAACTTCTGCTCTCCGTTTCTCTCCTAAGGGAGATTGGTATGCCCAAATGCTCTTCCTTAAGGCCGGTTCCTCGCGTTTTTCTGGCAAAGTCTTCGTCGAAGGTTGTCGCACGGCCTGTATCACCTCGGCGGGGCCACAAACCCATCCGGCAAGTTGAACTGCTCTACATCTGCGGTGGCTTCGGGTGGAGCCTGGGCTACCGGGGCTGCAATGGGAGCAAACATACCTGGCGCGCAGGACGCCGATCGCCGTGTCGAAGCTCTCCTAGGGGCATTTTCTCTTCGGGAGAGAAAGGGGAGATCTTCGGAGAGGGAAAAGAAGAGTCGTCGAGCACTCCTTTAAAAACAAGGGAACCTCGGAGGTTCGAGTGTCCTTCCTCTAGCGCCAATCTGTTGGTGCAGAAACTGGTCGCCGCCGGAGGTCGCTGGAGTCGAGGCCGCTGAGGTCGCCGCCGGGGACCTGCAAAACAGAGTTCCGTCCGGAGCCGGTTGGGGGTGGCTCCGGCAGGACCCTCCGACGCTCAAGTCAGCTCTGGCCAACAGGAATGGAGTGCTCGGAATGAGTTCCGAAGCTTAGAGAAGAAGAGGAGAGCTTAGAGATCAGAGATATTAGAGTTAGCATATCTGAAGGGATCCTTTTTATAGCGGAGCTTGATGGCGACAGCTGCAGCCGCGTGCTAGCGGGCCGCTCAAGATTCGGCGGGGTCAGTCTCACGGAAAGGCGCGTGCTGGCAGGCCGCTCGAGGTTCGACGGGGCCAGTCTCACGGGAAGGCGCGTGCTGGCGGGTTGATGGTGACAGCTGCAGCCGCGTGCTGGCGGGGCCGCTCGAAGTTCGATAGAGCTAGTCTCACGGGAAGGCGCCGTGTGCGGCGGGTTGATGGTGACAGCTATCGCCGTCTCATAGCGGGTCGCTATACTCGGTGGACTGATGGTGATGGCTGCAGAGCTTGGAGGGAGTTCGACTCCCATGGGCGTCTGGCCAGGGGTATGCAGCTAAGGCTCGTCCGCTGGGGAGTTCGGCCGCTGGGAATCCGAAGCTCGGCCGTTGGAGAGTTTGGCCGCTGGAGAGTTCGAGGAGCTCGGCCACTACGCGGTTCAGCAGGCTGGAGAGGTTCGGTCCTGACAAGGGGAGTCTGGAGAAGCTCGGCGGCTGAACGGATTGGAATAAGCTCGGCCGTCGAAGGCTCGGCCGAAGCCCGACTGCTTGGATTCCAAGGAGCTCGGGCGCTAAGTAGTTCGGCCGGCTGTAGGAGTTCGGTTGAGACCCGTCCGTCAAAGCTCTTCCACGGCTACAGGTTGCATTAGGCTGAGCGTCGAGCTAGACTTCGGCGGGAGCGGGATTTATCCCCAACAAGTTTCATCTGAGATTCGCTTGACATCACTTTCATGAGTAGCTAAGGAATTATACATTTTAACACTTTCAGGTCTAAAATGAGCAAGTTGTTAAACTCTAAAATCTAAATGCATTATGTGATCCCTAGATTGTGTAAGAGTATCTAATTTTAGTATTGCTGAACCACTGTGATATCATAAAGGTGTTCAAAAAGTTAAAAATATCTTTTCAAGCATATCAACCGAAGTGATACCTAAACATGAATCTAAGAAGTGATAGACGCATTGAAAATACAAAGGGCTTTATTTTGATAATTGAACAGAATCTCCAAAGAAGATCAACTAGGACATCAAACCAAAATAATAATAAAACCAATATCATCATCAAAAAGATAATACCAAGAGCATATTAACGAGACATGACAGACCTCAGATAAGGCATATTAAACATGTTTTTTGCTTGATGTTTGCAGCAAAACGACATGACATATCAGGATTTTCAAAGAACTGGATACCAAAAATAAGCAGCCATGCTATCCAGCCACTTAATTCTGCAATTACAAGATTAGCATCTTTCTTTTGTGTGAATTGAGTGTGTATGTGTGTGTGGGTGAGAGAGAGAGAGAGATGGTTGTAATCTTTGTTTTTCTTAGGTTTTATTTTCTACTTAAATAAAATCCTAAGCAGATGCATATCAGTAAATAAAGGATGGGAGATCTACTAAGATCATTTCTGACTTGATATTCAACATTGTAAATGTTTCTGTTTCTGTTGGTTACTTGCTCTTTCCTTGCTTTATCTCTCCATTACCGTTGTGAGCTCAGCAACATCAAAACCAGAAAAATGCCATTAAACAACCCTCCGAGTTGATTCTCTCTGAACATTAAAATCTTGAAAAGCAGTACAACTGTTACTAATTCTCTTGAGTCACCAAGTTTTGGCCTTTGACCTGCTAAAGACAGCAGGAGAGGAACCTGTTTCTTTCAACTTCTGAATCCTCAGACCACTTACACCAAACGATCGCTGATCAACAGGGTATGATCTCACATAACTCAAATTTTCCTTACCATGGTTCTTAATGTATGGCTTATGCTTTTGAAAAGACCTTGCATATAACTTGCAAGGAAAAAAATTATTCCCTATATGATGACACCAGTTGTAAGGCAAATGGCTTCACAAATCATGAGCTTGCTTCTCTAACCATTATGAAGCCTTTGAACTCAAAAAAGGTAGTTCTGTTACGTGGCTATCATCAATTTTTTACTCTTGAAATCCATACAAAATTAAGTCCAGTCATCCTACACAAAGAAAAAAGGCCTTTAATTGAACCACCAGTGTGCAAAGCTATATAGTATTATGACCTACCATGGTGATGTTTTCATGTTACTAATATGTGCACATTAAATTAGTAAAACCTCCAAAAGCGTGCAATGAACCATTTTTATATTTCTTGTACCACTTATATCCCTCAACAACAAACAAAGTACTCTTACACGTTGCATCAATTACAGGTTGACAACTATATTTAAGTTGCTATGCCAAAATCTAAAGTTGAATCCAGCACATATTACAAAATTTGTCCAACTTCCTGCGCATGATCATTGCCAGTTTCAGAGTTTTAGTCGGAATCCTAAAACCAAAATTGAAATTTTTCAGTTTCATTAGAACTAGTAAGCAATCTGAAACCAATAACTGTTTCATGGATTCAACTGAAATTAACCTGATGCTATATTCAATGTATCTACGGACAAATTATGTTATTTACAGTCACACACTCAGTTATTGATTTCTCAGAAGATAGGATGCATTTGGGCATCCAGCTGCAAGAAATTCAATAGAAATGCTAGTCCTTTCAAGGTTAGTAAGATTTCCATTTCTTTCTGTGCATGCATGCCTGTGGTGGTTTTAAACATATTTTAAAGATAAGAGGGGTCTGTGTAGTAGACTGGATTGTCTAAACGATGGATCTATGAGATTTAGGATCTACAATATTTAATCTCATATGTCCTCCGTAAGGCATCGACTTCCAAAATACAAAAAATTATATGAACATCTCTTGATCCTTTTTCCATAGATTTTAATGATAAACCACTTTTATGTGACATCCTGTGGATCTATTGCAAAAATCTCAAGCTTCCAGTAAAAATTGCAACTTCGGTGGGAAAAATATGGATTCAATATATAGTTTTTTCATTTACAATGTGACATATAGAATACAGTTCATAACTCATAGGTTCATACTTTTGTGGACATTTAGATTCACATATATTAACCCTTATCAAACTACCAACTGTTTAAATGAAGGCTTTTTCTTAATTCATAACTTCACAATCAAGGATAGTTCTAGTCCACAGCAACTAAAACTATGCAAGCAAAGATTAGTATTCTCTAAAACAATATCTAATAACTTTTACATTTTATTTCTACATACTGTAATAATTTAATCATTTTACATTTTCCATGTTTTCATATGATTTTTGGCTACGGCTATAAAATTTGAAATAAATGTACTGAAACCGCTGATACTCCAATGGCCAAAAACTGATTGGCCAGTCAAGACCAAAACCAGGTTTTCGAGCCTTAGATTATTTGAAGATAGACTCAATGAAAGAATGTTATAATGTTATATAAACAATCCAAATATTTGAAAAAAAAATGATGTAGCAAACACAACTATGGGCTTTGTAGTAGAACTACATCTGATTATGTGGACCACAAGATTATGATCAAAATCCTTGGTGCACGATGACCAAGACACTTAGGCATGAGGATGAGTGAAACAACTAACCTATCACTTTGTTGAGATACAACTAAAGTTTAATTATGATTTATATGCCTCAGGGCTCAGGGGAGTGTTTTTTCTTTCTTTCTTTCCCGGATGGTGGGGTGGGGTGGGGGTTGGGGGGGGGGGGGGGGGGGGGGGGTTGAGGATTAGGTTGGAGAATAAGCATATGTGCAGAGTTAGTTTTTATTTCTACACATCGCAAGCATCCAATAACATTGCATTGCAATTTCTATTTTTAACTTAAGAACTGGTCATTCCGAAAAGATATCATGATGCATGCTTCCATTTTTAGCTTGCAAATATCACTAGTCTTTTGGTTAAAGCACCTCTGAGAAGGGCCTAGCATTTACTCTACAGAACTAGCAAGTCTAGCACATCAACTTGACATATTTGGTAATTGTTATTTGTCCAAGCAATAAAACGACAACCACATACTGTAGATAAACCTATACGCTACAGTCAGTGGAAGACATAGATGCCTGTCCAACAATGTAACAATTAACTGCTTACTGTTGTCAATCTTTGGTTCATACAAATGCTGATCAAGTCACTAATGTTAGTTGACTCTTGACCCCCTCAAAACGCATATCAATCTCTGCATACAGCTAGAATTCCACTAAATGTATTATCAATCTTTCAAGTTCTTACTGCAACTCATGAAGGTTGATGTATTGAGACATAAATCACACAAGATCATAAAGATTTTCATAAGAAGGTTCACAAACTCTAATGATAATTCATTATAGCATGAAATATATTATTTATCTAGACAAGTAGGTAAGAAGGACTCATAGCTTTTTCCCAAGTTGTTGATTAGTTAGGTAATGCCACTAATCTATCTGTTTGTACAAATATGCTTCCTGATCTCATGTATAGTGAGTGAGAAAGTGTACTTTAGATGATTGCATGTGCCATATTTAAAACTTTTGACTTGTTTAGAAATAAAACTCATCCATAATCCTAAACTAAACTGAAAAATCTCGCCAAGGTTATTTCTACAAAATATGAGTTTCAGCACGCAAACTAGAAAAAGAGAGAAGCCATCCTGCCAATCTCAGAACTCCTACAAGGGCATGATCAAGGTAATGACAAATAGGAGATGTTAAAATCCTTACTTGAAGCAGGGTGAACCCATTAGGGGGATCATCAGCAACAACAACAACCGAAAACAAAGATGAGACCAAAATATAATCTCTCAGCCAACTGATCCAACACTGGCAAAAAAACAGATCTTTATCTTTTTAGCTAAGCATGCCTACCTTACATTATTGTTTTGCAAACCAAAACAATAACGAAAAAGTTTTTTTTTTTTCCATCTTTATGCTCAGCATTGATCCATCCCATAGAACTATACTAACACAACGCTTAGAGTCATATGCTTCCTCCTAGACTAAATTTCTTTCTGAATTGCTATGTCTCAAAAAAGCCATAGATATTAAATTCTCCTAAGAAGAACATCTTTCCGACAAGGCAAGCATAAGAAAGCCAGAGAGGAAAAAAAAATAATAATAATCTCATAAAAAGAAGACAGCAAAAGGAGATCAACATCATTCCAAAACAGAGTAAAACTCTACACATCCGCATACAATCTGACAAAGAAGTAATAGGCAGCCACAAAAAACCAACCTTTGGGAACGAAACAAGCTCCATCGATAGATCAGAGGTCAGCCTCATTGCGGAGATACTCCCCAGCATCAGCCTGGTGGTTGACAACGATGGCATCAGCGTGCGCCTTGCGGCAGTCCTGCGTGGACCGGGCACCAACGCCAAACCCAAGCGGCACGTCGGACATGGAGAAGACAACGACACCGTCGCCGGACTTGACGTTGTCGGTGATGCGACCGAGGCCGGACTTGAGGACGGAGTTGCCGTAGAGGAAGGACATCTCGGCTGTGGGCTTGAGCCAGACCTTGTGGCGGGAATGGGCGGCAAGGAGGTCGAGGGCGTGGATGGTGAGACGGAAGGCGCCGTGGTGGGTGAACTTGCCGATGCAGGTGCCGACGCCGACGAGGCGGCCGCGGGAGACATTGGTGGCGCGGCGGACGAGGGACTCGCTGGCGTAGTAGACGCGGTTCTTGTGGAGGCGGAAGCAGTAGCCGCCAGGACGGTCGTCGGGACCCTCCACGGCGGGGCGCTCCACGATGTGTTTGAGATTGGGACCGGTGAACTTGAACAGCTTCTCGAACACCGCCGCCGTCTCCTTCTCGTCCAGCGGCCGCATCGCTCTTGGGTTTGGGAGGGTTTAGGGTTTCTTTATTCTAGAGTTTTTGGGGCGACAGGGAGGAAGAGCGCTCTCAAAGGTATCGGGGAGGGCTTAGGGTTTCTTTCGTTAGGGTTTCAGTGGCGACAGGGACGAAGGGGTGTAGGATGGGTTTGTTTGATCTGCGGCCGCCTGAAATATTTTTCATGGACCCGATCTGAATCGACTCGATCTTGGATTGGGATGGTTCCAATACCAAGATCCATATATGAAATCGTGTTGGATTATAGGATTAGGATGCATGTCCCGATTCAACTCAACCTAGTTGTAACCCTGCTCCTCCTGTCTCCCCCAACCCCCATGTTGATGCTAGTAGGTAATTTAAGATCTACCATGCTATTTTATTGCATTACTTGCATTCATAATAGCCCAAAAAATAATAATAATTTGTGTTCATATTATTGCAGTATAATTTATCTTTGTTTATGAAAAAATGATAGTTAGTTCTAACATGGTTGCCACTTGTTGGAAACTTTTGTTGTACAAGGTAATTTCTACTATGTGATATATTATTACAATATCATATACTGTTGCTATGATATCCACTTTGATATTTAAGGAGTACGATTTAGGAAAAAATTCAATCAGATAAGATACTTCCAAGAAGCATTGTTAAACATAGTGATTTCTTATAGGTGCAAAAGAATTTTTTGAAACCTTAATTACCTTAAATTAAAAATTTAAAAAATAAAGTATAGAAAGAAAGTTTTAGGAAGTGTAAGTTTGAATAAAAAAGTAGATTATTTCTTGGTTTCGGATGCCCATTTATATGAGTCTAAAGATCGGATAACTTCAGAAGCAATACAACTTTTTGAAGTCCAAACGTTTGCATGATTCCTTTTAGATAAGATGTAACTCTATAAAAATGTTTTAAACATTATTGAGATTTTTCAATAGTTAATAACTACCCAAGAATTTTAAAAATCTTAAACTTTTAAAAAACCTACATCTTGTTAGAATTAAATATTTAACAAAATTTTATCACCTTAAAATTCTTATTATTAGAAAATATATTAATATTGTACAATAGTTTCTCACTTATTTTCTAATAATAATATCACTGATATTATCACTTATTTTCTAATAATAATATCAGAAAGATAATGAGAAAATAAATTTGAATTTAGTATAGCGCAAACCTTAGGTGGATTATCCTTGAACCTAAGGTTTGAATACAAATTATGAGTACTGAAAACTAAGAGGATTAAATCTTGATCTTAATTAATCAAAGCTCATATATTAATGTTCACATTGTATATAAGATTGTTATTAAGGGAGTGCATTATAGGCTATGTACTTTATCCTGATTTAGCAAGTCTATTAGGAAGCAACACTAACCTCCTTACTTACTAAGGCAAAACTCATCAAAGGTATCCACAACCTCATTATTTATCCCATATAAGCTATGAGTTTTGTTAAGAACAATGTCCAACCTATTTTGTTGTGGAGAATATAGTGCATTCATATAGACATGGAACTTTATATTGATCTATGACCCCACTGTTCCAAAAATAAAATTGCATTAGGAATACAACCTACATGTTAACATTTCATAAATAGTAACTTAACTAAATTTTCTTTGAATTTCAAATGGTGATACTTCAATTATTAAGTAGAACCATAAACTGACATCACTTTTTAGAGTAGGCTACATTTAAGTCTATCTCTTTTAAATTGATAATAGTCTCATAGCAATATGCTTACTATTGATAGTCATTCTCTTGTTTTTGGTATTGTATATAATAGCTTGGTTGTTACAATATATAGTAATAAGACCTTTAGGAATTTCATTAAAGGAATATATTTTAAAACTTGCTTTATCCATAATATCTCTTTATTAGCTTAAGACACTGTAATATATTTAGATTCTACTAAAGACAATGCAACACAAGATCGTTTTTTAGATAATTAAGTAATAATAGCATCACCAATAGTATATAACCAGCCACTAATTGATCTAAAATTAATTTGATCTAAAGCCCAATTAGGATTCTATAATAAGAGAACTATATTTATAATGCAAACTATAATATAAATTTTGCTTCAAATATTTCAAGACTCTACTAATTTCTTTCTGGTGATCATGAATTGGGTTACTAATAAATCTACTAAACATACTAATAGCACATGCAATATCTGGTCCTATATAATTCATTGCATATATTAAACTTCCAATTATTTATGCATACTCTTCTTGATTTATTGGTATTCCTTTGTTAAGAACCAATTTATGATTTGGATTCATAGATGATTTAGAAGTCTTGCAATCAAAGTAATTAAACTTTTTTAATAACTCCTAAGATAACATCAACTAGACCTAAATCATTGGGATCAAATGCTTGTGTTAAAAAATATTTTATTTCATCTATGCATTCTATACTAGAATCAAATATTAACAAGTCATCCACATAAAGAGTAATTAATACTTTAGAATTTTTTATTTATTAAGTAAATACAATTTTTTGCTTTACTACTCTTAAATCCAAATTTCTTAATTTTGTTTTGAACCTTTTATATCATTATCTTGGTGCTTTTTTCAATCTATACAGAGATTTATTCAATTTACATACTTTTACTCTTATCCTTTGACAACATAATCTTTGGGTTGATTAATGTAAATTTCTTTTTCTAAATATGTTGTTTTTACATTCACTTGATGTACTTCCAACTTATAAATAGATGCAATTGCAAACATTTTTTTTCATCATGTACAACAATTTTCCATAAATTAGCATATAGTAAAAACATAACTTCTTTAAATATTTTAGGATCGTCTTCTAATAAATTAAACATTTCAGGACCTAAATCATTTTCAATTCTACATCTTTTGTTTTTTCTTAGGTATGTACTATTAGTTTCTAAGTTGTGCTTATTAGTAATACGATCATTAAGACCTTTAATATTATCATTATTATAAGAATTATCAATTTTAGTATTATTTTCTTCTATGCTTTGTTTAGATTTTTCAAACTCCATAATTAGGTCTTTGTCAAATTCTAATTTATCAACATCCTTAATGGTCAAATATTCAAAATATGTAGCATGTATTGCCTCAAAAACATTATTAGTTTTAAATTTAAAAATCTACATGCTTTACTATGCAAAGAGTAACCAATAAAAATAGATTTTATAGCTTTACTTCCTAACTTAGCTTTCTAATTAGTAGCATCTAATATCAAAGCAATACATCCCTATACTTTAGAATAATTAAGATTTGGTTTTGTATTCTTTCATAACTCATCTGCAGTTTTATCTTAGTTTTTATGTAGAATTATGTTATTTATATAACATATAGCATATAAAACATCACCCTAAAAACTCAAAGGTAAGCTAGAATGCATTATTAACTATTTCAAGCAAACTTCTATTTTTTCCTCTCAGCCACCCTATTTTGAGGAGGAGAGTTAGGTGCTGGCTCTTTATTAAGAATCCCATGACATTCACAAAAGGTTTCAAACTCTATTTAGTTGTACTCTCCATCAAGATCGGATCTTATTTTTATAATCTTCTTGCTAGGGTAATTTTCTACTTCTTCCTTAAAAATTTTAAATTTCTCGATGCCTCATCTTTAGTTATTATTAGATATATATATAAATAAATTTAGAATAGTTATCAATAAATATTGTGAAATATCATTTTCCTCCTTTAGTTAATTGATCCTTATTACCACATATATATGTTTGAATGACAGCACTAATAGAGAAGTTGCCTATGAGTACAGTCTTCATTATCAAGGGTCTCAAAAGTCTTGAACACATTCTTATGACAAGTCACATGGTAAATTGCACCCAGCACTATAAAAAAATTGACTATTAGTGATAATTAAATGCTATTACTAATAAAGGGTTTGTTGTTGCTAATGTTATTAGTGACGGCAAGCATTAGTAAAAGTCCATAATCCCTTATTGCTAATTATCTTTATTAGCGATGGCAAAACTTTCATTGCTAATAAATTAATTAGCGATGATATTAATGATGAGAGATGCCATTGCTAATACTTTTTATTTTATTTTTATAATTAAAATTTTAAAATACTATTAAAGATCGCATATTTTATCACTAATTTTATCTTTAATATTTTTTTAATTTATTATTTTAATTTAAATTTTAAAAAACTATTAGCGACGGTATTTTTCATCATTAATGCAATCGCTAATACTTTTTTATTTTATTTTTTAGTTTAAATTTAAAAAACTATTAGCGATGGCAAGTGTCGTCACTAATAATTATTTAAATTTTTTTAAAAAATTATAATTAAATTTTTTAGTGGTACAAAAAAAGGATCGACATAGAGGATGACCCCTTTATCAAAGGATGACCCATGGGTCGATCCCTACTATCTTGCCATCTAAGAATAAAAATAAGATATTTTTATTCTACTATAGGGAACGACCTATGGGTTGACCCCTGTGCCAGAGGGATGACCCATGGGTCAACCCCTATGACAGAAATTTTTATAATGGCTAGTTTTTTAGTCTATTTTTAGTGTATTAAATACCTAATAAATACTCTCCAATACATCTAAATAGATACTACTCATTCTCCAACATTAATTGAAGGTATAAAAGCATTCAAAAAAAAAAAAACTCAAGAAAAATTAAGGTAAAAAAGATTGAAATGATTTTTCAGCTCTAAGTCATAGAAGCCTTCATTTGAACCTTCACCATCTCTCAAAAGTATATTCAACTTTTTATTCTATCTGAGGGTATTTTCAAAGGCTTCTTTCATTCTAAGCAAAGTATATTTAATGATCTATTATGCTCATTACGAAGCTAATTTTTGTTTATCATTATAAATAAATCATCTTTTTTTTGCTTGTTGTTTTGAGTTTAAGTTTTGGAGAATTCCAAAACTTGGGAAGGTTAATTCGAATCTTGAATTGGAGTGTATAGAGTTGTTCCAAAATATTTAAAATCTTTTTCAAAATAATTTACCAAAACTTTGGATAATTTAAACCTATTAAAAAAATATTTTTTTATATATTTAAATAAAAATTAATATAGGAGAGATAAGAATAATCAGCATGTTCTAAGCATTGGTAGTTTAATCTTTTCTTTTGTCAATTCCTTCTATTCTCCAACTAGTTCCTACATTTCAACTTCATAAATATTTTAGAAACACAATTATATCAAACTATATACGTACATAATACACTTGACATACATGCATACATACTATATAAAAACATGTCTAGAGACAACATATTCTAAAAATAAATAAATTTAATGTATAAATAAAAATTAAACATAAAATAAAGGATATATGAATATGACCAAGATCACCTGGATGGAGTAGTGGAGAAGGCTAAATATAATCAGAGGCCTTGCAAGCCACAACTACCTCATCACCTTGGTGAAGATTTTGCTTCGCACCCTATTGAGACCCTGAGAATAAAAATGATAGAGGAAAATGCAAAGAAAAACATAAAAAAAATCAACCAAAATAAATGGATGTGGAAAAATAAAAAAAGGAAAGACCTTTTCTCACATAGATTGTTCATTTTTTTATTTTTTTCCTTCTTTTTCTTTTTATTTGTTTCTCTTTTTTGGATATTTGTGGGAACGATTGCACTTAAGGAAGAAGGTGGAAGCACTTGCAAGAAAGACTCGAGAAGAGTTTCAAGCAAAAAAGAAAAAAGAAAAAAATAAAGACATATGGAAAGGAAAACACCTGCGAGAGATTGGAGGAGGAAGCGGGAGGCGATTGGGGGCTTGGGAGGTGGCTGGGGGCTTGGGGAGATGGGAGGCGATCGAAGGATTGTGGGAGGCTTAGGGAGGTAGGAGATGGAAAGCAGGCGGGCACTTGAGGAGGCGGCCAAGGGCTTGGGGAGGTGGGAGGTGGCTGGGGGCTCATGGCCGAAGGCTTAGGAAGGCAGGAGGCATCCAAGGGCTTGTGATCGGAGGCTCAGAGAGGCAGAAAGCATTCGAAGGCTCGTGGTCGGAGGCTTGGGGAGGCGAAAAGCGGTCAGGGTCTTGGAGAGGCAGTCAGGGGCTTCGAGAGGTGAGACACGGTTGGGGGCTTACAATCGGAGGTTCAGGAAGGCTGGAGGCGATTGAGGCTTGGGATGACTGTGGGCATGGAGGGACGCGGGCTCAAGGCCGTGGGATGCAAGAGGGATGGGGCAGGGAGGGATGGCATGGGAGGGAGGAAAGAGGGATTAGGGGGGTTTGGGCGCCAGTAGGAGGAGGATCGTGGGAAGTGGAGAGGAATCGGTGCGCGCGAGCAAAAATTTTGATGGAGTTTAGAAATTTTGGCAAAGTTGAAGTATTAGCAACGGTAATTTCTGTCTCGCTCAAAATGATAGCCATCACTAATACTAATAATTTAAAAAATATATTTTTTATAATTTTATTTTTTAAAATTAATTTAATTATAATTATAATCAATTTTTTTTAAAAAAATTAAATCTATTAGCAATGGTGTTTATCATCGCTAATAATTATCTATCGCTAATACTAACTTTTAGCGATGGCAAAAAGGCCATCATTAATAACTAGGGCTGGAAGTGGGCCGGGTTGAGTTCAGTTTTACCCCGTCCGAGCTCGGCTCGACTTTTTTTTTTGGACTTCGGGCCGGGCTTAGACCCAAAATTTCTAAAAAATCTAGGCCCGAGCCCGGTCCAAGCTCGATTGGGCCGCTTGCGAGGGTGGGGGGGAGAGGGGGGTGGGCGGGGGGCGCATGGTTGTCGCCTGCAGGGGCATAAGGGGTGTCACCCTGGGGGGGCATAGGGGAGGGCTGCTTGTGCTAGGGAGAGGGGGGGGAGGACCGATCGAGGAGTGGGGGAGAGGGCCGCTTGCGCGCTGTGGGGGTGGGGGCAGAGGCATGGGCTGGTGGACAGAAAGGCGGAGAGGACAGGGGGCGAGAGGGGGGTGTGGGGACAGCCACTCGCGGGGTGGGGGGGTCGGGCAGGGCCGCCTGCATGCCGATAGGGGGTGGGGTGGAGGTGTGGCTGGTGGACGGAGAGGTGGAGCGACCAGGGGTGGGGGGGGGTGTGCTGGACATGGGGGACGGCCGGTGGGGCGAGGGGGGTGGCGCCTGCGAGGGCGTGGGGGAGAGGGTCGATAAGGGGGTGAGGGGGAGGGCCGCCTGCGCACCAAGGGGGGCAAGTGGAAGAGGGGAGGGAGGGGTTTTCAAGAGAGGAGGGAGGGATTTATTTTAGTGCCCGAGCTGGGCCAAAGGTAGGCCCGAGCTCGATTCGAAAATAAAACGAGCTCTATATTTTAGTATGAGCCCAACCTAAATAGTTTC
Organism: Cocos nucifera; assembly: GCA_006176705.1. Taxonomy (NCBI): domain Eukaryota; kingdom Viridiplantae; phylum Streptophyta; class Magnoliopsida; order Arecales; family Arecaceae; genus Cocos; species Cocos nucifera. The sequence continues at coordinate 1,274,984 of QRFJ01000091.1, read as the reverse complement.
GGACTGAGTCTGAAGTTCAACCCAAAGTCGGCCTGGCCTGATGGACCTCAGGCAAGCTCGAGCCCACTTCTAGCCCTACTAATAACCCTTTCCATTTAACTTTACTCGATCTGATATAATTTTAAAATTTAAAGCCCATCTTCATCGTTCATTATCTAAATAATTATTATTAGAGTATAATAATAAATAATAGCCTCGATTCGATAGTCCTAGATATGTCGATCATTAAAATTTAATTTTAATTATCACGAATGATCATATGATGATCTGATAAATAGAGACCATCGATAAATTCAAAAATTTGTAACGATGATCTTGATGATATTTATAGTATACTATCAAAATTTTATTTCAATCAAACATCATTATCATGGTCAATTTAGTACGAGATGATTTGGACTATTAAATAAAAATGAGTGATCAAAAGGCCAAACGACATCCAATTTAATTTATTTTTTAAATAAATAATCTTTGCTATTACTTTAATCATTTATACAGTGATAATTATAAAATCTAAACCGCACGTATATAAACTATCCATATTAAGCAAATTTTATAAAAGCACAAGTATAATTACTTAAAAACTTTAAGAAAGAGTATCAAGAGACATAGTTTTGGATTATTCATATATGCATGATTTAAATTTTATGATCACCATTATATAAATAATTAAAATAGTAGTAAAGATTATTTATTTAAAAAATCATCTTATAATTAGACATCATTTGATCTTTTAATCACTCATTTTTTATTTAGCGGTTCTAATCATTCTGTACTAAATTGATCATGATAATGATGTCCGATTGAAGTAAAATTTTGATAGTATGCTACGAATATTACCAAGATTATTATTATAAATTTTTAGATTCATCGATGATCTCTATCTATCATATCATCATATATTTTTTCGTGATCGATCGATATAGTTAAATCTATTGGATTGAGATAATTTTTTATGATGATACTCTAACTTATTTAAATAATAAATAATAAAGATGATCTTTAAATTCTAAAATTATATTATATTTAAAAAAATAAAAAAAAATTAAAATTAGTGATGGTATTTAGCGACAGCATTTTTGTCATCGCTAACATAGTGGCTGTTGCTAATAAATTTATTTTTTTAAAAAATATGATTATAATTATAATTAAATTAATTAATTATCGATGGCTTAATTTATCATTACTAATAATTTTTTAAAAAATTATTTAAAAAATTTAAAAAATATTTTTCAAAATTATTAATATTAGCAATGACTTTTTTTATTGCTAATAACATATTTTTATCTCTAATAATTTTATAATTAAATTTTAAAAAATTACTTTTATATTAGCGATAGCAAAAATCATCACTAATAATGATTTTTCATTACTATTAATCTTACAATCAAATTAAAAAAGGTAGAATTATTTTAGTATTAGCAACAACTTTTTAGTGTCACTAATAAAAATCTTTCATTACTAATAATATTAGAATTAATATAAAAAATTAATTTTTACTAATGACATATCTTGACATTGCTAAAAGCCAAACTTGTCGTCGCTAATAAGTTTTTTAGTTTTTACAACGATAGATTTTTTGGTTGCTATTTGCTATCAATAAAAAGTATTATTAATGATAGTAAAATACCATCACTAATAAGTATTTGTTATCACTAATAATAATATAATTTAATTTTAAAAAATAAAATTATTTTTTGTTAGCAATGATAAAATATTGTTACTAATAATTATCTACCATCAATAATACTAATAAAATTTAATTTAAAAATAAAATTATTTAATATTAGTGATGGCTAATTTTTATCGCTAATACTATTGCTAATAACTATAGCAACGGTAATACCATCGCTACTGTCATCGCTAATAACTATTAGTAATGGCTAAACTTTCATCGCTAAAGCTATCGATAAAAAGGTTATTAGCGACGGCAAAATCGTCGTCTCTAATTTCATCGTTAATATCCATTATTAGTGATGGTAAAAATATTGTTGCTAATGTTCATCGCCATCCACCAATATTCTTCATCCATATCAACTATGAGAATTTTAGTGAGCATGGCAACCATTTCTTCATTGACTTTCATCATACTAGCTTCAAGGTATCCCATCTTTTTATAAATATAACAGGGACCTTTGCTTTTCTTGTTTCTCTTCTTCTAGAAAGTCTCTTTCTTCCTCTTGAAATTAGAAAAATTCTTTTTTCTATTATCAAACTTATTTTTAAGCTTGGAAGAGGATGTCAGAACTTCAATATTATGAATACCTTAATCATCATTTCCTTGATTCTCAAGTTCACATCTTTTACGTACTTCACATTCAATTGAAATGTGATGTAATAATTTATCCAATTTTAGAGATTTTTTCTTATGCTTTTAATATATTTGGTTGTCCTTCCATGAAGGTGGAAGTTTATCAATAATTATAGATTTATTGATAAACTTGAAAAGTCTTCAAAAATGGTTCACCCACATCAACACATTCACATACAATGTTGTTCAATGTATTTATTAACAAGAAAAGAACAATTTTCATCAGCCTTACTTAAGTACCTTAAAGCATTCCTAACTTTAAAGCAATACCTTACTCGTGAAATACATTAAATAGATCATTGGTCATGGCATTGAAAAGAGTGTAGTGGCATATGTAGTTGCCTTCTAGCCATTTTCTTTGTTCCTTGGTGTACTTCACATTGCTTCTTTCTCCTCGTGGATATGACATGATTGACATAGAGATAACTCTAGTAATAGCGAGTTGAAACTTGAAAGTAAATTTTCATCATCCATTTCTTATAGTTTAGCCCATCGAGTCTCTCAAGCCTCTCTATTTCTATAATTTGAATCACGATAGCTACAAAATCCATTTTGAACATCACTATGTTTAAAAAATTATTGAGCTGGGTCGAAGATGTAAAAAGGAGGATGATGAAGGAAAAGAATTTAGTTGGATAAGGCTGTAATAGGAAGTTTTCTTAAAAATATTGATTTTCCTTCTCATAGGTGCAAAATGACTCTTATTGGTGCAGAATCTGGTTGACACTGGATCGAGTTGGAGTGGAGGAGGACGAGGTCGCTGTCGGTGACCTACAAAATAAAATTCCACTCGGGTCCGATGGTGGTGGCTCCAATGGAACCCTCCGACGATCAAGTCAACCCTTCTGACCAACAAAAATGGAGTGCTCAGAAATGAGAAGTGAGCTTTTAGCTTTAGAGGGGAGAGAAGAGCTTAGAGCCTAGAGAAAACATATCTGAAAGATCTCTTTTTATAAATGAAGCTTAATTGATGGTGATGGCCATACCGTCTGGTGGCAGATCGCTCGAGGCTACGTAGGATTTGGTGTAGAGAGGATGGTATCGTTAGGCTGACAGTGATAGCCATACCATCCGGTAGTGGTGGACCGCTCGAGGTCTGACGGAGTCAGTCATGGAGGAGAGCACCGTCTGTAGCATCGCTTGTGGCAGACTGATGGTGACTGTTCATCTAGATTTAATAGCCGTGGCTCTGAGAAAGCAGGCATTGATTGGTGGACTTCGACATGTATCAATTCTAGAGGAGTTTGAACTTCTAAAGGAGTTCAGTCGAAGGAAAAGCTCGGAAGGAGTTCGACTTTCGTAGGCGTCCGGTTGGAGGGGTGCGGAGGGATTTCGACTCTCATGAAAGTTCAACTGGAGCTCGACCGCTGAAGAGTTCGGCAGGCTGAAGAAGTTTGGCTAAGATCCGACCGTTGGGGAGTTCAGAAGCAGCTCAGCCACTAAGGAGTTCGGCTGGCTGAAGGAGTTTGGCTAAGACTCGATCGCTAGGGAGTTCGACTAATTAAAGAAATTCGACTAAGACTCGACCATTGAAGCTCTTCCATGGCTATCGATTATATTAGGCTGAGCATCGGACTGGACTTTGGTAGGAGCGGAGTTTATCTCTAACAATAGCCCCCCCACTTTCGAGTTTGAAACTCGAAGAAAGGGAGTGCAGAAAAGACGACTATCGAAGTCCTCTTTAGAGCTCTGCACCAGTTCAGGTGGAAGCTCATGGGAGATCTCATCTCCAACCGAGATTGAAGGAGATCTCATCTTCTGCGGTCGAGGTCGAAGGTTGAGCTCCTCAGAGGAGATATTATCTCTAGTAGTCAAGGTTGAAGTTGAAGTTGAAGCTTGGAGGAACCTCATCTCCTGCAGTCGAGGCTGACTCGATCGCTCGGAGGAGATCTTATCTTCTATAGCTAAGGTTGGTTCGAGGGAGATCTTATCTCTTACAGTCGAGATTGATGCGGATGCTCGGAGGAGATCTTATCTCCTGCAGTCGAGGTTGGTTTGGTCAGAGATCTTATCTCCTACAGTCGAGGTTGCCGATCGGGAATTTTAATCTCTACAGTTGAGGTTGTCCGATCGCTCGGAGAGATTTATCTCCTGCAGTCGAGGTTGACATGGATGCTCGGGAGAGATCTTATCTCCTACAATCGAGGTTGATATGGAGCTCGGGGAGATCTTATCTCTTGCAGCCGAGGTTGGCCCGGTCGCTCGGAGGAGATCTTATCTTCTGCAAGTCGAGGTTGGTCCGGATGCTCGAGGAAGATCTTATCTCCTATAGCCAAGGTTGGCCTGATCACTCGAGGAGATCTTATCTCCTACAGCCGAGATTGGCTCAGGAGAGATCTTATCTCCTGTAATCGAGGTTGATACGGATGTTTGGAGGAGATCTTATCTCCTACAGTCAAGGCTGAAGCTCGGGGGAGATCTTATCTCCTACTCTCGAGGTTGGCCCGATCGCTCGGAGGAGATTTTATCTCCTACAGTCGAGGTTGACATGGGCACTGGGGGGAGATCTTATCTCCTGTAGCCGAGGTTGGTCCGATCGCTTGGAGGAGATCTTATCTCTTGCAGCTGAGGTTGGCTCAGAAGTGATCCTTATCTCCTACAATCGAGGTTGATATGGGTGCTCGGGGGAGATCTTATCTCCTGCAGCCAAGATTAACCTGGTTGCTTGGGAGAGATCTTATCTCCTACAGTCGAAGCTGAAGCTTGGAGGAGATCTTATCTCCTGCAATCGAGGTAGGCCCGATCGCTCGGAGGAGATCTTATCTTCTGTAACCGAGGTTGACACGAACGCTCGGGAGAGATCTTATCTCCTGCAGTCGAGGCTGAAGCTCGGGGGAGATCTTATCTCCTACAACTGAGGTTGATCCGGTTGCTCGAGGGAGATCTTATCTCCTGCAGTCGAGGTTGACACGGGCACTCGAGAGAGATCTTATCTCTCGCAGCCGAGGTTTGAAGCTCGGAGGAGATCTTATCTCCTACAGTCGAGGTTGGTTCGATCGCTCGAGGAAGATCTTATCTCCTGCAGTCGAGGTTGACATGGGCGCTCGGAGGAAATCTTATCTTCTACAGCTGAGGTTGATACGGGTGCTTAGGGAAGATGTTATCTTCTGCAGCCAAGATTGGCCCGATCGCTCGGAAGAGATCTTATCTCCTGCAGCCGAGGTTGAAGCTTGGGAGAGATCTTATCTCCTACAGTCGAGGCTAAAGCTCGAAGAGATCTTATCTCCTGCAGCCGAGGTTGGCCCAATCGCTCGGGGGAGATCTTATCTCCTGCAGTTGAGATTGGCCCGATTGCTCGAGGGAGATCTTATCTCTTGTAGTTGAGATTGATACGGACGCTCGGGGGGGAGATCTTGTCTCTTGTAGTTGAGATTGATACGAACGCTCGGGGGAGATCTTATCTCCTGCAGTCGAGGTTGGCTCGGAAGAGATCTTATCTCTTGCAGTCGAAGTTGAAGGACTTTGACTCGCTCATGTTAGAACGAGGTTCTCCTTCTGTTCCTAACACGGCCACTATTGACTGCTTCTTCCCTATCATCACATAGTTTTTGCATCAAGAAACAATATTATTGAAATGGAAGAATTTTATTGAAGAAAAGTTACTTGCAGCACGTCCCCAGATTTTCTATGTTTCAAGGTCCTGGGGGCATTGTTCCTCCGAGTTTCCTCAGGCGATAAGTCTCGGACCGGACGACCTCCTCCATCTCATGCTGGCCTTCTCAATTTGGAGCCAGCTTCTCTTGGTTTTGAGGCTGGAAGATGACGACTTATCAAAATACCAAGTTCTTCCCGAATGTGGCATCAATGATACGAAAGGCGGCCGACCTTTTTGTTGTTCCTCTATCATCGAAACCTTTCGGGGAGAGGGCCTCTTCACACCCTTCTATCGGAGCTCCCTTAATGATGAGCTGAAGGAGTTCGAGCTCGCTTATGCTTGAAAGAAGTCCGTAAGTATGGTCGAACTTCACTCGACCCTCCATCGATAATGGGTCTATTATACTCGTTCGCCCGCCACTCTCCTAAGGCTTCTTCATTCTTCAACTTGAAGGCTTCTTCCGTACGGGCATATCTCTCAGTAAGCTAGCAGATCGGCAAAGTCTCTGGGGTACTTCTTCTTTAGGGAGAACAGCAAGTCATTCTTCTGAAGGCTGCCTTTGAGTGCGATCATGGCAACAGACTGATCCAGATTTTGGACCTCCAAAGTAGCAGTATTAAATCGGATGACATCAGCCCAGATAGATTTCCCCTGCTTCTACTTGACATTCATTAGAAAATCTGAATCTCGGTGCGGATGTCGGCTGCTGATAAAGTGAGCCATGAACTGATGGCTCATCTGACCAAAAGAGAAGATCGTTCTTGGCTTCAACGTCGAATACCAGCTTCTCGCTGCTCCCTTTAAGGTAGACGAGAAGACTCGGCACAATATAGCGTCTGGTGCACCATGGAGTAGCATCATGGTCTGGAAGGCTTCTAGATGATCAACTGGATCAGAGGTTTCATTGTAGATTTCAAATTAAGGGAGCTCGAAGTTCGACGGGATGGGCTCTTACATAATTCGAAAGGAGAAAGGAGGATCGGTGTGGACATCATCAAGGTGAGCCGGGGCGACGTGGCTGAGCTCCTAAATCCGTCGATCCATCTTCCGTAATCTATGACCGAGGGCATCATCTTGGTTGCAGATCTTGGGGGCTTTCGACTACAAATGGAAAAAATCTCCTCTAGAGGAGAATCATGATTCGAACATGGATCCTCTACTCTCTATTTTTTCTTTCTAGAGGCGATGGATATGCTAGTCCAAGTACTCTTTTTTGGGGCCGATTTTCGACATTCTGATGGTGGGTTTCCTGGTGGAGTCACCATTGGGGGCTGCCGCATGGCCTGCACCATCTCGATGAGGCCCTGAATCTGCTACATCAGCAGGTTGAACTGCTCCACATCTACCGCGGCTATAGGCAGAACTTGAGTTGCCGAGGCTAAAGCAGGAGCAGATGGATCTGGATGAGATCGAGCCATGGAGGCCATCGATCATTGGGTCGAAGCTCTCCTGGAAGGCATTTTCTCTTGAAAAAGAACTCTGGAGAGAAAGAAGAAAAATCTCTAGAAAGGGAAGAGAGAGGTCGTCACTGAGCACTCCTTTAAGAATAGGAGAACCTCAGAGGCAGAGGGGCCTTCCTTCTAGCGTCAATTCTGTTAGTATAGAATCTGGTTGACGTCGGATCGAGCTGAAGTAGAAGAGGATGAGGTTGTCGTCGGTGACCTGCAAAATAAAGTCCCATCAGGGGCCGATGGTGGTGGCTCCGACGGAACCCTCCGACGATCAAGTCAGCTCTTCTGGCCAATAGAAATGGAGTGCTTAGGAATAAGAAGTGAGCTTTTAGCTTTAGAGAGGAGAGGAGAGCTTAGAGCCTAAAAAAAATGTATCTGGAGGGTCCCTTTTTATAGACGGAGCTTAATTGATGGTGATGGCCATATTGCTTGATAGCGGGTCGCTCGAGACTGCATGAGATTTGGTATAGAGAGGATGGTATCGTCAGATCGATAGTGACAGCCATACCGTCCGACAGTGGTGGGCCGCTCGAAGTCTGGCAGAGTCAGTCACAGAGGGGAGCACCGTCTGTAGCATCGCCTATGGCAGACTGATGGTGACCATTCATCCAGATTTAATAGCCGTAGCTCTGAAAATGTAGGCAATGATTGGTGGACTTCGGCATGTATCAATTTTAGAGGAGTTTGGACTCCTGGATGAGTTCGGTCGAAGGATAAGCTTGGAAGAAGTTTGGCTTTCGTAGGTGTCCGACTGGAGGAGCACGGAGGAAGTTCGGCTCTCATGGGAGTCCAACTGGAGCTCAGCCACTGAGAAGTTCGGCAGGCTGAAGAAGTTCGGCTAAGACCCGACCGTTGGAAAGTTCGAAAGAAGCTCGACCGCTGAGGAGTTCGGCTAAGACTCGACCGCTAGGGATTTCGATCGATTGAAGGAATTCGGCTAAGATTCGATCACTGAAGCTCTTCCATGACTATCAGTTGCATTAAGCTGAGCATCGAACTAGACTTCGGTAGGAGCGAAATTTATCCCTAATGGGTGCTCTTATTTTTTTAATTTTTCATAAATATTTACCGACGCAAATTTAGCATAGGTAAAAACCATGATTTTCTATGCTTACATCTTACATAGGCAAATATGCTTATTTTCTACATTAAATTTATGTCGATAATATTTTTTTTATACATACATTTTTTGTAAATTATTTTTTGATGTTTACTAAGCATAGGTAATTATGATAATTACCTATGATTAATTTTTTCATAGGTAATTAGGATTATTTTCTATGCTAAATTAATGTTTGCAAATATTTTATTTATTTATTTTTGTAAATAATTTACCAACGTTCGAGTAGCATAGGTAATCAACTTAATTATTTACGTTTATTTTTTACATAGGTAATTATGCTTATTACCTACTATTAATTTACATCGATAAATATTATTTTTATATTTTTTTATTTTTATAAACTATTTATCAATGTTAATATAGCATAGGCAATAAGCCTAATTACCTATGTTTATTGCTTCCTTAGGTAATTAGACTTGTTGCAATAAGCCTAATTACCTATGTTTATTGCTTTCATAGGTAATTAGACTTATTTTCGATGCTAAATTTACGTCCGTAATTATTTTTTTATATATTTTTATATTTTTTAAATAATTTATTGATGTTAAATAAGCATAGACAATAAGCCTAATTACCTACGTAAGACCTAAACGTAGATATTATTTACCATTATGTAAATAATAATTTTATTTTTTTATTTTTATAAATTATTTATCATTATCTAAATAATTTATGGGTATAATTTTTGAATTTAAAATCCATCTTTATCGTTCGTTATCTAAATAATTATCATTAGAGTATTATCATAAAAGCCCACCTCAATCCTGTAGCCCTAGCTATGTCGATTAATAAAATTTGATTTTGATGGTCACGAATGACCGCATGATGATCTGATAGATAGAGATCATCGATAGATCTAAAAATTTATAATGATGATTTTAGTGATATTTATAGCATACTATCAAAATTTCATCTCAATCGAACGTTATTATCATGATTAATTTAGCTTGGGATGATTTCGATCGTTAAATAAAAAATATATGATCAAAAGGCCAAACAGCATTTAATTATAAGATAATTTTTTAGATAAATAATTTTTACTACTATTTTAATTATTTATATGGTGGTGATCATAAAATTATGATCGTACATATATGAACTATTCATGTTAAGTAGATCTTACAAAAGCAAAAGTATAATTACTTAAGAATCTTAAGAATGAGTATGAAAAGACATATAGTTTTTCATCCCCATATACGTATGATGATTTTATGATCATCACCATACAAACGATCAAAGTAGTAGCAAAAATTATTTATCTAAAAAATCATCTTGTTATCAGATGTTGTTTGATCTTTTTATCACACATTTATCATTTAACGATCGAAATTATCTTATATTAAATTAATTATGATAATGATGTCCGATTGAGATAAAATTTTGATAGTATACTATAAATATCATCAAGATATTCATTGTAAGTTATCGAAACCATTAGTAGTATCTATCTATCAGATCATTATGTGATTGTTCGTGGTCGTCGAAATTAAATTTTATTGATCGACATAGCTAGGACTATCAGATTAAGATAGACTTTTGTAACAATACTCTAATGATAATTATTTAGATAACAAATAGTGAAGATGGGCTTTTAAGTGATAATTATTGAAAAGTTTAATGTTGGAAAAGATTTGATCTTTTTAGCAACGTAAAAGTAACGTCGGTAAATAAAATAATTATCTATGAAAATACTAAATATAAAAAAATTATTTTATTTCTGACATTTTATTTACATCAAAAATATTTTTTTAATTTTTTTATTTTTAAATTTTAATTAAATATTTTTGAAAATAATTTTAATTTTAAATAAATATTTTTCAATATTTATTTAACATCAACAATAACATTAATTACCTATGCTTCTCGTTAACGTAGCTAATTATTGAATTACCGATGATGTTTTGCATCGATAAATCACTTTAGGTAATTAATTTTAATTAAAATTAATTATTAATATTAGTTAATTAATGTCAATAATTAATGTTAATTATTGAATTAAAAACCAGCCGAACCCCTCCTATGAATGACAAATTATTTATGAAAAAATTATTAATTATAAAAAACTTTTTTTGATGCAACTAAAATATTGAAAAATATTTCAAATTGCCTATATTTTATCTTTACGTAGGTAATTAAGGTTATTTCTGATGAAAAGGTTATGTCAAAAAATATTTGTCTATTTGACGATGTAAGGTTAACATCGGTAAAAATAAACTACTGACAAAATTTTATGTCAGAAATAGTGTAAATTTTTTGATGCAATTTATAAGTTGGTAAAAAAAAAAAATATTTTTCAACATAAATTATACATCAAAAATAACCAAAATTTTCTATATTATGTATTTATGTAGGTAATTATTTTAGTTACCGACGTTTATTTTACATCACCAAAAATATATATTTTTTATTAAATATTTTATTTTTTGTTAAACATTTATCAACTTGCTAATGTCGGCAATAACCTTGATTACCTACGTTTTTTGTTAACGTAGCTAATTATTGGAATTACCGACGTTATATTATTTTGGTAAATCTCTTCAGATATTTACAATCCCACCCCTCTGCACATTTTCGTCTTCCGCCCCCGCTCTCCTATTTTTTCCGTCCGAACCCTCTCCGTTGGTTATCCTATTTCTCTGGCCCTCTTATTTCTCTTTCTCTCTTTCGATCGCTCTCACCGTTGGCTTCCATCTTCACCATTGCCATCGCCATCGTGCAGCCGTCGCTATCGTCGCCGTCGTGCAGCCACCACTACTATCATCGTCGTGTCGCCGCCCTAAAAAGATAAAATCCTTTTTTTTTGCATCCTCGGAGAAGGGAGGAGCGAGAGGGGTGGGGTTGGTTGTCCGGGCTGGGAAGAAGGAGAGAAGGAGGGGCGGGATGGGTGGAGGGAGCTGTTGGGGGAGCGAGCCCGAGCATTTTGGGGGAGAGGGCCCCATGGAGGGAAGGAGGGACATCGCATACGAAGGGGGAGGAGGGCGCGGTTGCTGATGGTGATCGACAGTGGAGACCCGATCGGGGTGTGGGAGTGGCACGAGGGCAGAGGAGAGGGAGGCACGGCCAGAGGGGGAGGGGGCGTAGGGGGTGGTGGTGATGGTGGCCGGAGGGAAGGAAGGAAGGATTTTTTTTATAATTTATTTATTTATTTATAATACTTAAAAATAAAAAAATAAAAAATAAAATAAAATAATATAAAATATAAAATATTTAATTATATTTTTAAAATAATAATAAAATACTATATTTTTTAAAAAATAAATTTTAAAATAATTTAAAAATTAAGGAAAAAATTATAATAAATAACATAATTTATAATTATATATTTTATATAAAAATTAATATTTTATATTTTTTATGTAATTATATAAATATTTTATATAAGATTATAATTATTTTATAGGATTATATATTTTATAATTAATATATATATTTTATATCTAATTATATAAATATTTTATATAAGATTATTATTTAATATTTTATAGGATTATATAATTTTATATATTTTATATTATATAATTATTTTATATATTCAATCTAGTTATGTAAAACTATAACTAAAATTAATATTAGTGTGGAAAAATATGTACCATACTTGTACTATTTTTAGATATAATGTAAAAAATAAATTAAAGCATATAAATTAATCATATAATTTTCAAGATTAATAAGAAGGATATATGATTGAATTTATTGAGTTTCTTGCACTCTTAATCAATGAGATACATCTAGATTGGCTCAATATTTTTTTAATCTACTATTTAGATAATGTCTTGCTAGCACTAAGTTATTTCTTTAAATTCTTGAAAGAAAAATGTGTTTATTTGATGCATTTTTGATTGATGATATTTGTAATGTATGTTGTTGACAAATGTTGTTTAACTTTGAATTTTTTTAAAAATCTTTTATTTGAGGTTCATATTGGTAATTTATTATTAAAGCTTTAATCTTTGATTTATAATTTTTTTATTTATAAAATTTATTATATAAAATATAAAAAATATCCATATTTTAAAGGAAATTCTACTAAAATATAGAGTTATCCTTTTTTGATAAATTAGGATATCATTTCTGAATGTATATTCAGAGATGGTAGCTAAATTGTATTGAGCCATAGATTTTTGTTCAAGAGTCAATCCTGATTGGGATCAACTCTTGGATATCCCATTTTTGAATATTTTAAAAAAAATTTAATCTTATTATTGTTATTAGTCAATATTTTATTTCGTTATGTGGTGTTCAGTAGTTATCTCTCATCTGTTCTCTGGGTATATATTGGATAGGATGCATAGGCACTATATTCACATCGTATACTTGGAGAACCATGAGAAGATGCTACCAAAATTTTCATAATAATAAAATAAAATATCGACTAATAATAATAATAAAATTATTGCTCTTTTGAAAGGAATCGGACCATACCTGTTAGAAATGGATAGGATTATGCATTCTTAAAATCTTACTAATAAAACATACTTTAATGATGAACATTTTTCATGGATAGATGAAAAATATCGACAAGAGTTGAATGAATGCTCGCTCTATCATCTTACCTGAATATCAATAAGATGTTAGAAATTTTATAAAATTTGCACGAGAAAAAGTTGATGATCCTAATAGAATCAAATGTTCTTGTCGGAGATGTCACAACAATTACTTTCAACCTACAGATACAGTATTGGAGCACTTGTTGAATTAGGGTATGGATAGAAAGTATACTATTTAGGATTTGCATGGAGAAAGTAGACCTACTAACATAAGAGACCAACATACGGATCAACAGCCTGAACCAATTGGCATCAATAAGATGTTAGATAATTTATATGAAGGAGCATATTTTGACAACTCTTTTGAGAGTATGGATAATGCAAATGATGGATATTTTGAAAAACTCTTGAAAGATGCCAAGGAGCAATTGTATCAAAATTGTAAGAAATTCTCGATGCTTGAGTACTTGATTAAACTTCTTCATGATAAAATCTTGTTTGATTGGAGTCAAAAGTCGTTCGACTTTATATTGAACTTAATCGAGTAGGCATTATCAGATAGTGAAAATTTTAAAAATCATATTCAGAGACAAAAAAGTATATGCATGAACTTGAACAGAGTTATGCACCAATATATGCATGCAAAAATGATTGTGCATTAATTTATAAAGAGCATCGACACTTGGATTATTGCCCAGAATATGGTGAGTTAAGGTATGCTGAAGATTTCGAAAGAGGTAAGAAGCGACCTCACAAGATTTTGAGATATTTTTTATAAACACCAAGACTTTAGAGACTTTATCAGTCATCGAAGACCACTGAGGCGATGAGATGCATCATGAGATAAGAATTTCTGAGGATAACATCATTAGTCATCCGACAAACTCTATAGTTTGGAGAAAATTTGATAAACAATATCCTTAATTTGCTAGTGACCCATGCAACATTCGTCTTGGCCTAGCATCTAATGGTTTCAATCGATTTAGGAGCATGAGCAATGCTTACAGTATATGGCCGGTTATGTTAATATCGTATAATGTTGCACTATGAAAATATATGAAAAAGCTATTTATATTTTTATCATTGCTTATTTCTGGACCTAGAGCTCCTAGTAATGAGATAGATGTTTATCTATGATCCTCAATCGATGAATTGAGAGAACTTTGGAAGATTGGTGTTATAACATATGATTCAATTAGTAAAAAAAAAAAATTGATTGCATGCGATGATAATGTGGACAATTAATGATTTTTCGGTATATGGCAATCTATCTGGATGGAGCACAAAAGGATATTTGGCATGTCCAATTTACAATGGTGATAGTTACTTCATTAGACTAAAGCATGAAAAAAAAATTGCCTATATGGGTCATCATAGTTTTTTACCATCTAATCATTCTTGGAGAATCCGTCAGAATCAACGCTTCAATAGAAAGTCAGAGATGTATGGGCTACCTTGTATGATGAGTGGAGATGACATATTGGCACAACTAGAGGCCATTGACAGTGTTAAATTTGGCAAAGTTTTTAAGGATCGCAAGCGAAAGCGTAATGAATCAAAGTTGAACTAGACGAAGCAGAGCATATTTTTTGAATTACCTTATTGGCAACATCTCCTACATCATCATAATTTGGATATGATGCATATTGAAAAGAATATTTGTGATAATGTTATCGAGACACTTCTTAACATCAAAAAAAAATAAAAGATAATCTGAATTCTTGGCTAGACATGGAAAGAATGGGAATATGGCATCAGTTGCACTTGGTGCCCCGTGATGGTGAAAAATTTTTAATGCCAACTGCAAGTTATACATTGCACGATGATGAAAATTTTTTTTTTTATGAGTGGTTAAAAATTGCAAGATTTTCTGATGGTTTTGCCTCCAACATTTCAAGCCGTGTGAACTTGAAAGATTGCAGTATCTCAAATATGAAGAGTCACGACTCTCATATTATATTGCAGCGCCTTATGCCTAGTGTGATGCATGGCTTCTCCACTATAGAGGTATAGAATGCACTTATTGAATTAGGTATTTTCTTTTGAGAATTATGTTGTTGGAAACTCTAAGTTGATATACTTGAGAAGCTTCAATCAGATATTGTCCTATTGCTGTGTAAGCTGAAAAAAAATTTTCATCATCAATTTTTGATATTATGATACACTTGATGGTTCACCTATCAAGGAAGGATTTGCTTGTCGGGCCAGTTTAGTACCGATGGATGTATCCTATCGAACGGTAATAATATTATAAAAAAATTAATTTTTTTACTTAATTTATAATCATAATAAAAAAATAATTACATATAAAATATATATTTTTTTATTATTTTGTATGTATAGATTTTTGTATAAGTTGAAACAATATGTGCAAATTAAGGCACGTCCAAAAGGATCAATTATGGAAGCATATATCTCCACAGAGTATCTTTTATTTTGCTCGATGTACCTCGATGATGTAGAAACATAATTCAATCATGAAAAGCGCAATATAGATAAGGAGTGGGCTGACATTGAATCTATATTATCTATTTTTAAGGTTAATATTCATCTAATTAGTAGAAAAAAGTATAAATATATGGACATAGAAGAATGCGAGCTGGCACATTTCTATATACTAAATAATTGTAAAAAAATCTATTATGAAGTAAGTATCTTTACATAATCAACATTATATACTTCTCATAAGGTAAAATAAATAATAAGCATGTATTTATTGTAGAGAGCATCGAGATATATTATTGCAACAAAATAATAGAAATTTTGAGAGACGACATCGAAGGAAGTTTGCAGCTTGGTTCAGACAACATGTAAGTACAATAATAATTTTATTCAACTTTTTATTACATGTAATATACACAGAGATGATTTATCTTAACTTATATATATATGTTGTTGTAGATGATGTTAATATATCATAATAAAAAAGATGATGCAACCAAGGAATTATGTGATTTGGCATACCACCTCGATCCTAAGATTTTGTGTTATAGCTCATGTATTGTTGGTGGTATAAGATTTTATACAAAGAAGCTTGATATGCAGCGACAGACTCAAAATAGTAGAATTTTGATATTAGAAACCGATGGAGATAATGAGATTGAATATTATGGTATCCTTTTTGACATTATACAATTAAGATATAGGTCAAAATGATTTGTTTACCTGTTTAAATGCCAATGGTGGGATATCAACAATAATATGATGGGTATTCATAAAGATACATACTTCACAAGTGTCAACTTTGCAAGAATATGATACCAATCGGATTCTTTCACACTCGTTAGTCTGGCAAAGTAGGCATTATACCTAAAAGATATGAGATATAAGGATGAATGACATATTATACAAAGGATTGCACCAAAGGATGTTTGTGATATAGATGTTCATTCTGAGATAGAAAAAGATGAGGATTTCTTTCAGGAGGAATAGAATACAACTGACTTGAGATAGTATAGTGTCGACATTGGAAGCATATCTCCTCCGATTAGGGATAACGTGCAACCCGATAATATTGATGTTAGTGAATTAAATTTGAACGTGTCGAAAGATTATGATAACAATGATGACAACTTCTTAAATGATGATGAGGAAGATTATACATTAGTGGATTATGATGATGAAGATGTCGATAATCCTCCTGATGAAGATACATATATTGATTGATAATATATAATTTTTCAAGAAACTCATATGTCTTAAATTTCATATATTATTTAGTATTGATGTAATATTTATCAATATTAACATGTCTCTAATATGTTGTTTGATACAGACATGGTACCAAGAAGACGATCCCGAAGGCTTTAGACATGA
Source organism: Cocos nucifera (assembly GCA_006176705.1). Lineage (NCBI taxonomy): Eukaryota > Viridiplantae > Streptophyta > Magnoliopsida > Arecales > Arecaceae > Cocos > Cocos nucifera. The sequence continues at coordinate 1,258,201 of QRFJ01000091.1, read as the reverse complement.
GGAGATGTCGGTGCATCGATTTCTCAGTAGTAGTCTCCTGATGATCAAGCAGTTACATTAGCCACTCCAGGTTGATTTTACATATTATAATTGAATGTATTTAATTTGCTTTAGTTTTTTATCATTTATAAATAACTGATTTTAAGCTATGCTACTAGGAGGACAATCTGATGGGGGGACGAATATGAAGATGTTGGTACCTCTTCATCTCAGCAGCACACTTTTGAGGCAGGCACATTGTATCCTACCATAGATTGATTTTATATATTATAGTTTTTTATATTTTATTTGCTTTAAGTTTTTGTCATGTATAAATAACTGATCTTAAGCTTTTTATTTTGCTGTAGCTGCTGATACTATGATTAGGAGGACACGTGAAGCCATCAGAAATGAAAAATTGGAGGAGTGGAGGAGCGCATATCCCGGGAAGAGGATGAGGATTGTCATCCCGCTAGGATATATCATACCACCAGAGTGCCACATTAGGGATCTATACGTATGCTAGGTTGGTATTATTATATGTTCGTACGCTTCTCTGAAACTGTCTGATTGGCATAGAGTTACAAGACTACAATAGTAGATTCTTCTTGATCATTTGTAGATAACTAAATATAATTTTTGATAATTATTTAACTTTTATTTTTTTGATAAATCTCATATATGGTATATTATTTTTATAGCATAATTTTGATATTCAGAAGATTTATACCCCACGTGTGTGGGAGGCTATCCTTCGGTATATGAGGAGATTACTTAGAGAATTCAGATATGAGCTCCATAGCCATTGGAAGGTCTTCCATGCACGTGGGGTGGCGGCAGCATGTGAGATCCAACTGGGATCTTCTCTGTACTAGATACGAGGATCCTGCATACCTGGTATAACTATTATATATAAGCTCAATATTTATTAAATTAATATGGTATTATAATATGTTCATTAATATCTTGATTGTATTTACTTATTAGGCCTCTTATGAGAAGGCCTCATAGAGCAGGTCGAGGCTCTTGGTGATGCATTATGGTGGATTGAAGTCATTTGTACAGTATCAGTATAAGCTGGTAAGTACACACATACATTTTTAATAATTTGTTAGAATATGTCTGTGTCAATATACTTACATTTATAAATTTTAGAGGGACATTGAAACAGGATAGCTACCTAGGTGAATTGACATCTACCAGAGGATCTATCACCGGACAACGGGCGAGTGGCTTCCCAGGACTAGGGAGAGACATGTGAGTATTAATTAATTAAATTTTATTTTAATTTTATTATAAAATTTAGACCTTTGATTATATTTATTTTTCTTTAATTAGGATCGTATAATGGAAATACGATCCCAACCCCTAGCTGAGGGCTCTATCCCACCCATAGATGACGATATCTGTGATGAGGTGCTCGGTAGGAGACTTAGCTATGTTATGGGATTGGGATATGGAGTTGTGGCTCCTAGCTCCTCTCGAGCAGTATATGTTTGTTATGATGCTGGTCTGCATGAGACAGAGAGGAAACATGCTGAGACCAAAAGGAGACATCAAGATGAGATAGCGGACCTATGGTGGGTCAATGCCGAGCTTTCATCCTAGCTTCAAGCATTTGGGGCGAAGCTCGATGAGTTATGTCATCGTATGCCTCTCCTACTGACTTTCGATGTTCCTGATGATGCTTATAATCAGGACACCATCGATGATGATGATTGATGTCTTTTATGATCGATATTATTTTATATTATTTTTAATTAATATATTTTTATTATTTATATTAGATAATTAGTTTGCTAACTTAATTTTTTAATTTAATGCAAGTCTATGATATGTCGCTGAACATATGGAGTTTTATTTTGTTTTGATATTTTTTTTTATATGACATCCTTTATGATTGTATATATCTTTTATATTAGTTGTATGTACGATATTTTGTATATATACATGATTTTATATGGATATTTTAAAATGAATGAATTTAATTTTGGCATGTGTTTATTTGTTATGTTGATGTTATATTATGTTCATTTGTCTATAAATTTTAAAAAATTGGCATAAATAAAATTATTTATTTTTTTATAAAAATAATTAGCAACATAAATTAAGCATAAGTAAAAAGTTATAGCAATGCAAATAAGCGTTGGTAAATCCAAATAACTGTCGCCAAATAGCATGCCACCATGCCACTTTTAGCAATATTTTATAATTAGCAATGCAGGTTAACGTTATAAAATATTTATCGACACATAATAAATGTAAGCAAATCCAAAATAATAGTCATTAAAAAGCATGTCAGCATGCCATCTTTGGTCATCCTTACCAATTACCAACGTAAGTTTACATCATAAATTATTTGCCAACATAAAATAAGTGTAGGTAAAGTTTTTTTTATCGACGTAAATCGTACATCGTGAATAGTTTACCGGCATTTATCTTGCATCGCAAAAAAGATTTTTTTCGATGTTTACTTAGTGTAGGTAAATATTGATTTGCTGGCGTAAGTTATCATCGGTAAAAATATTTTTATCGATGTTTATTTTGCATTGGTAAAAATCTATGTTGCTGACGATTATTTTACATCGGTAAATCATTGTTTTCCGATGCCTGTCTTGCATAGCTAAAAATAATCTCCGACGTTTAATTTAGCATCGGTAAAACTACTTTTTGCCAATAAAAATTCAAAAACGTCGGTAAATAAAATCAATGACGGCATTTTTGCCGATGGATTTTTACCGATGTATTTTACGTCAATAGATGTAATTAATGATATTTTTTTAAAATTTAACTATATTTTTTTTACGTAGCTAATTATTCTTTTTTTCCTTATAGTGAATCTTGAGCTAATTGATAACCCTCCTCCAAGTGGTTCAAATTTGAACCTGCAGCTAGTGTCAAACTTACTGCTGCTCATGTACTTCCTCTTGCAATTGCTGTTTGTGCATCTTCATCTATCTTACAAATTTCTCCATTATTGGATCAATTATTCCATTCTAAATAGATAGCTTAATCAGTATCTTGGACATCAAACTTCTCCACCGATTTCAGAACAGATCACTAAGTGGAATAAATCAGCTAGGGATGCATCATTTGGATGGTCAGAGCATTATTCGGGCTCAGGATGGCAAATTCAGAATTTTTTTTTTTTGTAAAAAAATATGGCTCTATCAACATCCAACAAATCAGCAAATCTAGGTCATTCATCGGTGCCTATTGGATGATCAAAATCTCTATAAGATCTAGATAATTATAGGCTAAGATACCCTGGAGAAGCATAAAATGCAGACTTCATTTTTAAGTTTGATGGAGGAATTTACTTTATTTTCCTGCAAAATGGACTGGAGGTCTTGGGTTTGATATTTAGTGGTGCATTTTCCAAAATGTAGATTGTGTGTGGGACCATTGGTTCAGTATTGGATCAGCTAGAATTGAACCGTGATTTCATAATAATGCAATTTATTCATCATTGATCTACGAAGTTTGATTAAAATTATAAATAATATATAAATAACTAAAAAATTCAAAACTAATCTAGCATTTAACTTATAAATTTAAGCACTTTCTTTTATTGTGTGACATTAAGGTTGTCGAATTGCCTCAATGAGGCCATCAGGTAACACCTTGAATGGCCTATGTTAATGTTTAGGTGCTTAGATAGCTATATAGGGAAGGAAGTGCTCTATATTTTTAGTATCTGTATCTTTAATTATAAACCTAAATAAGTATGTACATATATCATATATAAACTCCTTTTTCATTATATATATATATATATATATATAGCATGGTAAGAACTGTTTTTCATAATGATAAAATTTTAAAGATTAAAATCCACAAGAAGAAAGAGAGCAAGAATAACATGGTTGCCACTACCATAAACCAAGGACCCAGTACCTAGTAAGAAGCAGAAGAGAATGACAAGATGAAGATGGGGTGGGAGCAAGAGAAAAAGGAAGAAGAGTAAAAATTAGAGGAAGAGAAAAACCACATTGCAGAAAAAGTATACCAGAATCTGGCACTAGTGCTGGCCAGAACGACTAATTATTGTTGACCAACCTACTGGTAGCTATTAATTAGTTGATGGTAGATTTCTCATGCAATATTAATATGTTTTCTAATAATAAGCATTTTAAGGTAATAAAATTCCATTAAATGTTTATTTCTGATAAGACGTATGTTGTCTAAAAGTTTAAGATTTTTAAAACTCTTAAATGTTGGGAAACCTCCATAATGTTTAAAAAAATTATGTAGGGTTACATCTTTTCTAAAATGAATTATATGCAATGTTCAAACTCCGAAGAGTTGCATTGCTTCTAAACTTATGCGATCTTGAACTTTTATAAATTTACAGGATATCTTAAATAAAGAAAAACTTATTTTTTTATTTAAAATTTTTATTTTTATACTAGTTTATAATTTTCTTTCCACACTCCATCTTTTTGGATACCGATTCTTGATTAAAGATGATTAAGAAGTGCAATCTTACATCATCTTTGTATTAGATATTGTATCTTAGAGATAGAATTTTTAAGAGTTATTAGAATTTTTAAGAGTTATTAGGGATAAATCTTGCTCCTGCCAAAGTCCAGTCTGATGCTCAGCCTAATGCAACCGATAGCCACGGAAGAGCTTCAACGGCTGAATCTTAGCCGAATCCCTTCAATCGGCCGAACTCTCCAATGCCCGAGTCTTAGCCGAACTTCTTCAACCAGCCGAGCTCCTCAGCGACCGAGCTCCTTCTGAACTCTCCATCGGCCGGATCTTAGTCGAACTTCTTCAGCTTGCCGAACTCCTCAGCGGTCGAGCTTCAGTTGGACTCTCACGAGAGCTAAACTCCCTCCACGCCCCTCCAGCCGAACGCCTACGAGAGTCGAACTCCTTTCGAGCTTTTTCTTCAGCCAAACTCCTTTAGAAGTCTGAACTCCTCTGGAATTGATACATGCCGAAGTCCACCAATCAATACCTGCTTTCTCAAAGTCACGACTTTAAATCTGGACGAACGGTCACCATCAGTCTGCTATAGGCGACGCTACAAGTGGCGCTTCTCTCCATAACTGACTCCATCATACCTCGAGTGGCCCACCACTACCGGATGGTATGGCTATCACTGTCGGCCTAACGATACCATCCTCTCCGTACCAAACCCCACGCAGCCTCGAGCGAAGGCGGTATGGCCGTCACCATCAATTAAGCTTCGTTTATAAAAAAGGACCCTTCAGATACATTTTCTGTAGGCTCTAAACTCTCCTCTCTCCTCTAAAGCTAAAATCTCACTTTTCATTCTTGAGCATTCCATTCTGTTGGTTAGAAGAGCTGACTTGATCATCGGAGGGTCTCATCGGAGCTACCACCACCACCAATCCTGGATGGGACTTTGTTTTGCAGGTCACCAACGACGACCTCGTCCTCCTTCACTCCAACTCGATCCGACGTTAACCAGATTCTGCACCAGTAGCACTAATTATCAATATTTAAAGCACCAGTAGCACCAATTATCAACACTTTGTATTAAATGTTGATGCGATTATGATGTCGATAATTATATTTTTAGATATGTACCATTCAGCGTAGCTAATTATTCGATTTTTATTGATATTTAAAAGTTTATGTAGCTAATTATGATCTTTATCTACGTAAAATTTTGCGTAGGTAACTTTTGTGCCGGCAAAAATTCTTTTTCTTGTAGTGGTTAGAACAATCTCTGCTTGAATACAAATTCCAAGTAATCAAACATCGGAATAAATCTAAATAGTCGATTGTTGGATGCTTTGGATTCCTTTTTTTTTTTTTTTTTTGAGGGAGAGAGAGAGAGAGACTGATTTAAAACTTGATTAGTGCATTCCATGAACTATTAGAAACTTATAATCAAACCCTTAATTTGAACCTGAAGCTAGCTTTAATTTAGACTCAAACCTATCTTTCCTTAAATCTCAAATTGAATTCCATTGAGCTCACACCAAGCTTAATATTGGTACCAAATTGATGAAAATATCAGTTTGATACTGAGAATCAATTTGAACTCAAATTTGAGACACGTAGTGAAGTATTTGCTATCGAAAGCATGATTCAGGAATTAGAGCACTTATGGTGTAATAAAAGATCAAAAATTTCTCTCGTCTCGGAAATGCAACCTTTCTCACAATCAAAAATTTCTCTCGTCTCGGAAATGCACCCTTTCTCACAAGTAGCCTCACAATGTGCTCGGTCATCTCATCCGCCTATTTTGAACCTTTGTTTGCATGTTTACGTACATCTAACGTTACATCAGACCTCACATATCTCCAACCAAATTCCTTTTTCTTTCAAAGACTAGCATCCAAAAGCAGAAGAAAAGGTTGATTCAAGTACCCATCATGCTTCCATACGAGGCTGCTATAAACGTTATGGTAGTTTATCCTTTGCCAAACAGGACATAAGGACCCAACAAGCCACACAATAAGGTCTTCAATATCATGGTGGCAACTTCAAATTCTTTACCAACTACAATCTTGGAAAGTATAGGGGCAGCATCAAAGATTTCAAACCCCCCAAAAACCCTAGATTTCAGCAGTAGTAGTATATTATGCAATATTAGCATGATGCTAGACACATGCATGCTTGGTTACAACTCTGCTATCACATGTATCTTAAACTATTCAATAAAAAAATTATCATATCATCTAAAAAAATAATTTTTTTATTCAAAATAGTAAAAATTATCAGCAAGCTAGCTATGGTTAACATTAAATATCTTCCATTCAAAATTTTCGATCATGCTTGGAAAACGGTAAACCTTTTTTTAATAATAGATGGTGCGATAATTTTTTATTAGTCGGTCAGATATATATGATAGAATAGTTGGTTGTAATCAATAATTGCTAGGTAAAGAGGGTTTGGTTGATTTGTTAATATATTCTTCTATTTAAGCTTTTAAGATAGAATCATGTTTAATTAACAAATACGGCTGCACGTTACAGGAAGGAGCACATCCATTAATAGTCCAACATAAGGGACAGCGATCTCAATATCAAACATCTTATAAAAAGCGTAAAGTAGGTCGTTCCTCATGGTTAACATTTTTCATTGCTCCACCCACACAAATAAAATATTGGGTATTGCCGAACCCACTACCAGCACGAACCACCGTGTCGCCACGCGGCACGTGCGACCTTCCTTCCCACGACCTGTCGAGCTACTAGAATCCCATTCCTCTCACGGCACGAATGCAGTGTCAGCGAAAATTACCGTAGGTGACGGGAACTCGCATGCGATCAAGTCACGCCGTCCGAGTAACCATCTTATCTATTTCCATTTATATATTAAATTAAAAATTGCGCTCTTTGGTTCGTTAAAAGAAATGGAAGGTACGTAGAGAGGGCAAGAAGAGATTGAAAGGGTCCGCGATAGCAGCAAGAAGAGCTGGGACGGTCATAGCTCTTGCTTTGTCTTTTTCTCTTCCCTTTTTGATGGCAAGAGCCTCGAAAGGAGGAGGCACAGGAGTCACGGGAGGGTTCTCGTAAAGGAAAGTCTAGGTCGAAGATAAAAAGAAGCGGCGGAAGCGGAGGCGCAAGAAGTCACGTAAAATGCCCAATTTACCCTCGCCCTCTTCTCTTGATCTTTCCGACGCTGAATTCCCTGAGCCAGAGGCATCGCCCGCCTCATTATTTGGAGATATTTTGATGTCATCAGCGATCTTCAGTATGCTACTTCAAATAATCTTCTCTTTTTATTAAAATAAAAATATCTTCAGAACTTCATCGGTATATTAACTTAAGCTGAAATTCAAGCTGAAAAAGCAAATCCAAGCGAGATAATAATGCCACAAGAAAGCGACAGATGAGGGAGTCCAACAAACTCATCTTTATAGAAAAATCAAGAGAAAATCGACTGCATTCTAGAACACCTCCTAAATGCAAAAAAATTTGAATCCCATCTCGAGCTCATCGGCCAAGAAGCCCTGACAGAAAAATACGGCAAAGCCTCCTTTTTAGAAATTTCAATAACTATACTCCATTGAATGCTCCGAAAACTTAAATTTTGATGAAAATTAAAGAGCAACTGCGAAGGTTGGAAAGGTTGCGATCTCATCCAAGTAAGTGCAATCCTAACAAGTATTGCTTGTATCATTGTTACAATGGTCACAATACTAAGAAATGTATTCAGCTCCAAGATAAAATTAAGAAGCTGATTCGGCGAGATCGGTTGGATCAATTCCTACGATGTCGGCTCGAGAGAAGAGAATAGCGGCCAAGAGCCCTTCCACAACCTGAACAATCTTAGAGGAAAGAATTTTCCCACTTAGAATCATCAATACTATAGATGGGAGACATCAGCAAGAAGAAGATAGTGGATCGACAGAATCGGTGAAGAAATGGAGAACTGAAGAACCTATTATTTTTACTGAAGAAAATGCACAAGGGATTCAATATCCGCATGATGATACGGTTGTAATTTCTCTGAATTTTAGAAACTATGATGTATGTCGTGTCTTGGTTGATAATGAAAGTTCTGTCAATATCTTATTTTATATTTTTTTTCAAGATGTCTATACCTGATAGTCATATGGGTCCACAAAGTTCTTCTTTATTAGGATTTATGGGTGATACAGTATTGGTTGAAGAAATAATCATTCTATCAGTTGTGGTAGGTTAGTATCCAAAATAATTTCGAGCTCAAATTGATTTTCTAGTAGTAAAAGCTCATATCTATAATGTTATTCTCGGACGACCTGGACTTAATGCACTCTAAGCTATAGTGTCAATATATTATCTGAAGGTCAAGCTCCCAACAAAATTTAGGGTCAAAGAAATCCAAGGTGATCAAGTTCTAGTGCGACATTGTTATACAATTACTTTGCAAAATGATAAGCAGTCTGAAGTTTATCCTGTGGATGGTTTGGATGTTCGAGATGACCCAATTGAAGAGCGAGGAAAACTTACTGATGATCTTGTCACAATCTCTCTGAATGATAGGAACAAAGATCAGACAGTCCAAATTGATTCAAATTTAGATGAAGAAGTTAAAAGATAGGTTGTTATCTTTTTATAAAAGAATGCAAATATTTTTTCTTGGGTTCCTACGGATATGCTTGGGATACATATAGAAGTGATGGAGCATCGCCTGAGTGTGGATCATGCATGTTGATCTGTAAAATAAAAAAAATAAAGTTTTGCACCAGAGCATCAAAAGATGATTGTAAACGAGGCGGACTAGCTTCTTAAAGCTTAATTCATCCGAAAAGTATCTTATCCAGATTGGATTGCACATATAGTCCTTATGAAGAAAATAAATGAAAAGTGGTGAATGTTTATAGCTTTCACTAATTTGAATAAGGCTTGCTTGAAGGATAGCTACCCCTTTCTCGAACTGATCAATTAGTGGATACAACCTTAGGCCATAAGCTTCTTACCTTCATGGATGTCTTTTCTGATTACAATTAAATCCGGATGGTTTCTAAAGATGAAGAGAAAATTACTTTTATTAATGATCGTAGTTTTTATTGTTACATGATCATATCATTTGGTCTTAAAAATGTAGGTGCAACCTACCAGCGCCTGGTGAATAAAATTTTTAAAGAGCAGATCGGCTGCAATATGAAAGTTTATATGGATAATATGCTTGTTACAAGTCGATCTTCAAAAAATCATATTGCCAACTTGGAGGAAACATTCAACACTATCTGGAGGAACAAAATAAAGCTGAACCCAATAAAATATACTTTTGGAGTAACCTCAAAAAAGTTTCTGAGATTCATGATGTCAGAGCACGACATAGAGGCAAATCTAGAGAAGATCTGAGCTATTCAAGAGATGACCATTTTCAAGATAATAAAAAAAAGTCCAGCACCTAACAGGAAAGATTGTGGTTTTGAATATTTTATTTCAAAATCGGTGGAACATTGTACGCTTTTCTTCCAAGTGCTCAAACAATCGAAAAATTTTTATTGGACTTTGAAATATCAGTAAGTCTTCGAAGAACTGAAAAGCTACCTCAGCTCATCTTCTCTTTTTGCCAAATATGAACCTAATGAAGAAGTATTCTTGTATTTGGCAGTATCACCTATGGCCATCGAAGCTATCTTAATCAAAGAGAAAAATAAAGTTCAAAAGCCAATCTACCATATAAGTCAGGTCTTGAGAAATACTAAAACAAGGTATATACTAAATTAGAAAAGCTAACTTACACTACTATAAAAATGATCTACGACAGTGCATACTATAGCAGTGATTTTCGAAATTGCTGTAATAGCATCTATGGCAGTAGTTAAAAAAGTCTCTACCATAGGTCCGACCTATGGCGGTGGTTATAAAGAACTACTGCCATAGGTTCGACCTATGATGGTGGTTATATTGACCGCTGTCATAAGTCAGACCTATGACAGCGATTATAAAGAACCGTTGTCATAGGTCAGATTTATAGTAGCGGTTTGGAATAACCACTGCAATAGGTCAGACCTATGGCAGCGATTTAATGTAACCGCTGCTATATATTTTTTTCATATTTTTACTCTAAATATTATATAATTTTAAAATTTAATGTCCACCTTGATCCTTCATTATCTAAATAATTATCATTAGAGTGTTGTTACAAAAGATTGTCTCGATCCGATGGCCCTAGCTTCATCAATCAAAAAAATTTGATTTTGATGATCGTGAATGACGACGTGATGATTTAATAGATGGAGGCCTCCAATCGATCTGAAAATCTGCAATGACGATTTCAGTGATGTTTATAGTATACTATCAAAGTTTTACTTTAATCGGATATCGTTATCTTGGTCAATTTAGTACAGGATAATTTTGACTATTAAATGATAAACGAATAATCAAAGGACCAAACGACATCCGATTATGAGGTAATTTTTTTCATAAATGATCTTAACTATTATTTTAATCATTTTTATAGTGGTGATCATAAAATTCAACTCGTGAGTCTAAGAACAATCCAAAACTATACGTCGCTTGATAATCATTCTTAAACTCCATTGCTAGTTATGCTTGTGCTTTTGCAAGATTTGCTTAATATGAATAGTTCTTACAAAAATAATTTAAATTTTATGATTATCATCATATAAAATTATTAAAATTATAGTAAAGATTATTTAACTAAAAATTATCTCATAATTGAACATTGTTTAATCTTTTGATTGCTTGTTTCTAATTTAACGGCCGAAATCATTTCATACTAAAATAACTATGATAATAATATCCGATTGAAGTAAAACTTTGATAGTATGCTATAAATATCAACAAGATCATCGTTGTAGATTTTTGAATCCATCGAAGATCTCCATCTATCAGATCAGCGCATCGTTATTCATGATTATCGAAATCAAATTTTTCTGATCGATGAAGCTAGGGCCATTGGATTGAGGCGATCTTTTATAACGATACTCTAATGATAATTATTTAGATATGAATAGTAAAGTTGAATATTAAATTTTAAAAATATATAATATTTTAAAAAAATATAAAAAAAAATATAGCAGTGGTTACACTAAATTATTAGCAATGGTTACATTAACCACTACCATAGGTCAGACCTATAGCAGTAATTACAAAGAACCACTACCATAGGTCAAATCTATAGTAGTGGTTTGGAATAATAGATATAATAGGTTAGACCTATGATAGTAGTTTAGCATAATTGCTATCATATATTTTTTTTATATTTTTACTCTAAATATTATATAATTTTAAAATTTAATATTCATCTTTATTATTTATTATTTAAATAATTATTATTAGAATATCGTCATAAAAGATCACCTCGATCTAATAGATCTAGCTTCATCGATCAGAAAAATTTGATTTTAACGATCATAAATGATGATGCAATGATCTAATAGATGAAGACCTCCAATCAGTTTAAAAACTTACAATGATGATCTCGATGATGTTTGTAGCATACTATCAAAGTTTTACTTTAATCGGATATCATTATCTTAGTTAATTTAGTATAGGATAATTTCGATCATTAAATGATAAATAAATGATCAAAGGACCAGACAACGTTTGATTATGAGATAATTTTTTTCATAAATGATCTTGGATACTATTTTAATCATTTTTATGATGGTGATTATAAAATTCAACTCGTGGGTCTAAGAATGATTCAAAACTATACATCATTTGATAACCATTCTTAAACTCCATTGGTAGTTATGCTCATGCTTTTGCAAGATCTGCTTAACATGAATAGTTAATGCAAAAATAATTTAAATTTAAAGATCATCACCATATAAAATTATTATGATTATAGCAAAGATCATTTAACTAAAAAATTATCTCGTAATCGGATGCCATTTAGCCCTTTGATCGCTTGTTTCTAATTTAACGGTCGAAATCATTCCGCACTAAAATGACTATGATAATGATATCCAACTGAAGTAAAACTTGGATAGTATGCTATAAATGTCACCGAGATCATTGTTGCAGATTTTCGAATTCATCGAAGGTCTTCATCTATCAGATCATTGCGTCATTGTTCGTGATCGTCGAAAATAAATTTTTTTGATCGATGAAGCTAGGACCATCGAATCAAGGCAATCTTTTATGACGACACTCTAGTGATAATTATTTAGATAATGAACGATGAAGATGGATATTAAATTTTAAAATTATATAATATTTAGAATAAAAAAATAAAAAATTGATTCTAATCTATGGCAATGATTATTAGAAACCACTGCTATAGATCTATGACAGTGGTTAGAAAATCACTGTCGTAGAGCTATGGCAGCCGTTTGAAAACCGCTGCCGTTGGTTAAGTTAAAATTCTCAATTTGGATTTTCTATCTCATGCTCTCTCTCTCTCCCTCTTCCTGCTCTCTGCTGTCGGTGAGTCCCACCCCTCTTCTTCCCCAGTCGGCGCCGCCTCTCTTTCCCCCCTGACCGCCCCTACCTCTAGGTGCTCCCCACCTCCCTGCTTGGCCCCCCCATCCTAAGTCTTCCCATCATTGCGCCCACCCCCGGCCCCCATCCCCAACCACCCCGCCTCTTGGCCCCTCCCCACCCCTCCCCGATCGATCCCCCAATTCCCGCCACCCCACCTGTCGAGCCGCGCCTCCCATCACTGTGCATGCCCCCCCATCCCCGACCACCCCCGCCTCTTGACCTCTCCCCACCCCTCCCCAATCGATCCCCCAACCCCTGCCACCCCACCTCTTAGGCCGCCCCTCTCCGTCACCGTGCATGCCCCCTCGGCCTCCCCATCACTGCGCCCACCCACGGCCCCCATCCCTAGCAGCCCTCGCCTCTAGGCCCCTCCCCACCCCTCCCCGGCTGATCCCCCAACTCCTGCCACCCCCACCCCCCAGGCTGCCCCTCCCCGTCATTGCGCACCACCACCCCCTCCCCCGGCCTTCCCATCATGATGCCCCTCGAGCTGCCTCTCTCTCTCTTCCTTTTTTCTCTCTTCTTTCCTTTTTTTCTCTCTTCTCTCTCTATCTCACTATCTTGCTCTTTTTTCGTAGATTACCTCTAGCACTGTCATCTTCTTCTAGCACTATCGTCAGCAACCCTTGAAGCTTTCAGTGCGACCTCCTCTCTATAGCCGTAAGTATATTTTTTTAATTTTATATTATTATTTATTAATTATTTATAATATTTATAATATTTATAATTATCCATCGATCATGGATCGTGCTAGTGGATAAGAAAACTCCTAACGGTTGGTTCTAGACCATGATGATGGGTTCTGGACTGGGCCATGTCAGCAGCTTTGGGCCGTGCCATGTTGGCGGCCTTGGGCTATGCCGTGTCAGCAATCGTAGACGGTCCTACGTTATGCCAGCTGATATGAAAACCCCCATCGATGGGTTTTAAGTCATGCCGACGGTCGTGACTAGGTTAATGTTCATTAACATTATATGGGTTAATATTCATTAACATTGCAGGTCATGATGGCACCGAAATGCCATCTCGCGTAGACCAAAATGCCTGATATGCGGTGCAATTTTGCTTGGAGGAGGAAGGAACCCTCCATGTCATGTACTGTAATTTGTCTGGTAAGCAGCATTGCTAATAATGTTGCTTACCAAAGTATGTATCTAGTAGGAAAAAAAAGTAGTATCTAAAAAATATTGCATTAAAAATCAATGTTAAGATTTGTAAAAATTCATTTTGGTTAATCTAGATGATTATTTTTTTTTGATATATCTACATGGATAGGTTGAGGTCATCGTAGATATCCGATATAGATTTAGTAGACTTTTGATATTTTTTTTAAAAAATATTATAATAAATTTTATTTAATAATAAAAGTTGAGTATTTTAGAAATATTTTTATGTTTATAATATTTTTTATATTATATATATTTAACTATATTTATCAGATTAAAAAATTAATGTTCATTAACGTTGTAGGTCATAATGGCATCGAAATGCCATCTAGCTTTCACCCTTGCCTCTCGATGGGCTATGCGGAGCTCTGTATCTGAGTCGCAGGCAAAGCATCCTTCATCCACTTTCGAATCAACTATCTAGGGACCACTGATATCTACTCCTCCATCGACATCTACTCCTTCACCAACATCTTAGCCTCTAGCATCAGCCACATCTCCGACACATGCTCCACTCATCGATGAGTCTCCAATGGCTTCTACGCATAATTCAATAGCCAGTGAGTGTATATTTTTATTATATCATTTATTTATTTATTTATATAATTATTGTATATTTTTATATATTTGCATAATATATTTTTATTATAGGTGCATCATCTAATTGGGTATTCGTGATTCCACATGCATGTCGTATGTGTGGAACCACCAGCATTAGATAATAGTGTAGTATGATGCAGAAGGAAGGCTAGTATGGGAGACCACGCGGGAGATGCATTTCTTTTTTTAGAGTACTTATGAGGTGGTATAACATCATTCTGGTATTGTCCATAGATTGATGATTGATGGATGCTGGTGTTAGGGATCGAATGTGGAAGGAGATATGGGTAAATGTATCTTAATTATATATATACATTTGATATGTTTATACTTTATTTGATTAGAATAATTTGGTAACTGACTTTTGATAATTTTGTGCAGAGGAGGTATGACTTTCAAGATCACGAGAGGGCTCGAGATGTCCGATTGAAGAAAATTAGAGAGTTATATCGAGGCTACAAGGTCAAGCTCTATAGAAGATGGCTCGAGCACCAATGAGATACTTCAGAGAAGCTTATTTATAGGACTGTCCCCTGAGTCAGTAGAAGGGAATGGTTAGACATTGGAGTAACTAGGAGTTTGAGGTAAAATTTTTAACTTTTAAATTTTTTAATATACTTAAAATTATATTTAAATATTTTTTTAAATATTTATTATTTATTTAAATACTTATTAGGCTACCTTCCATCAAAATTGAAAGAATCAGATAGTCCAGGAGTACACGCATACTCTAGATCGTGAGTCTATGGCCAGTCATGTACATAGAAAGATAATAAATTTTGAATCTTACTAGATAAATTAAATTAATATTTTTTTTCATATTTCTAATAAACTAATCCATTATTATAGTTGATGAGAGATCAAGTGATGTCCAGCCATAGTGAGATCTTTTGATCCAATTATACGGACAAAAAGAGCAAGCCGATAAACATCACGATCAGGAGGATTTTTGTAGATAATAAATATATTAGTATATATTATCAATATTATAGTATTTTTTATAAAATTTTATTTAAATTTATAATTATAAAAGTAGTTAGATGTGCTCGCGAGCAAGAGCCCGGATACCTCTGGCTTTCATGACCATCTATCTTAGGTCTTGGGGCCTGAGCACTCTGAAGGATTCGATGTAGACCCAGACATATGCTGACGAGCTACTAGTCTGAGGCGAACATCTTTTCACATGCTTTCGGTGTCGTCAGTCAAGAGCAGCTTAAGGAGGCATTGGCGTAGGCTGCTCAGGCTACAGCACGTGTAGATCAAGCTATGGCATGGGCTGCTCATGCTGAAGAGCGCACATCTCATCTGAAGGGCATCCTGAGCGCTATGGTGATGAGGCTTGGTGCACATTTTGGAGAAGACTTTATGGGCCTTGGGGATATGTTGGCCGACGTTCTAGCTCCAGCTCCTCCCACTCTAGCTCTAGCTCCAACTCCTTCAGCTCATGCTCCATCTCTTAGTGATAATGACGATGTAGATTTAAAAAACTTATGATGTATTTTTTTAAAAAATATTATAATAAATTTTATTTGATAATAAAATTTGAATATTTTAAAAATATTTTTATATTTATAATATTTTTTTATATTTTTTATTATGTTATATATCTCTGCATTTATCAGATAAAATATATAAAAAATTAAAAATTTTATTTTTTTATTCAAAAGTTATAGTAGCGATTACAAAATTACTACCATAGGTATGCCAAGCGAGGTAGCAAGTTACGTGCCAACCACTATCATTAACTTATGGCAACGGTTACAAAACCACTGCATTAGACCTATGACGGTGGTTAGAAAATTACTGCAATAGATAAACCTATGACAGTGGTTAAAAAATTGCTGCCATAGCTCAACCTATGATGGTGATTATAGAACTGCTGTCTAGGCTATGTATGGCAGCGATTCTTATAACGACTGTAATAACCATTGTCATAGACCTACGGTGATGACCACAGTGGTAGCGGTTAGCTAACCCCTACCATAGGCTATGGTAGTAATTTTTTAGGCTATGGTAGTAGTTACAAACCACTACCATAATCTTGTTCTGTAGTAGTGTTATCCTTTGTTGATTGCAGTTAGAAAGCTCCAATCTTACTTCTAAGGATATACAGTGATACTCCTCATGGATCAATCCATAAAAGCGATCATTCACCAGCTTGACACCTTTGAAAAAATTGCAAAATGGACAATCGAGCTTACAAAATTTGATAGAAAGTTCCAACCTCAATTGTCTATTAAAGCTCAAATACTAATCGATTTTATAGTCAAATGCACCATTCCAGATCTGGCTGAGCTTGAGTAACAAGAAGCTAGTATTTCTAATCTCCAACCAAACTTCTTTGAAGCGAAAGCAGACTTCCTTGATGATTTTTGGGCTTTATATGTTGATAGCTTGTCCAATGCTTCTGGAGCGAGTGCATATTTGATTCTTATCAGTCTAGAAGGGGTTATAGCCTAATATGCATTGCACTTTGAATTTTCTATAATTAATAATGAAATAGAATATGAAGCTCTGATTATCGAACTAAAAATAGCTAAATTGGGAGTAGATCATCTAAGAGCTTACAGTGATTCACAATTAGTGGTAGGACATGTCAATGAAAACATTGAAGCTCGAAAAGAAAATATGAGAAAATATTTGGATAAGGCAAAGAGCTTAACTTTGGTCTTTAATAGTTTTGACATTCAACAAATTTCAAGCGTAGAGAATTCTAGAGCAGACCTTCTCTTTAAATTAGCTATTTTGGCTCTGAATGACTTACCCAAGGAAGTTTTCTTTGAAGTTCTTCGGCAACAAAGTTCGAAGAAATTTTAAATAGTGTTGCAAGTGGACCATGAGCTCAGCTAAATTGATCCATTAATTTTATATCTTAAAGATGGCGTCCTTCCTAGAAATTCTAAAGAAGCTTAGAAATTGAGAAACCAAGCCTTCCGTTACATTTTATATGAAAACAAGTTATACAAGAGGTCTTATTTCTTATCGCTTTTCAAATATCTTCGACCATCTGAAGCTAACTATGCTCTAAGAAAGGTTCATGAAGAAGTATGCAAAAATCATCTTGGAGCTAGATCATTATCTCATAAGTTATTTCGATAAGAATATTACTGACTGACCATGCAGTAGGATGTAGTTGATTATATAAGAAAGTGTGATCGATGTCAAAAAAATACTAATATCCAATGGCAACTAACATCCTTACTGACATCTCTAAGTGCCCCTTAGCCATTCGCATAATGAAAAATAGATATACTTGGACCGTTTTTCATTGCATTCGGATAGCAAAAGTTTTTCTTGGTAGCAGTGGATTATTTCACTAAGCAGGTTAAAGTTGAACCTTTAGCAAAAATTTTTGAAGCTAAAGTACAAAACTTTATTTGAAAATCTATAATATGCATATTTGATTTATCTCGAACATTAATTACTGACAATAGATGTTGGTTCATAGGGGCAAAATTTGCTAAATTTTATCAAAATTTGAATATTTTTCATCATTTGACATCCGTGGCACATCCTCAGGCAAATGGTGAAGTCGAGGTAACCAACTAGATATTGCTGTAAGGAATAAAGGCGAGAGTTAAACAAGCAAAAGGAACATGGGTTAACAAGCTTTATCATATTTTATGAGCTTATAGAACCATCCAAAGGTTGCCTACTGGAGAAACTTCATTTGCTCTGGCATTTGGAACTAAAGCTATCATTCTAGTCAAACTTGGAATTCCTTTAGCATAAGTGAAAAGTTTCAATGAGAAGAATAACTCATAAGATCTCAGAGCAAATCTTGATTTATTAGAAAAAAAGGAGAAAACTCAAGTTCGGATGGTGGCTTACAAACAGAAGGTAGCTCGGTATTACAATTCTAAAGTCAAAAGTAAAACTTTCAGGATCGAAGACTTGGTATTATGCTGAGTAAAAATTTTTCAACCACAGAACCAAGGCAAGCTCATCCCAAATTAGGAAGGTCCTTACAAAGTCAAGAAAATCATTCGATTAGGAACTTATCGCATAAGGAAGCTAAGATGAGCTACACTATTTCGATCTTGGAATTCTGAAAATTTATGAATGTATTATCAGTAGCCATATTTCAATAAAAGATTTCTCATTTTAACATTTCTATCTTATGCATAATTGAGTATTGCAGGAAATAGTCAAGCTGAACTTCATTTTTAAATGAAGTTGAAGGTCTCTGGTTCTTAAATAGGAGGCTAACCTCATCTTAACGAGAGTGAAGACTCTTACAAGGGATATGAAGGCTTCTAATTCTAAAACAAAAGGTTAACCTTATCTTAATGAGATGAAGACTCTTTCGGACAAAATAAAGGCCTTCGATTCTTAAACAGAAGGTTAAACTCATCTTAATGAGGATGAAGGCCTCCAATTTTTAAACAAAAGATTCACCTAATTTTAATAAGGATGATGATCCTTACAAGGGATATAAAAGTCTTCGGTTCTTAAACAAGAGGTTAACTTTGTCTTAATGAGGATGAAGAATCTTATAAGAAAAATGAAGGCCTTCGATTCTTAAACAGTAGGTTAACCTTATCTTAACGAGGGTGAAGGCATTCGGTACTTAAACAAGAGATTAACCTCGTCTCAATAAAGTAAAGATCCTTATGAGGGATATGAAAGCCTTCGATTCTTAAACAGGAGGTTAATCTCATCTTAACAAGGATGAAGATCCTTACGAGGGATATGAAGATCTCTAGTTCTTAAAAAAAAGATTAACCTCATCTTAACGAGGGTGAAGATTCTTACGAGGGATTCGAAGGCCTTCAATTCTTAAATAGGAGACTAACCTCATCTTAATGAGGATAAATGCCTCTAATTCTTAAACAAAAGATTAACCTCATCTTAACGATGATGAAGGTCCTTACGAGGATATGAAGGCCTCTGGTTCTTATACAGACGGTTAACCTCATCTTAATGAGGATAAAGATCCTTACAAGAGATATGAAGACCTTTGATTCTTAAACATGAGGTTAAACTTATTTTTAAATAAAGTAGAAAAATTCTTATTTGTAAACAAGAGGGACAAATTCAAGATCGGATGAAGGGCGTCATCTCAGAATGAAGTCAGTCATAAATACAAAGTGACAATAAAGAATTTAACAAGCACAGAACCATGACATGACAAAAGGAGATAGCACAGTGAGTTAAAGAGAAGATTGTTCCATTAGAAAAAGTTTGCTACAAAGATCGCTAAGATCGATTACAAAAGAAAAAAGAAAAAAAATGAAGTTCTATCCGAATTTTGAGCTGCTAGCCCCAGCTATCACTAAGGAGTGTTTCAGATTATTTATTTGATTTTCGAGCTCTTTTCTTATTGCTAAACATTCGCTAAGCAATTTTTGAGTTCTTGTAGCATCTTCTTCTGCTTCTCTCAATCTTTTTTGAAGTACAGTGGACTTAGCCTCGGCATTTTTAATAGCATTCTTTTGATATGTCATTGGTATCTTGAGTTGAAGAAGCTTAAATTTATTCTTATCATAAACCTCGATAAGGTTTGCGAGGCTATTTTTGGTCAAAGCAAGTTTGTCTGAATCTCCACTTGGGCCGGCTTGAGCATTGTCTATAAGTTCTTTTCTAAGTCGAGCTATTTCATCGTTGGCCGTCCAAGGTTGGCATTGAAAATCTATAATTCTCTTACTCCAGCCTAGCCTATAGTTATCATATACCTCCTCCATCGTGTGCAACTATTTCTGAAGGTTAGAAAATCTTTTAGACTAATCCTAGCCATAGACTTTTGGCTAGCAAGCTTTGATGTTCATTGAAGTTCTTCAGATAGATGATATGTCTTTGAATTGTACTCCCTAAAAGCTTACTTTGAAGCTCGACCCAAGCGATTGATTTTAGTAGAAGCTACTGTGTAATTATTCTTTAATTTTTGAAGCTTCTTCTTAGTTTTTTTATTAACTTTTTATTAGTTAGACAAACCTCTTCCTTCAAGATTTTTATTTCTTCTTTGAGGGGAATGGCTTGCAGTAAAGAAGCAGCTTTGGCCCATGTTGGAGCTCGATGGTAATATTTACAAACCATATTCTATTTCCCAAACATATCATGGCGTACAACATAAGGTATGAAAAATTTTAATTTCATTACTTAAAAAGATTCTAAGTATATATGAAAAGAAAAAAAAATATACAATCAAAAGGGATCTCTGACCTCTGGCTAGGGGATAGTAGAAGAGCTTGGCCCAGCCTCGATAGATGTTGACACTTCAGCAGGCTCGGGAACATCGGTAGCAGATTCAGCGATAGGAAGATCGGCTCTAGTTGTGGGGAGGTCAAGTTCATCATCAAAAAGATCCTCTGGTTCGTCCTACAAAAAGCCAAGATCCAGTATGGGATATTTTTCTGCAATCCTTTGCTGACAGATGTCAAAACAAGAATTATAGGCTTTCTTGGCAAATTAAATTTTGATGTCTTCATCAAGTTCTTAATTTGGAAACCTTGAATTTCGACACGCCAGTTGCTTGGCTTCGATCACCCTCCTTTCTCCTTCCTTCTTAAATTTAGAAACTTTAACTTTAGCTTTCTTCCTTTTTCAATCTCTAAAGCTAGATTGGTCTTCAGAGTATTTTTAACTTCGACCGAAGTTCACTTTGCATCTTTGAGCGCCTCCCTAAGATGCTCAACCTTGGCCGAGTTTCTTTCTGTCTCTTTAAGCGCCTTCTTAAGATGCTCAACTTCAGTCTTGCATTCCTAAGCCTTTGCCTTAACAGCTTTGGCTTCTTTCAAAGCTTTTAAAGCTTCAGCCCTATGAATATTAACTGACTTGATGTTGGACCTAGCTGTAAGCAACAAAATTAGTTTTGTCACTAAAAAATATATGATTGAATTTAAATAATGACAAGGTGACTACCTCGAGAAAAGCCGCAAAGGAGTCTTTCTTTTGATCTTGAAAATTCATCTCGAGGATCTTCTCAATCATGTTTGGCAGTATGCACCTATCAATGAGAGATTGGACGACCCTCCAACTAAGTGAAGCCTACTCCCAATCTATATTGTTGTCACTTGACTATTTAGTGTCTTTCTGCGGCCAAACCTTCTTGGCCGTGGCTGACTTCTTCTTTTTCTCTACCTTCTTTTTCTTCTCAGCAAGAGGTGGTGGGACAACAGCCTTAGCCGGCAAGCTCGATGCCGGTAGGATTACTTTGACCTTTGGAATGGAAGTTACGAAAACTAGAATGGCCGAACTCGACTCAGTAATCTTGGCCTATTTAGATGTTCCCCTAGGCTAGTACCTTTTCTTTTTTGGGTTCGATGTTCCTTCTGTAACTGCTTGAGCTCGTCAGGAGTCATCTTTATGAAAATAAATGAGCCAAGGTTAGATAAAGATAAAAAAATAAAAGAAATATAAGTTAGTACCTTTTGGGTTAATGGAGCTTAGGTCGAAGTTGAAAAGGATCTGATCGAATATTAATTGGGTTAGTGAAGAAACTTTAAAATCCTTCAGAATCTTGACAAAGTTAAGATCCCCCCTCTCCAACCCTAGAGCCTTATGGATGGACTCCCTCAGTTGACCTCATTACGGAAGTCTCCATTCAATCAAAGAGTTAGCTATGAAGAAGAACTTCTTCTAAATATGAATAAAGGAAAGAGTATTCTTAATCAACCTCTTCTTATCAAACTAAGGAGAAATATACCATCAATTTTTGATAGTAGGATGATGTTTAAGGATAAAGAAGGTTTAGAATAAAGAAATTATAGGCTAAACCTTAGCTAGAAAGCAAAATACTAAAAATTCTATGATAAAATGAAAGGAGTTAGGAACAATAGAAGAAAAGGATATATCAAAAAAGTGAAAGAGTTCAACAATAAAAGAAAGAATTGGTAATCTAAGTCCGGCTCATACGTAGAGCCTCTATATACAAATTAAACCGACTTGAGGGAGGGGCACAGATTCTACCATCTGATCCAGGTAACTCAAGTTCATATTCAGAGAAAACTTTATATTAATTTTGGATGAATGAAAGATCTTCAGCAGAAAGGATAGAAGCAATGGTTCATCCAGGAATGAAAGTCAAATGGGTTTCATCTTTAAGCTTGGAGTCAGTCTCGGATCTAGGGTTTGAAGGGTTTAGTTTGGAAGAAGCTTCGAAAGAGGAAGATTAAGAATACTCAGAATCATGAGAAGATATTTTAGATCAAAATAAATCAAGAAAAATCTATCAAAAATTAGAAAAAATCGAGGAAAAACCTTAGAAACTAAGGGAAGAATAGTTAATCCTGAGAAGAACTCCTTGAAACAAAAAAAGATGCCAAAATCAAAAGAAGTTAGAACACTAACCTAAAGACGTGGAGAGGTTGATGAGATGGTCAGAATCTTGGACGGAAGATGGAAAGGGGATGATTGAGATTGGAAAATCGTGGAGGAACAAAGGCAATCGAAGTTGGAGAAGGCGATGGAAGAAGAAGAGATGGAGAAGAAAGAACTGAGAATGAAAAAGAGAGAGAAGAAGAAAGTATAAATACCCAGTAGTGCTCTAAACTACCATGATTATGAATCACCATCGCCCAATCCCGGCCTTCCGCATGTCCAGCCCATTATTTTGGTTACAGAGGTCAGAAGGGACAATTATTGCACCATATGTTTGAGCTCAACGCCAAAGAAAAATTTGAAACCTGAAGTCATCTATGGTCACTATGTAATAAAGAAACTTTTGTGCTGATTTTAATAATCCAAAAATGTCACATTCCAAAGGTGGAAAAGGTGAATGGGATTTCGGTGATCGCAAATGATAGTATTTTATTCATCCAAACTTCGAACTCGAGAATAAGAAGATAAATGTTGGGAGTAACATAGCTCCAGCCGAAGTCTGATAAGGTCTGACCTTGTTGATCTTCTGGAAATGCCATCTGGGTCAAGATGCAATCCAATCCGAGATTTAATCAAGTCCATCTCCTGGTCCAATTAGGTGCCAAAGGATCAGCCCCTACATTCGACTAATTCCAAACTTCAGCTGAGGATAGCTCATCCCAGAAATGACAGTAACTTCTATCGATGTCTGATCTTGTATGTTAGCTAAGCTTCTTTACTCCGACCCTCCAACTCAATCCTAACAACAGTTAATCTTACTAGGACTATATCATGAATTTTGGCCGGTCGAACTTTAGCTAGTAAAAAAAATTCGTCATCTACTTGATTCTGATCTTCAGTCTGGGATAAGCAATAGCCACCCTGCAATGTCGGAATTCGATAAGATTCAACTTTTGACATGCCTGAATTTCTAGCCAATCTCAAACTTTAGTTGGATGAGTTTTAGCAAGAAAATTCAATATTTGCTTAGCTCTGACCTTCAATCCAGGATAGGCGATAGCCGCTTTATAAACATTGAACTTCAATACTATCCAACCTCGATTATTGGCTGACTTTGGATACTAGCTGAACTTCATCGAAATGATTAAAGCAACTTCGTTGTAATTAATTTCAATTAAGGAACTCAGTACTCTTTTGATTCCCAACTCCAACCGATCTTGATATTTCAATTATGAACCCAGCTCATACAGCCGGTCCTACAGTTATTCTCTTTCTACCTCAATTTTCATAACACAACTTCATATCAAAGTACCAACTTTCATTATTAGCCGACCTTGAAGATAGCCAAGCTTTTAAGAGCAGTTGAACAAGTCATGTTGCAGTCTAAATTAGAAATCTGATCCACAAGTTCGTCACTCCTAGTCCAAAGATTAATCTTCAAGTTCAGTTCATCTTATCCTAAGCTCTAACAACATAATCATAGATCAAGTGACTTACGGTCAAGCTCGGAAGTATCTGATTTCTTATCCAAACTTCAACAAATAAAAGCTAACTATCAGCAAGTGATGATAAATGATAGCTCACTTTTCATAATAAACTCCGAATAATCCAAATGGCCTATTGATATTCGGTTATGACTATTACTATCAATCTATTATAAGCTTCATCTATAAATAGGATTCTCTAGATACATTTTCTTTTCGAAGCACTCTCTCTATTAAAAATCTTCTGTATACTCTATTCTTATTAATCAGACTACTAACTTGATCGTTAGAGGATTCACGCCAGAGTCACCTCTGGCTAGGATTTTATCTTGCAGGTTCCATCGGTGAGATTTCCAACTCCACCTCCAGCATTCTTTGGTAGCTATCCATTTTCTGCACCAATAGGTTTATGCTCTCCTTTTAGACAGCTAGCTTTGATGGGGGAAGGCATCGTCTCTTCTCTATTTTGGTTGCTGATTGAAGAAAGCCTCATTCCTACTCCGATGACTTTGATCAGATACAAGAATTCCATGTAATCCCTCTTCCTTGGGAATGAAAATTGAATATGGTAAGATATTTAGGGTTTTGTTCTAGCATATTTCTTTCTTTCTTCTTGATCTTTTCTTTCTTTCATGGTCTTCTTGATTGCCTGCACCACCCTCTCTACCAGTGCCCACTCTAACCGTTCGCCATATTTTTTTTATTTCGCTTCAAGGTTGGTGATGGAGAGGCTATCGATATGGTTGTAGTTGTGGCCGATGGCCTCGCCCACCTTCTTGATGGGGGAGGCGGGTCGGTTAGTGTGGTAGACCTCGGAGAAGGGGACAATGGTATTAAGGTCATAGATAGAGGAGAGGGCGACGAACTCAACGGCTCTGATGATGAGGACTGAGAGGCTGGTGGGTGCCATGGGGTAGCAGAGCACTGGACATTGTGCTCCCAGGTAGCACCATCATAGGAGGAGAGAAGGCTTGGGAGTGGGTGGAGGCAGTGGACAGGTGGTGACCTATGATAAAGAGTTTTTTTCTCAAATATATAGGATTCTGTGCAAGTTGTGGTGGTCGAGATTTTGAAAGCTCAATCTTGGTAGAAGCATGATATTTTGTAGTGTTGGGGAATTTTGATCAAAAGGATTTTTCTTTGGCTATAAAATTTTTAATTTATGGAATTTTGTTCTTATGATAATAATGGGAGGGCTACCTGACGAGGATTGCTATAGTAGAAATGATAAAATAGAATCTTCTGTATTGGTAAAACCTTAGTTTGATATGTATATCTTGCTTGCCATTGTGGATGAGCTGAAAGATGAGGCCAGCATTTGGGTTAGAGACGGGCATGGACTCGGATGAGATCCTAACTCTTCGAGAATATCTTGAGCTCTGCTATGACAAAATAAAAAAAATATATATATATATATTTTATTATTTTAATTATTATATATATTATTAATAAATTAATAAAATAATTTCTTTTTAGAAAAAAACTACAATCCTATATACCACGGGGTTATAAGCTGGTTCTTCCTATTTTGGAGCGATGCCTTGCTCATGACGCTCGAGCGATCCCTTGCTCCTGACGCTCGCGTAGAAGTTCCTATGCGTGAAATGAGACATGGTTGATGCAGTGTACGCATAAAAAGTCATATGCACTCTCCGCTATCTTGCATAAATGCTTCGGTCCCCTTCGTCCTCGGAGACGGAGAGTTGAGGAGATTGATAGAGATCGAGAGAGAGAGAGAGAGATGGGGTTGAAGGTATACGGGCTGCCGCTGTCAACGAACACGGTGAGGGTGTTAGCGTTGCTGAAGGAGAAGGACTTGGACTACGAGCTCGTCCCCGTCGACCTTCCCACCGGCGCTCACAAGCAACCTTCCTTTCTCGCCCTCAATGTACTCTCTCTCTCTCTCTGAAAAAAAAAAAAAGTCTACAAAAATATTAAAAGCATGTTAAAATTTCGTATTTCCAGTTTTGGTAACGCTTGCATTTATTGGCATCCAGCCTTTCGGTCAGATCCCCGTGCTGGAGGATGGGGATATCGTCCTGTTTGGTAATTCTCTCTCTAAATCTTGACCGTTCACTTGATGACCAACTCTTGATGTTTCCTGATCTGCCATATATTTGTCTGATCCGGCGGCCAGACTCGCGAGGCATAAACCGGTACATCGCGAGCAAGTACAAGGAGACCGGACCGGATCTGCTGTGGTCGGCGGGTGGACCGGCGGAGTCGGCGGCGGTGGAGGTGTGGCTGTCGGTGGAGTCGCAACAGTTCGCGCCGCCGATCGAGGAGCTGGTGTTCGAGGCCCTGATCAAGCCAATCATTGGACAGATCACCGATCCGACGGCGGTGGAAAAGCACGCGGAGAAGCTGGGCAAGGTGCTGGACGTGTACGAAGCTCACCTCGCCAAGAACAAGTACCTGGCGGGACGTGAGTTCACCCTAGCGGACCTGAACCACATGCCCTACGCCTACTACCTGATGAAGACCTCCAAGGCGGATCTGGTCACCTGCCGCCCGCACGTGCTGGCCTGGTGGGAGGACATCTCGGCCCGGCCGGCGTGGAAAAAGACCGCCGCCAGCATCCCCCTGTGATGACATGTGCTTGTTTTGGCTATTGAGTTCAGTAGAATAAAATGGAGTGCCTTTGTTCGGCATTTGATGCATTTGTGATGGTGTTGGCTTTGCAGAATATGTTTGCGGTGTAAGATTTGAAACTTGGTTGATTTCCTTGGGAGCAGTTTATTTTTCATGGCTTAAGCTTGACATCTGGATGATCTGTTTGGTGTTTGATTTCGAGGAAGTTAACTTATGTTTGGCTGGTGGGGTTCAATCCTGAAATGGGTATAAGAACGAGTCCAGCTATTTGATTTTGGGAAATCCTATTTTTATTTCGATTTTAGAGGATAATAGACATATTTTAATTTTTTAAAATTTAATTCTTATTTTTTCTAGTATTTAAATTTTATTTTATTTTTTATTTCAATTTTAATCATATTAAAAAATATAGCTATTCTGATTTTCATCCTAAATCATTCTAATTCTAATTTTATTTTTGATTATAATATATATGAATATAAGAAGAAGTATTAAAATTATTATTAATAATTATTAATTTGAATTACTTAACTAATATAAATAAGAGTTGATAGGTGGGTTGGCATTTGGGCATTTAAGTGACAGTAAATGCTCATGTGTGGACATCAAACGTGGACCAGAGTTCTTGGCCAGAGGGGTGAAGTCAAAGCAGCAAATTAGCAATTTTTTCCACATTGCCCTAAACATGCAGCGGAGAGAGTGCATCAGAATTGCCCTTGTCCGCCTGAAATGTGAGGGTGGGTAACTGGGTATAAAGTCGGAGATGGGGATTAGTTTCTTCTTATCTTAAAGTTCCAAATTGCAGCGTCCGAAACACATCGAAAACGTAGCCCGAATCACATGCCTGAAATGTGGTGGGTTTCAAGTTAAGTTTCACGATCCAACTCATTTTCATCTCACCGGTGCAACCGTAGCGGCATTGTTTTTAATTAATTTCAAGGCATTATTGTCATTTTGCTCTCATCAACCATGATATATTCCATTCCGGATCTTGCAGTGTGCGATGCCATCATCAGAGGATGGATGGTGCCAAACACACGATGCGCATGGACATAGATCGTGCCAATGCGTATTGTTTGATAGTCGTCCATCTTTTGATGGTGGTCATCTATGAGTTTTCCTGCATTTTGCCGTGCCATACGCACATCGAGCATCTTTGGGGTAGGAAAAATAGCTTCCTAATTAATGCGATTTGCGTGACAGATTTCATAAAGGCCTGGTAACAAGATAAATAGAATCGTAAGCCAGTCTGGTTATCACCGTTCAGGCTCTCACCTATTATTAGAGAAAATGTGATAAATTTTCACTACAAATAAGAAAAATTTAGTTACCGCCCTATGGGAGAATTTATAGGATAAAAGGGTTTCTGATATGTAAATATGTAAAAGGAGTGTTTTTCTCCTGCAATTAATCTATGATGATGGGAGGGGCGGAGCCAAACACATCAAAATATTTTCTATTATTATTGCTTCCTCTTACCCTTGTTTTCATTTTTCAAAATATTTTTTGCTGGGGTAACGGAGGAGAGCTAGAACTAGAATACCCACTTTCGTTGCATTTCTCGGTCAATATTTTAGATGACTTGAACTTAAATGTCAGAAAACTCGACTTTTGAGCCCAACTTGTTTTCGGACGGGGGATGCTGTTCATTTACTACCTGACTTTGATTTTAAGTGGCGCAGGAGGGTATGGTGAGTTCAATTTTAACTGGCTCTCTGACTCAAGTTTACGACTGCAATCTATCCTCTTGACATGAGGATCCATCCTTTGGGACTCTTATATGTGGGTTAAGAGAATTAGCATAATACATTGATTAGAAGGTCCAACATTTCTGTTAACTTCAACTGACTATGATTAAGAGGCATCAATTCAATCACCATGCCCTTTAACCTGCACCAAATTGAAAGGCGATTATACATATTAAAATATTCACATTGATCCCCATCATTAAATGAGGCATCATTAGCACCTAAAAACCCGTCCGAAAAGCAAACACAAGGGTTGCTTAACTGGCTCTCATCATTCACTTTTTATTATATGGACTACTTTATGGTTTAGAAGAGGGAGTGGGTCAGATGGTCAATATAGAATGCAGAACAATGCCATTTGGACGGTGGCTAGGGTCACAGTGCAATACCATTTGGATGATGGCTAAAGTCACAGTGCTCCAAGTTTGTTCAATCACAGGGCCATGAACAATGACGCCGAGCCCAAATTACCATTAGTCTAGCATTAATAGTCTACTTTTATAGTCCTTACAGCCAAATGAAACCAACAAGGCAGCATTTTTGGACTATAGAAGCATACCTAGCCCACACACTGAAATTAGTCTCATTTGGGCAAATTCTGATAAACAAAAGCTTGGGACTAGTATCCTGATAAACCGAAGTAGGAGTACTAGTATCCTGATAAACGGAAGTAGGAGTACTAGTATCCGATGGCTGAGCTTGGAGGAGGAGGAGGAGGCCGACGAAAGAAATTAGGGATTTAGGGCTGATAGTGGATATATAGGCTAAGGAGAGATTGGGACTAAAATTAATGGTTCGACATTTGACAATACTTATTAGTATCATTTTGTGTACAGAATCTAATGGCACCTATTAGCATTGTGTTATTCAAGTCATTCAACAATGCTAAGCTTAAAATGCATCAAAAGAGACAAGTTCAACATTGCCAACTTATAAGTATTGTTAATTATTAATCATGATATTTTGGCATATTCCAGGAGTTGCTGATACTTTCTTTTAGCACAAGTAGCTTAGAGTCAACGATCAATCTTTTTCTTGTAGTTGAAAATGGAATAGGTAAAAAAAATATGGAAGAAGAGGCCAACTTGACTACATTTAAATCTCGGTGTAACAACCGAAAAAAGAGGAGAAGTTTTCTTCTCTTCATCCAGTGCTCATGTTTGGTAGCCAAAAAAGAGGCCTAATAATCTTGATCTACCCTACTAATTTTGGTGGGGTTTCTTTATCAAGCTGGCCCATCAAGTGGAGGCTCGGGTTGTATCTTTCGTGTGAAAAAATGATTCTTTTTTTTTTTACAACATTAACCATTGAATTGTACAATATCCGTTATGAGATTTATACAAGCATATGGAAGAAAGAGATTGGATTGTTTTGAAATTTATGCATAGTACAATCCAATGGTTGATATCATAGAAAAAGATCAATCATTTTTTCATGCAAAAGATACAATCCAAACCTAGCAAGAGGGGGTTTGGATGCTATCCTCACCTACCTTTTTTCCACTTAACCAAGCAAGGAAGGATGGCTGAGAGTTGTGGCTTGCTTGCTAGTGCTAGTCGAGGAGGGGTAGATCTCGCTTTTCTTTTTTCTTTTTCCTTCAAGTGTAGGTGGAAAGTGTTGCGGTGAAAATCCAGGCCGATGAGATCAGATTTGGCCTTCCTGAAAGAAGCAAGGTGATAGAGTTTCTAGTTGAAGATGAGGTGAAAGGATCTTCCAGCTGGAGATGAGGTGCTGGAGGGGAAGCTTCTGGGGTTCTAGAGCTGGACGTAGGCGACCGACGGGTGGCCAGGGGGCAGCACGTGGGGTGGGGTGCGGGGGATTGGACGGCGAAAGTACTGGCGGATGAGGACGGCAAGGGAGGATTCTGCTGAAGGCGTATGGAAGGAGAACCGAAAAAAAGTAATAAGTAAAATATTAAAAAATTATTTAAAAATATTAATAATTTATTATTTTATAAAAAATAAAATACATAAAAAATAAAAATAATATATATTTAAAATATAAAAGAAATTAGTGATCAATTTTGTGATTGATTTTTTTAAAAAATATTTTTCAAAAAATTTACAACCAAATTTCTTATCGATTTTTATTTAACTTTTAGTTTAATTTTTTTCATTAATTTAGAGATCAATTTTTTAAAAAAATATTTTTCAAAAAATCTGTGACCAAATTTTTGATCGATTATTATTTAAATTTTTAATTTAATATTTTTTCATTAATTTAGGGATTGATTTTACTATCTATTTTTTTAAAATATATTTTTTAAAAAATTTACGATCAAATTTTTGATTGATTATTATTTAAATTTTTAGTTAATATTTTTTCATTAATTTAGCAATCAATTTTTTAAAGAAAATATTTTTTAAAAAATTTATGATCAAATTTTTTATCAATTCTTATTTAAATTTTTTATTTTATATTTTTTCATTAATTTAGTGATCAATTTTTTTTAAAAAAATATTTCTAAAAAATTTAGGATTGAATTTTTGATAGATTCTTATTTAAATTTTTATTTTAATATTTTTTCATTAATTTAGCGATCAATTTTTTTAAAAAAAATAAAAAATTTATGATCAAATTTTTGATCGATTCTTATTTAAATTTTTATTTTAATATTTTTTAAATTAATTTAGCAATTGATTTTGCAATCAATTTTATTTAAAAAATATTTTTTAAAAAATTTATGATCGATTCTTATTTGAATTTTTAGTTTAATATTTTTTTAATTAATTTAGCAATCGATTTTGTGATAAATTTTTTTTAAAACAATATTTTTTAAAAAATTTATGATCAAATTTTTGATCAATTTGAAAATTAGAAAAGATATAAATTTTTCTTTTTAGAAATTAGAAACTAATTTTTTTATAGATTTTTAATTTTTAGAAATTAGATAATTTAGTTTTTTTATATTTTTTGGAAATTAGCAATCAATTTTTTGGTTGAAAAATCGATCGTAAGTTTTTAATTTTTTTAAATTTTAATAATTTTAATAATTTTTTTGGTTGGTAAATTGGTCACTAGATTTTGCGACTAAAAAAATTAGTCGAAAAATATTTTCAACCAGCCTTTTTGCAACCAAAAATTTTTTATCGCTAAATTATTAGCGATCGAGTTTTGATTTTTAGCGATTGATTTTTTTATCACTAAAATCCTATTTTCTTATAGTGTTCATCTTCTGTCATTGCTTCCACTCTTTTCTTCAAATCTTGTACTACTCTGATACTAATTTTTAGGATCGATTGGGCAGAATGTTTCAGAGCAATGCACAATGGATACGATAATCATAGAAGAAAGAAAAAAATAAAATTATATAATTATAAAATATAAAAAATTTACATCATTCGGAGTTTCTTGCTCCTACGTTCACAGCCATATAAAATAATATTTTTACTAAAAATTAAAAAGTTTATAAGAGATAAAGAATAAAAAAATATATTTTTTCTCTCTCTCTTTTGATGCAAAAACAATCCCAAATAGAAGAAAAAAATCTCATCTAAAGATAATTCACTCACCTGATTCCTTAAAATTATTTACAAGGAGAACTAAGAAGATTTTTTGCTTTCTCTCTCTTTTTCTATGCTTCTCTTCTTTTTCTCTCTTGAAAATGGTACTTACTACTCTCCCGCATTCTACAAAGCTCCAGGTGCCCATAGGCCTTTTTAAAGGCCAAAAATAGCTTCAAATCATGTCAAAAATGGAGATCTATCTTCGTTTAAAACTTAAATTAATTCATGGCTGTTCGATCGATCCAAAATCAAGCTCAATCAGCCATTAATCAAGCTCTATCAAGTCGCAAGCAACCGTAGCCATCCGATTACGTTCCAGATCGCCATCCAGAGCCCTTGATCAAGCCATCACAGCCGCAAACATGCTTAGCCATTGGATCACGCCTCCTGTGCCCATGAACTGCCTTTAGATCGGGCTTATCATGATCCCTAGCCAATCCACGTGCACTACATTACCTGAAAAGATGGAAATACTCCTATATGCTGCATAGTTTAAATGGTAAACCTCTTAGTATTCTACATCTATTACATGGACTATGACAATCTGTCATGCAGCGGTGGACTGTGGTGTGTCATGGATCCATGTTGCATGTGCGTGGACAGTGTGATCCATGCCGCACATGCGTGGACCGTGCCCACATTGGACTGCATGCGCCCGCTTAGGTCATATGCCTGTGCTGGGCCATGCAATTTTTTGCACCTGCTGGGCTGCTGGCGCTTGGGCCGTGCTAGTCAGTGGGTCGGGCCCGTCGAGCCTCTTTTTCTTTTGAACTTTTTGCTTTGTGCTTTTTTTTGGACTTCTTGCGTCTTGATTTTGGGCTCTTCTTATGAGCAGATTAGGTTTCACCATTTAGGGGGTGGTGCAGATTCGATGGAAATGAGAAAGAGAGGAGGGCAGGAATCCACCGAACCATTGCTAGAGGTGGAGAGGGAGTGGGGACTAGCCGCCAAGAGAGAGAGAGAAGGGTATATTATTAACTCAAATTTATTTTATTTTTTTTAAAAAAAATATATTCATCTTATTTTTTAATTAAATCAGATAATTTTTTTTTTATTTAAATTGGATCAGATTGAATAACTATTAGATTAAAAAAAACTACCACCTCACCAACAAAAATTGCTTCAACCGCTCATAGCGATCGGTCTGGGGATGGCGGATGCAATTCACTGGATGGAGCGCATGACGGCATTGCATGCCCAGACCACCATGCGGTGCATTGTGCATACCATCCATCATATGCTGTATGATCGTATTAGGTCACTGCGATATGTTTCATATAATCTATATCCGTCCACTATTGATCTACGGTGCGTGCGATGCACCGAGGATCCGCTCTCAATAAAAAAATACGGAAGCAGAGGCCGACTCAAGTTGGTGTATGTCTCGGTCCATCTTGTCGACATCGTGCCACGTAAAAGCCGTCGTATTTTATTAGAAAAATCTTCCAATCCCCCCACCCCAACGATGGCTGAACTTTTCACAGGTTTGACATGGAAACGGGACGAACCTCTATTCGTCCTGTAAAACCAAAATCAAGATCCAACGGGGTGAGAGCTCTGCTCAACGAAAAGGGAATAGACTTCGAGCTCGTCCCCGTCAATCTCCGTGCCCGTGATCACAAGCTACCCCCTTTCCTAGCCCTCAACGTATCCTATCTCTTTCTCTCTCTTATTATTAATTTTCTTTTAAATCTTAACAGCTGTTCTAATTCATCTGTATTCTTTGCAGCCATTCGGTCAGGTTCCGGTGCTGCAGGATGAAGATATAATCCTATTCGGTAATTTTAAGATTATTTGTTGGTCTTTTAAAATTTATTCAAACTTTTCTCATTGTTTGTCGAATTGGACGGCCAGAATCTCGGGCCATAAACCGGTATATCGCGAGCAAGTACAAGGAGACCGGACCGGACCTGCTCCGGTCGGCGGGGGGACCGGCGGAGATGGCGGCGGTGGAGGTGTGGCAGGCGGTGGAGTCGCAGCAGTTCGGGCCGCCCATCGAGGAGCTGGTGTTCGAGGTGCTGATCAAGCGGCGGATCGGGGGGACCACCGATCAGACGGCGGTGGAGCGGCAGGCGGAGAGGCTGGGGAAGGTTCTGGACGTGTACGAGGAGCGGCTCTCAAAAGAATAAATATCTGGCGGGCGGTGAGTTCACTTTACCGGACCTGAACCACATGACGTGCACCTATTTTCTCCTGAGGACACCCCAGGCGGATCTGGTCACCTTCCGGCCGCACGTGCTGGCCTGGTGGGAGGATATCTCGTCGAGGCCCGCCTGGAAGAAGACCGCCGAGATGATCCCCATATAGGAGCGAAAAATGGAATCCTGACCGTACAGTATTTCCAATGTTTAGTAGTAGAATATAATAGTTTGGATGATGCGAAACGGGTTTATATGAACAAAGTCATGTAATCAATGACGGAATAACAACGGCCTGTTTTGCAGCATTTCTGTTTTTGGTTTCCAAAAAAATAGATCGCCGGTTTTTAGCAAGTAACTTTAAAATAAAAAAAAAGGTTTCATCTGCATTTTTCTTCTAGGACATTTGCAGGCAAAATCCGGAAACGAAAGTGGCATTAATTGACCCTAATTTATTTATCTTTTCTGTTTTTGTTATGAAAATTATTATTTTATTTTTTTCAATTATCTTAGATTTATTCATAATTTAAAATTTTTAACTCTAGACATATTCTCTCTCTCTGCATGCTGTAATCTTGACCTATGCCACGGTTGCATTAACCAAATGGTCGGTCCATGCAGTAGGGACGGAAAAAAAAAAAAAAGATTTAGTCCAACTCAAGCTTAGCTCTCATCTATCCGTAAAATTGATATGGAGTATGACATTCAACCATCTTAGACCACATAGTAGAAATAATAATAAAAAAAATATTTAATATCATTTAATTTTTTTTCATTAGATTTTTTATAATAAAAATATTATTTTTTTTATAATAATTTATATGACTTTCTGTGAATATACATGATATGCTGAACTATATTTATAATTTTTTGTGACATCTCGAACAATATCTATGATTTTCTATTTTTTTAAATGATATCTTATGATTATTATGTTTTTCGATTATTATGTTTTTCGATGAGTATATTATGACTTTCTAAATGATATATATAATTTTTTAAATAATATATATAATTTTTTATAAATATATATAATATTATAAATAATATATATGACTTCTTGATACCTTATATGATATTTTGAATAATATATATAATTTTTTATAAATATATATCATATATATGACTTCTCGATGTTTTATATGACTATGACATCTTGAATGAATATATATAACATCCTTAACATTATATATAATTTTTTATGAATATATATAATATCCTGAATATTATATATGACTTCTTGATATCTTACATAATTTTCTGTAAATATATATAACATCCTTAAAAATATATATAACTTCCTATGAATATATATAATATTATGAATATTATTTATAATTTTTTAATATCTTATATAATTTTTTATTAATATATATGATATTTTGATCAATATATATAATTTTTTATATCTTTATATAACTTCTTATTGTTTATTATGATTTTTTGTTACATTGGATGAAACCAGAAAATTTTATTTTATAAAAAAAAAATAATTTTATTATTAAAAATTGATTAAAAAAATAATTAATAATAAATATTTTTTTATTAATATTTTTGCTACACGATGATTCAAGATGATTGGATGATGCGCTCGTGCCTTACAGGTCCAAAGTTCTAACATGGTCGCTGAGCTCTCGGCCGTCAGCTGAGACCCTGACGAATGGTAAGGAAATTGCTTATTGGAGAGGAATGGATGTTAGATGCCTCACCCTTCCAATGACTGATGATTTGACATTGGTTTCATAACACACCAGTCCACTCAGTACAGCATTTGGAGAAAAAATAGTTCACAGAAGTCGCCCAGCCTCTCGATCTACACCCATGCTCTCACCATCAAGGCACATGACATGAAGCCTTACGAATGGCATCACCATGACAAACATGCATTTCAGAAATCGAGAGCAATCTATCTGACCATCCATCAGCAAATTAGAGAGGCTGTTACATTTACAATACCAACATCACATTTCAGTTTAAGATATTTCTTCAGTTCGCTGCAAAATCATTGGCAATGCTGGGCTATTCCAACCAGTCAACTCACGGGTGTACAAGTGGGGAAGTTGACGGAAAGTCGGATTAGTAAAATATCCACGCACAGGCTTAAACAACATGAAACCAGAAGCAGCGTATGCGGTGCAACTGAAGCTAGGAGCAGACCATCAGAAATCATTACACATTACAGGAAAAAAAAGTAAATTGATGTACACGGTGCTTCATAGCCAAAGAATCAGCATAGTCTATAAAGAAGTAACCGTCCATCATGTCCATGGAGAGATTCAGGGAGACGGACATTTATAAATATAGCATGGAAAACTACAATGTGGCCAGGAAATAGGCTATACATGGGTCCATCATGTCATATTCACACATGTAGTCACTATGATATGAGTAGATGGAAATATTTGCAGGCTGTCAACACTAAGATATAAACAGATTATTGCCCTGATGAAAATTTACCAATGATGATGAACAGCAGTACAACCAGACAACTAAACTTGTTCTAATAAGTTTCCTCTGGTTTTAAGAAATTGTAACATTCCAGTTGTGTCATCTCTCCACCGTTCACTGGGTCAAATTGGCATAGGTAGAAACTGCATATTCAGGACAACATTAGGGCATGCTTAGAATGAAGACACAATGTTTTAAGAAAAAACACATAAACCCACTCCTTGGCTCTTATGATGCACAGAGAGCAGAGAAACTAAATGTTCATACACCCACTCTTGCATACCAGCATGAGTCAGCAACGTCTCAAGAAAGGAATCATGCAATCCCAGAGCAAAATATTTACATAAACACAGACATTGCCTTCATGTCAAGGTCGCTTAGCGGTGATAAATCGGGCTTGCATGATTAATTTGTTTTGAGTAAACCGAATTCTATATATCAGTTGTGAATACCACAAAATTTCAAAAATTGAGACTTTTGTAACAAATATGGGGCAAAATTTTAAATTTCAACAGGAAACAAATCGTTGGAGTTAGACACTGCATACCTTCCATCCATCCCAAGAATCACAACAGTGTTCTTTTGATGTCCAAATGCAACGTTATATTGCAAACCTTCATGCAAGTGGTACTGGGCCACCGACCATTCTGAGTTGAAGTATTTAGGCAGAACACCTAAGATGAAACCAAAAGGCAACTTTAACTTAAACAGTCTCCAAGGCAGTGGATGATTGGGGGCAGCATGCTATTTACACTAACAGCAAATTTTCTCATGGATACATGCAAACACAAATGATATCACATTTCCTTTGATTACAATGTTGAAATCCAAGTACGCAGCAAACAGGTTTAAAGAAATTTGCAACCTGACTAGTTCTAACTCCAAATACCCATCATTAACATGAAAAATTGAATAAGATTTCTACATCCAAATTCAACACAGAATCTATAAGAGTATCATTAGCTTGACTCAATACAGATAGTTCAGATAGGGTAGAAAAGAGTCTGTTCACTAAGTTAATTACACACTCCTGTTTATTAGCTGATCGAATCCATCTGCACCGTTTGAAATAAGATCTCATCTATGATGCAGTTGAACTCAATTGCCACCCAAAAAATTGAAGCACTGCTCAGCAGTGAACTCAAACCCAGTCCAGCACACGGAACACTAGGGCAAACCAGCATGATTACTGGCAGGGTGCTGACAAAGCATGGTAAGATCTCCAACAGCAGAAGTTTGTATTTAGGCAAGATAATTGCAAGTAATTCAGGAAAAAGCATGGGAGATTAAATCTTGAAAAAGATTAAAGTGGTTACAATAAAAGGAAATAATTAAATATTCCAAAAAAATCTAATACGTGAAATATTCAAATTGATTATTGACAGTTTATTAGGCCTATAGATGGATTTGAGCTGATGCAAGTATGATCAATCAACCAAAATCCGTGGTCCAAATTTAATCTGATAACCTTGAGGATGGAAGCAAGATGCACTTTTTTATTTTTAATTTCTACCATTTTTTTCCCTGCAGCATTTTTGGGTAAGCGGTGGGGAATTCTAGCTAAGGATGCACAGAACCAATAATAGGGCTTAGTTGAGCTCCTTCGATTAAGAAGCAAGTCAAGACAAAGCTCAGGACTCATCTAAAGCTCATGTCATAAAAAGGTTATTCTTGAATAATATGGGCTTGTGAAAACAAACGTAACACTAAGCTTCTTCAAACTTGTCCAACTATGAAATGAACAATGCTTTAACGTTTATGATCAAGTGTAGCTCCAGCTTGGCTCAAGTTTGATTACCACTTTACTACAACCACCAAAGACTAAGCAGTCCAAAGCTCCACTTAGCTTGGTGAACAAGAGGGTGGGCTTGCTTAGAGGACAAGAATGGGAGAAAGAGGGCAAGGTGGGATCACGGAAGTGAAATATTTATACAAAAAATATGTAGGATTGTATGTTATATAATAACATCTATAGTTCTTATATTATTATATCCGTTTGGTTTAGGTCCTATAGGCAATCAGATTTGGATCTTTGTGGGTCCCTGGGTCAACAATAATTATCACATCAAATAGAAGGTAATGGATCTCGATCAGATTATTCAAAATCCAATCCATTGACAGGCTTATCATCTATAGAAGTCAGCAAAATTTTCAACTGTGCTTATTAATGAAGTCAAAATAAAATCTAAAGTCAAGTTGAGAGTAGAATTTTCCAGTAAAAAGTTGTACTATGACAAATGTCATTATAGGTACACATTGATCTTTAACCTCCTTAACACTTATTAAAAACAAACCGGTGACTTCTTTTTCTTTTGATCTATCAAGGCAGACAAAAATATTTTGATAAAAGCATTACACGATTAAAAAGACTCTGAAAGGAAAGTATAGAATACCAGTAGTGAACACTAACAGAGACAAATTAGATGGAAAACCAACCATTATCACGAGATCTTGTATAAGTCAGAAATAAGTTCATATGATTTCCTCTTGCACAAAGAAATATCCAGGTGTGATTACTGATTTTTACAAGTTAAATTTGGTTACCTTTAATGAAAGAGAGGGATGAAGTGATAGGTGGGGGATTTGGCTCTGGTGCAGGCCGGGGCCTGTCATTTACTGTCAGTCCCAAATTAACCTTGAGGCTGAACACATGAACTGTTCCTTTGTCACTAGAGACTGCCAACCACTGCATATTAGAAGAGAAGGCCAGGCTGTAAATCTCTGCTCTATCAGCACCTCTTCTTACCTAGAAAGAAAAGATCTCTTAATAACATCAGATCTAAAATCGCTAAATATAAAACAGAGAATGGCTTTACCAAAAAAAAAAACAGCAGAACCTGGAAAGAAATTATTAAAAAACATTAGAAATGTGCATGAACTGTAGAAAGATGCACAAATTATATAATGTTCGTAAAAGCAGAGTCTAATAAAGCTGATGGTGTGATTTGGCACAGGCTCAGATACAAAGTGGGGAGAAAACAGTAAAAAAAGCATTTCTATTGTTGGAAATAGCAACAACTCTCCTTCAAAATAACAACATTCAGCACATCTACCATCTCCGGTGGAGAGGCAACAAAGGTACAACGCAAGTCATGGAACTTAGATAAAATTGTAGGAAGTAAGAGTTCCATCCATAGATTCATATTCTATAATGGGTTTTATAAGAAGTTTCTTTTAGTACACTTTCTTTGCAGACATTAAAACCAAAGACAATAAACCTTGAGCCTTGAGAGAAAATTTATTTGTATTTGTTATAGCTGAAACCTGAGAGTATAAAACAAAAGGGATTACTCAGAATTTGTTGTACGTCAGTGTTTTTATGTGACAGTTGTTTCGACTTCTAATTTAGGGATTTAAAAGTAATTTGCATATAAGATTTATTTGGATACCCTGCCAATCATAAAAAACCAAATCATAGTTTTTTGAAATGTGTGCAAAAAATGGTGGAAGCACAAGGATAAAGTGGCATATGAAGACTGGAATTCAGGTGATAAATTTGAATAGAAAAGTGCAACACCATCTCACAGTAACAATCACTTGATAGTTGCTTTCTCTAAAAAGTTGATCATCATGGTCACCACCATAAGGTTATATACCAGAAATAATCCACTAAAGTACATAAAATGGTAATCTTCATTCACTCAAATAACTTTAAGAACTGTACTAATCTCCTAGAATATGAAATATTAAAGCTTACTAGGCCCTTCTAACAACTAAATCACAACAAGCCCTTCTACTCCTACATCCACTATTCTCATTATTCTTTTATATTAATGTGGGAATCTTGAATCACATCACCTGACTAGGAATGAATCAGTACAATAGCCAGCCTGCTTTATCTTTTTTCTTTTCCTTGGTTCAAGATTTATTTAATAAAACAGATGGAAGGCATACTTAATTATGACTAACATAAATTTTTCTACAAGACTAAAGGAGCAGGCTCAGGCCTAGCCAGCTGACTGACCTATTTATTGAAGTCAAGCACATGGTCTAATGTATCATATCTGAGAAACAACAACATAATTAATTTGAAACAAACTTCAGACACTAGAGTGTTTGTCCTGATCTTTTATGCTAATAATTACCTGATCTTGATCAATTATAATGGTCATCTAAGTTAAATTAACCAAGATGTCATTCTACCAGCAAGAAAAGCCTCAGTCAATCAAGCTGAAAAGAAATGAAAAAGTATAGGGAAGGAATAGCATTCTAAAATATTAGCCCATGCAACCAAACATGCAAATACAGCCTAGTGACCCCACCTTATTGGGCCAATATGGTCCTCATATGCGGCCAACAATTGATCAAGTAGGCTATTCGCAAACCTGCATTACAGCTCATTGGGTTGGTTTTAAAAGGCCAACAATTGATCAAGTAGGCTATTCGCAAACCTGCATTACAGCTCATTGGGTTGGTTTTAAAAGCCTCAGCCCATCACACTCCCTAATGGACTCTTCAAACTCCAGCATCTCAAGGGAGAGGAGGGAATTAGGGGGGAGAGAGAGAAAGATGTATATATAGATAGATAGATAGATAGATAGATAGATAGATAGATAGAGAGAGAGAGAGAGAGAGAGAGAGAGAGAGAGAGAGAGAGAGAGGAGCCAAGGAAACTAGTTGTAGTTGAGGAATGGCCTATAATGGATGGAAAATGGCATAGAAACTCTGGCAGCCAACACCAACAAATTGAATGTCAGTTTTTCTTCTTCCCCCATTAACTTTCCTTCACCTTCTTTTCTCCCACCATCTATATCCTCTGCCTCCCTTCTTTTTTGCAACTTGTTTTTCTCTTATTCATCTGCTTACCTTCTCTCTCTCTCTCTCTCTCTCTCTCTCTCTCTCTCTCTCTCTCATATGTTCCATCTCTTTGTCTATTTCCTCATCCCTGGATCCCCCAGCACCCTCTTTCCTCACCTCCCCCCCACCCACCCAAAAAAAAAAAAACTTGATTTTCTATTGTTCCTTTTCCGCTTATTTATCTCTATTTTTTTTACTTATTTCATCTTTTTCCATAAATCTTATTACTTCTAAATATTTAGATGCCAATCTTATGTGTAACATTGTTCCCTAGAGACATACTGCAACTGCTTTTGAGAACTATGGAACAAAATCCAAGAAATATAGCTATCCCACTCCTTCACTGTGCTTGCAATACAATTATTGCAAAATATATTAAAGGTCAAACTATCTAAAAAATTAGAATATACAACATATATAACGAGATACTTGATGAACATTTATTTTTCAAATTTTTTAATACATCCAATATAGGTAGTAGACTTCATGTACATAATTTTTTAAACCAACTTAATATGCAGGCACTGAAAAATCAGCCAAATTACTCCTCACCACATCCTTCGAAGAACTAGCAATAAAGGTCAAATTTGAAAGCCTTGCAACACCTAACATTGCTACTCTTCCACTCTTTGTTTTCGTCTTACCCACAAGGTATTGGAGGTTAGATCAGGGAGATTAGCATTTTCGCTTTGTTGCATGGTAAAGTATTTTGCAATCTTTCTACCAAAGTTCTTGCTAGCACTCAGGTTTCTCAAAGGCTGACTACACAAGGTGGAGGTAGTGCCTCATACTTTTCATTAACATAATCCAGTATTGCAAGCCGAGGCCTTTGCAGATGTGCCTAGTAGGTAAAGGGACAATAAACTTCATATCCTATGTAGTATTTCGCTTCGGGCCTTGTGGCTGGCTTTTTCAGTCTATAGATTTGGGTACAATAACTAAAACTATCATCTTACTAAGATGCAGGCTCAGCACCTCAATGCCTCACATGATATTGATTATAGACACATGCTTAATCATAATGAAATATAAAACAATTACTAATGAAAAAGATCAAGTAAACTCTATTGTAACATTAGTTGGGTCCTAACTTCACATTGCTCTTTTCAAATTTTACCACAGAAAAATTCTGAACACTTCTTTTTTTTAAGCGATCACAAACAAAGTCCTAGTTGAGAACAAAAGGCAAAAGGTGGATTGGTAGGGAGAAACTAGTCTCAGTATCAGCAAATTTAGCTTCTCTCAACCAGGAAGAAGAATGGTTTGACTGCTTTATGAGGACCGCTAACATGTGGCAAATAAACAAAAAATGCTTAAAATAAACAAGTAAAAGAAAAATACAGATATAGATGCATGTATTTTAAGTTAGGAAAAATAATGAAAGAAAGGATACAGATTGAGGCAGCTGGTCATTTATGAGTAAAAGCCACCAGTAACTCAAATTACTTTGTTGTATTATGGTCAAATTTATCTTCTAAGCAAAGTGTAGTCCAAAAGTAGTTGCATCAAGTTTTGAGTGGCAATTCCCTACCACAATTACATGCAGGCTAACATTTTTAGAAATTTTCATTCAAAATCAAAATGAGAAAACCTCCATAAAACATGAGGCTAATCATTTATTAGAAAGCAACTAAATAGGGGTTAGACATTTCAATGGTCTTAGGGCCATTCTCTAGCACTCATTTCATGTCATAGAACCTAGCTGCTAATGAAACTAGTAATTTTCATATTCTTAAAAGGAACAAATTCTACTATTAACTAATTGCTCACCTTTTGATAGAAAGTGAATTTAGCCCTATATATATATATATATATAAGTTTCCTTGTCCACCTAGAGCACCATTTTATTTTATAGGATTAAACACTAAGAATCAATTTCTAGAACATATATTATATGAATTTATTCTATGTCAAATGCCTCCAAGATTTTCTTCACCTATTCACATTACTGCATTAAAGTTCTATTTGACTCTCCAACTCCAGAAAATAGTAAAATATAAATATAAAAGAAAGAAAGATACAGAAGCAACCGTCGAACAATCAGTAAAAAGGAAAAGGAGCAGACAAACTATTAGAAGGTAATGTCCACATGAAAGAGGAAGCAACAACTTCCAGAGACTAGATTTAAGTTGATTTTGCACTTTATAGCTCCGTAACTAATTGTTTAACAACTTCAACTTCGTTGGCTGAATGCTTCATCTTTCAAATGCTAGGAATCAACTTGCAAAAGTTTTCTTAGCTGACAAGTCTCAACTTTAAAGCTCAATGTCTATGGAGGTTTATACCAGGAGGCAATTCAAGTGATCAACAAAAATAAAAAGGAAAAACAGAAAATATGGGATAAGTCTAGAAACCTACCTTAAGATGAAACCCTTACTTCTGAGAGCTTATAACAAACAGTTCTATATTGGAATTTCACTTAATCATCTTAACAAATAACACATCAAGGAAATATACATGGATCGAACTAAAAAAGAATCATGAGGACTGATATTTGATTCAAAGAAAGCAAGGCATGCATCTTACTTCTTGGAGAAGTGTTCCATCGACGGCGCTGAAAATCCTGATGAGCGTGCCCTTGGTGCTAGCAGTGGCGATCAACCGCCCATCCTGCGACAGCGCGAAGCACGCAATCCTCGAGTCATGTGCCATGATAAACTTGGTCCGGCGAGCCCCGTAATGCTCCACCCTGACCTGGCCCTTCTGCCCCCCAGGGCAGACTAGGACCAGCGACCCCTGCTGCTGGGAGACGGCACAGAGCCCCTTGGGGTTCGGCACCGTCTCAATCTGGTGCACGAGCTTCAAATCGGCGAAATTGTACACAAAGATCTTGTGGTCCAGCACCACGATGATCCGGTCTCGCCGGAGTCGTACTGCCCGGACCTCCGACCGGAAGGAGAGCTCCCCGATGCAGCGGCTCTGGTGGTCGTCCCAAATCATGACCTTGTTGGGCGGGTAGTAGGGCTGCGGCCCGCCGCCGACGAGGGCCAGGATGTTGCACCGGAACAGCATCTCCACGACACCGATTCCAGTGCCGTCGAAGTCCCGCCGGAAGATCTCCCGGAAGGGGTCGCAATTGTAGATACGGAAGCCCCGGTCGGTGCTGGCGGCAAAGCACCCATGGTCCTGGTTGAACGACAGGTGCAGCAGCGCCGGCAGCGACGGTGCGGACGGTGGCGAGGAGGAGGACGAGGATGGCTCCGCCGCCGTCAGCGGCAGCGTGGCGGGGATCGAAT
This sequence comes from Cocos nucifera, assembly GCA_006176705.1. Classification (NCBI taxonomy): domain Eukaryota; kingdom Viridiplantae; phylum Streptophyta; class Magnoliopsida; order Arecales; family Arecaceae; genus Cocos; species Cocos nucifera. Next base: position 1,213,370 of record QRFJ01000091.1, on the reverse strand, counting down.
GGATGCCGAGATTGGTGTTTTCGATGGAGGGGGAATCGGGGCCATCGTCGCCCAACAGCGGATCGGCGGCGGGGGAAGGTGAGGGGTCGGGGGATTGGGATTGGGATGGGGATCGGGGTTCGTCGTCGTGGTGGGGAGGAGGAAGGAATGGGGAATTAGGGTCTGGGTTGGAGTCTGGGTTAGGGTTTGGCCAGGAGAGTGTGGGAGCGGTGGAGGAGGAGGAAGCGGGGATGAAGAGGGCGGCCATGGAGGCGGGGCTAGGAGAGATGGGGAAATATCACGGCGCTGGAGGGGCAAAAAGGACCATCGGCGGATAAAAATGCACGGCGAGGAGAGGATGCGATCATGCGAGGGGAAGACGGTATTCCCTGTCCGGGAGGTTTGTCGAACGCTCGACTCAAGAACACCGATATTGTTTTCCAGAAGGGGGACTAGATTTCGATAGAATTGCTTGAGTACCCCGAAGACGGGCAGTTGAGGACTGCCGCTAACCGTTAGGGCTTTTAGGAACGGAAAATCTTGGAAATCCAACGTATTTCTTTGTCGGGTGAGCTGTGTTGCGGTTTGGAGGAGAAAATATTAAATTGTGGATGTTTGAGGTTGATGCTGTGGCAGGGGATGAAAGAGCAAGAGTAGTTGGTTTGAAAAGAAGCTTGCCTGGGCGTTGCTAACTTGAGGAAATTATATAATACTAGATAAAGATTGCTAATCCCACCTCCTTTTGCAACTTCGCCCATCTTTGACGTATGTTTTGTCTGGCATCCACTCACTATGCTGACAGAGTAGATGCCTTCAAGAGTGATGGATGATGATAATGGCAGGCCTAGCGCAACCCTTTCAATAACAACAACAGCAGCAGCAACACAAGTAGTTTGTAAATTTATAGAGAAACCCATCCACATAGCTGAAGTTTAGGTTGCAGCTGAGCAACCCATGGACAATTACTAAGCTCTATCTAGTTTCTGATATGGATTATGATTATTATACGTACCTTTAGGTTTTCTAGTGAAAATGACTTGGTTACCATCTTAACCGAAGGGCCATGGGCGATCAAGGGCTAGATGTTAAATCTTCTAAGGTGGGTTAGATGATTCCCGGCCGGTGGAGGCTAAGATTGATGTGGTCCAAGTTTGGAGCTGTTTTCCTCGACTCCTGTGGACCGTATTGCCATTCTGAGGCTTTAATTATGCTTGCAGCTAGGATTAGCAAACCTTTGGGAATAGATGAACCCACTATGCATGGAGAACAATGTAATATTGCCATAGGTGGTGTGGAGATTTCCCTATCTCAACCAATGAAACAGGAGATGCTGGTGTAGGGTTTGGTGTATAGGGCAAAAACACAAATTTCAAAGTAAATTATATGAAATAAAAAAAAATAAACTCGACCCTTAGGACCATCTTATTAGAATATAAATCATATAATATGTATTTATAATATAAATTAGGATATTGGAATATACCTTTGATCACTAAATCCTAATTTGACTCTGATCATCGACAGCAGTCCATCAGGGGTTCCATCAGGTGCCTACGTATTCATCCTCCAATATTGATCCACACAGAAACTTGATTAAGCTATTAGCACATTTGATTATTTTAATTAAAATTCTTATAATAAGAATTTTAATTTATTTGGACAGAATCTTTTTTAGCCTTTGCTGTCACCCTCCTAGCCTATCCTTTCCTTATTTTCTATTCTCCTTATCTTCCTTTACTCTCTTCCTAAGCCCTTGCGGACCTCTTGTCCTTTAATATAACTTTGTCTTAACAAGGAAAGGAAGAGAGAAATTGGACAATTAGGAAGAGTATGTAAGAAAGAAGTAAGACTTTTTGATGCCTTGGACTCACGGTGTGCCCCTTTATTTATAATCTACGTAGGGGCGCCACAAATAATTTCTCACACCCATTCCCAGGTTTATCTCATGCCCATTCATGCATCTCACACTGTTAGATGTGTGCCCTAAAAGCCAGATTGGCCAATACTTGTAATACACTTTTAAAGATAATTTTATAATTTTAACTATAAATTAATAAAAAGATTATTTTCTATCACAGTGTGTATTTAAAGTGTATATGATATATCCTTTGAGTTAATGGTAATGACAATTCATATTTTCAAAGAGTTAAAAATTTAAGATATGAATTTTCATAATTAACTCATAAACTGCTCTCGACCGTAGAATCATCACGAGGATGGTGATTGATCTAGAAGGTTGGTGTACGATCGCTTTCTTGAGTAGATGAGTCTTGAGTCTACGATGAGAAGATACCGAAGTAAGAGTACATATACTCGTTAGAGAACGAGGGCACTAAGCATAACCACCTCGAGCATTCATAAGGAAGTCTACCTTTTCATCGATGATTGGCTCGATATTGCAGTAGTGTGTCGGTTCTTCGACCTGAGGTGCATCGATAATTCACCTTGAAGATATTGTAGTTTGACTATACTATAACTCAGTCTCCTAGCCATTTGAAATTCTGAGATATATGTTGGCTATAGTACGTTCATTGTAGGAATTAGATTGCACCAATAAGAGATCTATCTACCTCGATAGATGAGGAATAACCTTATGATGATCATGAGAATCAAGTCCATAAGCCCATGGCCATGACAGAGTGAAGATAATAGAAAGAGTTTCTATAAAGGGTTTTACATAGGACTCGAATCGAATGATTAATTTATATGACGAATATTGGGTTTGATGAGTTCATCTTAACCCTAATCCTATCGGAGCTCAAGATAGAAGAATCCAATCACATAGGTAGCTACACCGAGAGGTTCACTTTTAATTTTGATGGATTGCCACCATATACTGCTAGATGTCGTTGGTGGATTTTGAAAGTAATTAGAATGATTTTGATGATCGATCATTCTAATTGTATGAATTAGAAAAGTTTTGATCCATCGAAAGATATTTTGATGATGTCGATGATGGAGATCACGACATATCTCATTACCATATGGAACTAAACTTAACTGGATCATATAAACAAGGGTTTGGATCTGGATGTCATCAATTGAACTAACCTAGTTCGATTGATTTGGATTAGATCCAGTCAGGTTCAAGATAATCGTGCTAGTACATGATTGAGCCTGACTTTCTTCTTCTGTAATCTTTCTGATTCATCACAACCGAGTCAAATTTGATTTGACTCATTTCTATATCTTGAATGAGTTTATTTTCATCTGATTGGAATAAGTCTAGGTCAGATTAATTATGAAAATTAAATTCATTCCTAGTGCAATTGGACTAGGGTCAATAGTTGACCCAATTAAGAGAATTGAAGGTCATATGATCAAAAAATTTTAAAAAATTTTTTAGAAATTATTTTATCCTAATTTTTGGATATGTGATAGGTCACGAGTTATACTTTGGGTGTGCAAAATTTTGTAATTTTTGAAGATGCTTAGACTAGGTTTTGATGGAATTAGATTTGGATCAACTCTTGAGAGAAGAGTCCTAGACGCACATAGACTCTTCCTTATCCTTTCATGCTGCCATCTTTCAGATGGATTTTTGGTGTCAAAACTAGATAAAATCTGAGGTTTTTCATGGAGATCAGGATCAAGAGTCCCAATGGTTGAATTAATAAGGTTTTTGATAAAAAAAGGACTCTTTATGGCACTATATCTTGTATAAGAACTCCTCTCACGAAATTGCCTAAACATAATTTATTTTTCCACACCCAAAGGAGCCTTTCCTCTAATATTCACACCCCCTCTATCCTCTCTCTCTCTCTCCCTCTCTTCTACATGCCTAAAAAGTTAGGCACAAATCTGAGTTGAAAGTCTAAGATTTTTGGTACAAGATTCAGTATTTATGCGACGGTGTTTGTGAGACGAATAAGCTGCCCTCAAAAGTTATTTTGAAGGATTTTCAAATCAGATCCAGATCTAATTTTTGGAGAAGAAATTTATGAAGAGAAGATGTTCATATCTTATCTAAGTAGATATTGGTAGAGACCAGGTGCATGCATGGCTCCTTTCAGAACCTCAGGAATCAATAGGATCATCGTAGGATAATTAGATTACCAAATCGGATACTTAAAATTAAATTTAATTTAATTTTATTTTTAACTTTTAATATCAAATCTCTATGATTAGATCTGAGAAGTTTTAAATTTGATTAGGATTTAAAATTTTTTTTAATAATATTTCTTCAGATCCAATCAGATTTGAATGATCTTGTGCCGGAAAAATAGGTTTTTCCTTCAATTGGTATTAGAACCAGGTTGCAGTTCTTTGGATTTATTTTAGATCTAATTTTATTTTTATTTTTTATCTAATATTAAAATATTTTAGATGTCATATTAGATATGATTAGATCTGAAATCAGAAAATTAAATCATTTAGATCTAATATGAATGAGATGCATGACTAGACTGAAAATAGAATAGTTCTTTATGTAGTCTAGTATAATCATATTGTTAATTTAATTAAATATAATTTTAAATTTATTTAATTTTTATTTTTATAATATTATAATTATTATAATCAGATCTAAAAAATAGAAAATAAATTTTTTAATTTTTAATTTATTCATTTGTGATATGAAAAGATGCATGTTTAGACTAGTTGTAGAATAGTTCTATAAATTATCTAGAATAGTTTTATTTTGATATGATCAAATTTAAATCTATTTTTTAGCTATTATATATGATATTTTAGATCTGAAAAATATGCATGTTTAATTTAGTAATGATACATGAGATGTATGTAAAGAATGTATTAGTTAGATCATTAATTATATATGTGATATATGATCTAGATCTAACTAGTTTTGTAGTTTTAATTATATTTCTTATTAAGGCGTTCTCCTTGGCCGTCCGATCATAAGAACAAAGTAGGATTTAAAGGCCCTCTCCTTCCATTTGATGAGGTATTCTTATGGCATGTAGGGGTGCTGCGCTTTCATCCTTAATCAAAAATCAAAACTTATTTTCTGCAAAATTCTAGATCCTGAAATCCTAGAATTTTGATACATGTTTTTTATTTATGAATCCAAACTTAATTAAGAATTAAGATTATGAAACTAATTTGGTCTAAAATTGATAATTTTTAGATCTAAGATATTTTCATAAAATTATGTTCGAACTTGGGTAGCTCAATTAGGTCTAGCGGTTGATCAAACTGAATCAAGAGTTGGTTAGGTGGGATCAAGAGTGCTTAGAATTGACTAGCCCAATAGTTGTAAATCTAGGTCAAGGTCGACTCACAGCCACATGTAATCGATCTAATTAAGACCTAATTTGGCTCCGTGGTTCGAGCCTAGATTGTAGGCTAATCCGATTAGTTCTGTTTGGATAATTTGGTATCTAAGATAAATTTGGCAGATATGATCGATTGATTTTTAATTGAAAGCTACTCGATCTGAATGTGTTCTTATCGAGTTAATGGCATATCCCTTCCATCGGTCTCACTTATTTGGCCATTTGTCTCAACCCAGTTCTGATTTGAGGTGACTAACAGTTTGAGATAACCCATGCCACTAGGCTTATCATAACTATTATGATTGAGTCAAGTCTAAGAGACTTAAATTGAATCTCCCTAAGAAAAGATTAAGTCAATTGATCTTCCATCGTTATAGATGTGCGGGCCCTTTTTGGGATTGATTGTTCTCGACTGGTTACAGTAGTTCAGTTGTACTAAAAAGATGCAACCATATCTATTAGACATTAGATGCTATGGGTTGGAGGATGGGTTGGACTCAATATTCTGGATACGATGAGGGACCCAATCAGGAATCCAATTCATGCAAATGGTAGGTCTGACTTAACTAAGAAGTGGATCAATATTTTGAATATGGTAAGATTCATAAATTAGAGATCAGGATTAGATGCACCATGATTAGAGAATCATTGAATAAGAGTTATTCACTCATCAGTTGATTCATCATCAATAATTATTAGGTGAGGTGGTGAGCCAGTCGATGGGACCACACCATCCATTAGAAATTATTTGATTGCAAAGATTTTCGCATCTCTATCCAAAAAGTGTAGGGATTCGAGAAAATAGTAGGAGCATAATTTATTTAAAAAAATAAAATTTTTAAATAAATTAATTAAGTCTAATTATAAAATATAACTAGAAACTTTGACTCTCTACAGAAAAATATCTACATCCAACCCACTAGCCCGTATCCTGAACACCCATAGACTAATCGGATCCAACTTCAAGAATTGGCTCCAGAACTTCAAAATTATTTTAGATTCTAAAAAGTTGACTCATGTGTTGGAATAGGATCCTCCCACTTTACTAGCTCGTCCATCTGCTGATTAGAGAGCGTCTCTAGAAAAATGGATGAATGATGATAACAAAGCTAGATATTACATGTTGGACTCAATATCTGATGAGCTCCAGCGCCAACATAAAGACATTAAGACTAGCCATCAAATATTGGCTCACCTACAAGAGTTGTTTGGTGAACAAAGTCGCATAGCCAAATATCAAGTCACTAGAAGACCTTTTAAGGCTCAAAGGTGTGATGGACAGTCGGTCTAAGATCATTGTCTGATGATAATCAAGGACTTAGAAGAGCTTGAGAAGTTTAGTGTCAAGTTAGATAAGGATTTGTAGATTAATATAATTCTGCAATCCTTGACTGATGCGTATGGGCAGTTCATCATAAACTACCATATGCATAAACTATAGAATACTCTGACAGAACTTATGAATATACTGGTTACTGCTGAGCTTTCTATGAAAGATTCTAAAAGCTCAGTACTTATTGTGGAGTGGACTTCTTCCAAGAGAAAGTCTTTTAAAAAGAAGAAGAAGTCCGTGAAGAAGCAGAAAATAAATAGTAAAAAGAAGAAGGCAGAACCGAAGAAGAAGGCCGCTGACAAAGAAAAATATTTTCATTGCAACATAGACGATCATTAGAAGTGGAACTGCCCCTTGTACCTAGCCAGCTTGAAGAATAAGAAGGAGACAGATCCTTTTGGAGGTATGCTCGTTATAGAATCTAACCTTACGATTTCTTCTGCATCTAATTAAGAGCTTGACTTTGGTTTCAGTGCTCACTTATGCACTTCTATGCAGGATCTTGAGGATAGCAGGAGGTTGAGGGATGGTGAGATGATCCTACGCATCGAAAATAGAGCAAGAGTTGCTACAGTAGCCGTGGAAACCTATCCTCTATAATTATCATTAGGATTAGATTTAGTTTTTAGAGACTATTTTTTTGTGCCTGCAGCAAGCAGAAATTTGATTTCTATTTCATGTTTAGTACAAGAAGGCTATGTAATTAATTTTTTTAAGGATCATTATAATATTCTTTATTTAAGAAATAAAATTGTAAGTGGTTATCTTATAAATGATCTCTATTAGTTACATATTGATATTTCTATTTTCAATATTGAGTAAAACATGAATGCCATAGGATCAAAATGACTTAAGGATAGTCTAAACGATAGGTATCTATGGCACCTTAGGCTAGGTCATATAGCGGAAGATAGGATTAACAAATTGGAGAAATCCAGGCTATTGAGTCCATTGACTTTCGAGTCATATCCAATTTGTGAATCATGCCTTCATGGCAAAATGACCAAGCTTTCTTTTATAGAATATGGGGAAGGGCCACAGACCTACTTGCTCTAGTATATACTGATGTGTGCGGTCCATTTAATGTGCCAGTTAGAGGCAACTATGTCTACTTCATCATCTTTATCGATGATTTATCTTGGTACGGATATGTGTATTTGATGCAATATAAATATGAAGCTTTTGAAAAGTTTAAAGAATTTAGACACGACGTAGAAAAATAAATTAAAAAATCCATTAAGATTCTTCAATCAGATCGAGGAGGTGAATACCATAGTCGAAAATTTTTAGACTATCTTAAGCAAAATGGCATAGTCTCTCAATGGACTCCACCTGTAACACCTTAATTCAATGGAGTTTTAAAATAAAAAAATCGAACCTTATTAGATATGATCCGATCTATGATGAGCTTTACGGACCTTCCTGAGTTTCTTTGGAGATATAGTCTAATGATCGCTATATATTTACTGAATAGGGTTCCCTCTAAAACTATTCCTACCACACCTTATGAGATATGGCATGGTAAGAAATCAAGTCTGAGTCACCTCAGAATTTAGGATTGTCTGGCTCACATCAAGAGACAATAGGCGGACAAGTTAGAGTATAGGTTCTTTAGAGCTCGATTCATAGGATATCCTAAAGAGTCATTAGGATATTATTTCTATATTTCAAAAAATCACAATGTGATTATGAGTCAACATGCCATCTTTTTTGAAAAATAATTTATTCAAGATGGTGGCATCGGAAGGTAGATTAGGCTTGAGGAGAAAGTCTTCAAAGAGCAACGAGCTAAGGACCCTATGAAACCCAGTCAGATTAAGTCAGTCCAATCACTACCTCCTCTACCTTGTAGATCAGAAAGAATTTTTCATCCTCCTGAAAGGTACTTAGGTACTATTTCAGAGGATGTAGAAAAAATATTCCTCATGAAAAATGGGGCTCATGATGATGATCTCAAAATCTATGATGAGGTGATATTAGATATCAGCTCTGAGAAATGATTAGAGGCAATGAAGTCAGAGATTGATTCAATATGCTCGAACAAAGTCTAGACCTTGATAGATTTACCTGAAGGTATAGTACCTATTGGGTGTAAATGAATCTACAAGAGAAAGATAGGTACAGATGGAAATGTGGAGACATTCAAGGCTAGGTTAGTGGCAAAAGGGTATAGTCAGTGTGAAAGCATTCACTATCAGGATACCTTCTCGTCAGTAGCCATGCTAAAATCTATTCGTACATTACTTGCTGTTACAACCTATTTCGATTATGAAATATGGCAGATGGACGTGAAAATGACCTTCTTAAATGGATATCTTGAGGAAGATATCTATATGGAATAGCCGCTAGATTTCACATCTAGTGATGCTGATCACAAGGTCTGCAAGCTATAAAGATCCATCTATGAACTTAAGCAAGCATCTCGAAGCTGGAATGCTCATTTCAGTGATGTGATCAAATCATTTGGATTTATCAAGAATGAGAAGGAATCATGTATATTCAAAAAGGTCAGTGGAAGCATTGTTGTCTTCCTCGTACTGTACGTGGATGACATCCTTCTTATTAAAAATGATATTCGCATATTGACCATAGTTAAAATGTGGTTATCAAAAGAGTTCTCTATGAAAGATCTAGGAGAGGTATCTTTTATTCTAAGAATTAAGATCTATAGGGATAGACCGAATATGATGCTAGATCTCTCACATAAGATGTACATAGAGAAGGTACCAAAGAGGTTTAGCATGAAAAACTTCAAGAGGGGATTGGTGCCCTTCAGACATGGCATTTATCTCTCCAAGAAGATTGTCCCAACACACCTGAGGAGATTGAATGCATGAGCAAGATCTCTTATGCTTCGGCAATAGGGAGCCACATGTATGCCATGCTATGTACACGATCTGATATTGTCCATGCTGTGAGTGTCACGAGTAGATATCAGTTGAATCCAGATGAAGAGTACTAGACTTCTATGAAATATATCCTTAAGTACTTGAGAAGGACTAAGGATATGTTCTTAAATTTTGGTAATGGAGAACTCCAGCTCTAGGATTATATAGACTCAGATTTTATGTTTGATATAGATGATTGAAAGTTGACATCTGATGTCTGTTTGTGTGTAATGGTGGTACTGTCAGCTGGAAGAGTTCCAAACAGACTGTGATAGTAGATTTCATTATGGAAGTAGAGTACATCGCTGTATCGAAAGCTGCAAAAGAGGCATTTTGGTACAAAAAGTTCACTGCAGAACTCGGAGTGATGCCATCAGATGCTGTCCCTCTGTACTGCGATAATAATAGTGCCATAGCCCTAGCTAAGGAGCCGAGATCTCATCAAAAATCTAAGTACATCGAGCGATGATTCCACCTCATCCATGATTATCTCGAGAAGGGTTATGTCAAGGTCAAGAGAGTCGACTTCGTGGATAATGCGGTAGATCTACTGACGAAGCCTTTAGGCTAGCAGAAGATCGAAGCCCACCTTGAGAAGATGAGACTTAGATTTGTAGCTAATTGGCTTTAGGTCAAGTGAGAGTTTGTTAGATATATGTCCTAGAAGCTAGATTGGCTAACCTTGTAATACACTTCTAAGAATAATTTTATAATTTTAACTATAAATTAATAAAAAAAATATTTTCTATCATAGTGTGTGTTTAAAGTGTATGTGATATATCCTTTGAGTTAATGGTAATGATAATTCATATTTTCAAAGAGTTGAAAATTTAAGACATGAATTTTTATAATTAACTCATAAACTGCTCCCGACCATAGGATCATCATAAGGATGGTGATTGATCCGAAAGGTTGGTGTATGATTACTTTCTTTGAGTAGATGAGTCTTGAGTCTATGGTGGAAGACACCGAAGCAAAAGTACAGGTATTCATTAGAGAACGAGGGCACTGAGTGTGATCACCTTGAGCATTCATAAGGAAGTCTACCTTCTCGTTGATGATTGGCTTGATGTTGTAGTAGTGTGTCTAATTTTTTGATCTGAGGTGCATCGATAATTCATCTTGAGGGTGTTATAGTTTGACTATACCATAACTCAGTCTCCTAGCCATTCGAAATTCTGAGATGTATATTGGCTATAGTACGTTCATTATAGGAATTGGATTGCACCAATAAGGGATCTATCTACCTCGATATATGAGGAGTAGCCCTATGATGATCATGAGAATTGAGTCCATAAGCCCATGACCATGGTAGAGTAAAGATGATAAAAAGAATTTCTATAAAGGGTTCACATAGGACTCGAATCAAATGATTAATTCATATGATGATATTGGGTTTGACGAGTTCACCTTAACCCTAATCTTATCGAAACTCAAGATAGAAGAACCCAATCACATAGGTAGCTGCATTGAGAGGTTCATTTTTAGTTTTGATGGATTGCCATCATATACTGCTAGGTGTCATTGATGGATTTTGGGAGCAATTAAAATAATTTTGATGATCGATCATTCTAATTGTATGAATCAAAAAAGTTTTGATTTATCGAAAGATATTTCGATGATGTCGATGATGGAGATCATAATATGTTTCATTATCATACAGAACTGAATCTAACTGGATCACACAAATAAAGATTTGGGTCTAGATGTCATCAATTGAGCTAACCTAGTTTGATTGATTTGGATTAGATCCAATCAGGTTCAAGGTAATCGTGCTAGCACACAATTTAGCCTAACTTTCTCCTTTTGTAATCTTTCTGATTCATCGCAATCAAGTCAAATTTGATTTGACTCATTCCTATATCTTGAATGAGTTTACTTTTATTTGACTAGAATAAGTCTAGGTTAGATTAATTATGAAAATTAAATTCATTCCTAGTGCAATTGGATTAGGGTCAATAGTTGATCCAACTGAGAGAATTGAGAGTCATATGATCAGAGAATTTTAAAAATTTCTTTAGAAATTATTTTGCTTTAATTTTTAGATATGTGATAGGACATGAGTTATACTTTGGATATGCAAAAGTTTGTGATTTTTGGAGCTGCCTAGACCAAGTTTTGATAGAATTTTATTTGGATCAAACTCTTAAGGGAAGAGTCCTAGACACACATGGACTCTTCCTTATCCTTTCATGCCGCCACCTTCTAGATAGATTTTTGGCATCAAAACTAGATGGGATCTAGGATTTTTCCTAGAGATCAGGTCCAAGAGTCCCAATGATTGAATTAATAAGGTTTTTGGTTAAAATAGGACTCATTATGGCGCTATGTCTTGTATAAGAACTCCTCTCGTGAAATTGCCTAAACATAATTTATTTTTCCACACCCAAAGGAGCCTTTTCTCTAATATCCATGCCCCCTCTATCCTCTCTCTCCCTCTCTTCTACATGTCTAAAAAGTTAGGCACAAATCTGAGTTGAAGGTCTAAGGTTTTTAGCATAAGATTCAGCATCTACGCGATGGTATTCATGAGACGAACAGACTGCCCTCAGAAGTCATTTTGAAGGCTTTTCAAATTAGATCCAGATCTGATTTTTGAAGAAAAGATTCATGAGGAGAAAATGTTCAGATCCTGCTCGAGTGGATATCAGTAGAGGCTAGACACGTGCGTGGCTCCTTCCAGAACCTCAGAAATTAATAGGATCATCGTAGGATAATTAGATTACCAAATTAGGTACTTAAAATTAAATCTAATTTTATTTTATTTTAAATTTTAATATCAGATCTCTATGATCAAATCTGAGAAATCTCAAATCTAATTAGGATTTTAGAAAAAAAATTTAAAATATTTATTCAGATCCAATCAGATCTGAACGATCCTGTGTCAGAAAAAAAGGTTTTTCCTTCACACACCCCTTTGAAAATTGCCCCACGTAGAGTTACGTAAAAATATTCTGAAAAGGTGCCTTATAGCTGGACTCTTTAGAAAAAAAATTAAGTTTTTTATGAAGAGTCGCAATGTTTCATAAGTGGTGCAATAAAATAATGGCTTAGATCATATGTGAAGGCTATCCAATGGCCTTAATTTTATGCATAGGGGCATTGAAATATTCAAGGCATAGAATGGGTCAAAGTCCCAAGCGCCTTGGACTCTCCAAGAGGTGCCATTCAAATGGGATGGCTAGGAGCCTTGTCTTATCTAGTTTTCTCTTAAAACACTGAAGTGTTTAAGACCCAGAAGGACTCTTAGGTGCCTTCTTTCAAATCTAAAACTACGTAAGTTACGTAAAATAAAAATTGGATAAGACAACAAACACGGGCAGCAGCCAAACATTATGCCAAGTGTCCTTGGCACATAAAACATCTCCCCACGTGCAAGAGAGAGACTCTCTGGCATGTGGGACTTTGGCATATGATGCCCAATATCAAGCCCAATCAGCTAAGGTTAAACCCAATTAGAAAGCAAATCTAATTTGGATTAAATTGGATCTAATTAGTTCAAATTGAAACTCGATTCAAATTTGATTCGAATCTAGGTGCAAGGGTTTGCAACATGTGCTAGCATATTTATCGCAAAAACATAATCTAATCCAATTAGACCATTGATCAATTTTCTTTGTGTGTGATCCATTGAATTCCACATCTAGCCAATAGTGGATCTGGATGCGATTTGACCTAATTTGGTTAGAACTCAATCAAACCTATTTAAGTCAAATTGAGTTGACCCAATTCGATCAATTAGAATATCTTCTAATTAATGATCAAATTAAACTCTTTAATTCAATCAAACCCACAAGATATGATTGATGTCTAGCAACGTATCATGTCTACCTAAAAGATATAAAATTTTGATAGAAATAAAAAAATATCCTTCAGTAAAAAATTACTATGCAACAAGATCCTACGATCACCCTGCATCCTAAATATGACTTTGGATGTAGAAACATGTCAAATCCAATATCATATTTATATTTCTCTTAATCTTATAATGATGATTCGATTAATAAAATATTAGAAATCATTTCTAATTTTCATTATGCTTTAATCAAAGTCTTCTTGAACCATCATTTGATTGAAGCAAGTAGGATGCGATCTCCTCTTACTAGGAGTGATCAATTCCATGTTGACCTACTCATAACCTCCATATGCAATCCACCATATCCAGAATACTCCGTATATGACCAAGTCATGAATGAGTATGAACCAAAATATGGATTTATGCATACAAGATTCTATGGCAATCTCAAGTCAAAGGATTACATGTACAACTCGCACTATGAAAACTATCTATTGACATGTAGATAAGACTCCATTAGATATTTTCAAATCGGATCAATTCAGTGAACTTATTCTCTAATGAGTACGCACATTCTTATATTAGTATTATACACAAGTGATTGTGAGATTAATCATCCTCTCTATCGATCATACATAAAATATGCCAGTCTTACCGAAAACATTGATCCCCTACTCAATATTTCATTGATAAAAAATATTTAAAATTAGAATTTTAAGATTTTAGGTCTCACTGGTATGATCTCATCATAATCCTAAAATCATAGCTCTAATTTATGGGGTTCATCAAAATCATAAAAAAAAAAAATTAAGATACAGCATATGATGAAATAAATGTCTTTATTGATTTAAAAATATCATTACATGAGTTTGGAAGATAAAAGAATAGCTCATCAAAATATATATTTTGATTGACTTATACAGCATATTTTTTTTTTAATCTTTCACTTGCACTAAAGCTAATCGTCCTTATATTTTAACCCCATACAATCGAGATGGCGATCGAACTCCTGCTGTGGTAGAGCCTTAGTGAATAGGTCTGCTATGTTATTTTTTTGTATCTACTCGTTCAATGACAATATCTTATCTCTCAATTATTTCACGAACGAGATGGAAGCATCTCAGAATATGCTTGAATTTATGATGAGACCTTGGTTCTTTTGCTTGAGCAACCGCTCTAGTATTATCATAATAAAATGGTACTAGATTCTCAATCTCGAAAATAATATCCTATTCAGTGATGAACTTCTTCATCCAGATAGCTTCTTTGGCAGCTTCACTTGCAGCTATGTATTCTGCCTCAATAGTTGAGTTAGCTATAGTTGGCTACTTGGTACTCTTCGAACTAATTGCTTCATCATTAAGAGTAAAGACATACCCTAAAATGGATTTACTATTATCTAGATTTAATTAAAAACTAGAGTCAGCATATGTTTCTAGTTTAAGATTAGATCCATCATATACTAAAAAAATATTCTTAGTCCTTCTCAAGTACTTAAGAATATTTTTTACGGCTTTTTAATGATCCTCTTCTGGATTAGCCTGAAATCTACTAGCTATGCCTAAGGCATAAGCAACATCAGGCCTGGTACATAATATGTCATACATTATTGATCATACTATCAAAGCATAAGAAATAGAACTCATTCTATTTCTCTCTTCAGGTATTTTAGAAGACATCTTCTTAGAGAGATGTATGCCTTGACTCATAGGTAAGTAACCTCTTTTACTTCCATCCATGCTAAATTTTTTCAGCACTACATCAATGTACCTATACTGGGACAAGCCTAGCAGCCTCTTAGATCTATCTCTATAGATCTTTATATCAAGTATGTAGGATGCTTCTCCCAAGTCTTTCATAGAAAACTTATTTGATAGCCATAATTTGACCGATTGTAATATTGGGATATCATTTTCAATGAGGAGTATGTCATTTACACATAGAACCAAGAAAATTATGGTACTTTCACTAGTCTTCTTGTACACACATGATTCATCCACATTCTTGATAAAGTCAAACTCTTTGATTGTAACATCAAAGCAGATATTCCAACTCCTTGTGCTTGTTTTAACCCATAAATGGATCTCTTAAGCTTATATACCTTATTTGGTCTCTCACTTGAGATAAATCCCTCTGGCTGTGACATATAGACTTCCTCCTCAAGAAAACTATTAAGGAAGGCAGTATTCACATCTACTTGCCATATTTCATAATCATAGTATGCTGCTATGGCAAGCATAATCCAAATAGATTTGAGCATAACAATAGGTGAGAGTGTTTCATCATAATCTATATCCTATTTTTGTTTGAAATTCTTAGAAACCAATCTAGTCTTATAGGTTTCAACTTGGCCATTCGCTTTAATCTTTTTCTTATAGACCCATTTGCATCCAATAGGGTTTACACCCTCTGGTGCATCCACCAAAGTCCATATTTTATTGGCATACATGGGGTCCATTTTGGATTGCATGGTAGCCAGCCATTTATTTGAGTCTCTACTCATGACTGCTTGTGTATAGGTCAGAGGTTCATCATTCTCATTGACTTGGGCTTTATTATTTTCAATAATGAGTCTGTACCTCATAGGTGCATGTTGCACTCTATCAGACCTTCGGATAGGAGTTGTGTGTTCAGATTCTTTCCTATTTATGTGTTCACTTGATTGAGCAATTTCTATTTATTTTTTTGAACTTCATTAAGTTCAATGTTTCTTCTACTACCACTTTCTAGGATGAACTCTTTCTCCATGAAAGTGGCATGCCTACTTATAAATACTTTTTGTTCAGTAGGATGATAGAATAGATATCCCATACTATCTTTAGAATATCCTATAAATAGATATTTATTTGCTTTAGCATCTAGCTTATCTTCAAAATTTTTTTTGACATATGCCGGACAATCTCATATCTTAAGATACTTAAGATTATGTTTTTTTTCTCTCCATATCTCATATGGAGTGCTAGATACAGACTTAGAAGGTACTCTATTTAAGATGTATATTGTGGTCTCTAGAGCATGATTCTAGAAGAAAATAGGTAACTCTATCAAGCACATCATTGATTGTACCATATCCAAAAAGATATGATTCCTTCTTTCGGCTACACCATTTAACCGCGGTGTATAAGAAGAGGTCCATTCAGAGAGAATATCCTTTACTTTAAGATAGTCTAGAAATTCACTGGATAAGTATTCTCCTCCTCGATTAGATCGAAGAATTTTTATACTTTATTCAGTTTGTTTCTCGACCATACTTTGATACTCTTTGAATTTATCAAAGACTTCATATTTGTATTTCATAAGATACACATATCTAAACCTAGATAAATCATCAATGAATGTTATAAAATAAGAGTATCCTCCTCTGGCCTGAGTTGTCATAGAACCATATATATCTATATGTACAAGTCCTAATAACTTACTTGTCCTTTCTCCATGTCCACTAAATGGAGTCTTGGTCATTTTACCCATGAGACATGATTCACAAGTTTCTAATGATTCATAATCATAAGGATTAAAGAATTTTTTTTTGTATAACTTGTTAATCCTAGTCTTACTAATATGACCATATCGACAATGCTAAAGTAAAGTATTATTTATTTCTTCTCTCTTATGCTTTCTATTTTCATCAATATAAAAAATATTGTCATTCAATCATAGAGTCAAAAGACCATTGTTAAAAATGTCATAGCATATTATTTTATTAGAATATTTGATCGAGCAACTATTGCTCGTTACATCAAAATCATAACCTTGTTTTAATAATAAGGATATAGATACAATATTTTTAATAATCTTAGGCATATAATAATAATTTGTTAGTTATAAGATCTTTTCAGAAGATAACTTTAATATATTTATCCCTACGACTTTCGCTTGGATGGACTCTCCTCTAGCATCATAGAGCTCGAAGTCATCCTTCTTCAAACTCTTAATTTTCTGCAACCCTTGTAAAGATTTGCAGATATGAAAATCATAGTCGGTATCCAATATCCAAAAATTTAAAATGAAAGAATTCAATGACAATATTGTATGTATCTCATACATAACTTTCAGTACATTATTTACATCAGTCTTCATAGTTGCAAGGTAAGTCTTGTAATTCCTCTTCTAATGATCTGCCTTATCGTAGTGAAAGCAGGTCATATGTCCCGATGCCTTCTTTCTTTTTTCTTCTTATTTATGCCACCTTTAGGATTCAACCTCCTCTTAGAACTATTTTTGCCTGCCTTCTTCTTGGAGATCCCATCTACAAGAAGAAAAAGAGCCTTATCCTTCTTGATATGGCTCTTTGCTGTTTTCAACATATTTACAGATCAGATAGAAAAGTATTCAGTTTATTCATATGATAGTTTATGACAAACTAAGAAAATGATTCCAAGAGTGATTACAGGATCTGATCCTGACTCAACTCTCCATCCATGATAAAATTTAATTGACCTAATCAAGTGATCAGGTTAATTACCATCAGTATATGGTCTTGCATAAATGATTCTTCTGCCATCCTAGTATGGAATAACTGCTTAGATATCTCATATCTAGCAGTCCTACTATGCTCTTCATAAAGCTCTTTTAAATTGAGCAATATGGACTAAGTATCCATGCCATTATATTGCCTCTGTAATTCATTACTCATGGAGGAAAGTATAATGCACTAGACAGTAAGAGAATCATTTTGCCATATCTTATATGTGAACTTTTTTTCTCTATGGCATCTTTTCCTAATGGCTCAGGATCAGGGGCATCAAGAATACAGGAGAGTTTCTCTTGACTGAGTACTATTTTTAAATTTCTCAATCAATCCACATAGTTAGAACCGATCAATTTATTTGAATCCAATATACCAGGTACTAAAAGTGAAGAAGCCATTTAATCTACATAATAAAGAATATTACATAAGCAAATAACACATGATGACATACATAATTAAATTAGGACTTTAATTTAATTGTGTCTTTCATTATTTTATCAAAAATCATAACCCTCTACTATAATAATCGAAAAACCTAATAAGTTTTCTTAGAGGGATTGAGATCCTAATTTCTTATAAAAGGTTTTGTAGTTACACAACAAACCTTTTATAAGTTCAAAGATAGAAAACTCTTTCCAATTGCATCTCATGCAATTCTTAATATAATTCTGGCCTTTAAAACATTAATAGCCTTATGGTTGCACAACAAACTATAATGTTTTAGTTAAGTAGGATCCTTCATTTCTATACAATCAAAATAGAATATAACTATTCTTGTGGTTACATAACAAAGTGGTATACCTAAAATGCCGTAAGCATCTTAATGCACCAGAATAATATTACATCAGTCCCCATAATAGGTCTTGTAGTTGCACAACAAACTTAATATGGTTCATGACATAATAATAAACTAGCATGAAGAAAGGTCTTAATATAGTGAATATAATACTAAGCACCCCAATCAAGAATTAAATTAATCTAATTAGCCAGATAAGTGAGAGAGAAGTGGGGTCCCCCGTTACTTTTCTTAGACACCAATAAATTGATCAGATCAGATAATGGAATCAATTATAAACCACATTCTCTTTACTGGTCATGAACCACTTTTTTAGATACCGATTGATCAATTAGACATCCAGACTGATTCTACTATCGGTTAATTACACTATAACTTAATATAATTTTTATAGAAGGCTTAAACTGGTCTCTATGTACATTGTAATCAAATCAAACTATATAGATAAATTGATCATATCAATCAAGACATACATATTCATTCATACAAATGTATTAGCATGTATTATCATTCTAGGACAACCATCATCACATAGTGGACATTAGTCATTATGCTAGGGCAACCTTATAGAATGATAAACATCATAATCTAATTATGATTAATTAAATATGATCACATCATATTAATAACATGATAATCATGTCAAACATGATCATATGATATTTATAATATTGTTATTAATATATAAACATAAAATATATGATTTAATCTAATAAGGTTTGCTCTGATACCACTATAGGGTTTGGTGTACAAGATGGAAGCATGGATTTCAAAATAAATTATATGAAATAAAAAAAAATAAACCCGACCCTCAGGACCATCTTATTAGAATATAAATTATATAATATATATTTATAATATAAATTAAAATATTGGAATATACCTCTGATCGCTAAATCCTAATTTGATCCTGATTATCGGCAGCAGTCCGTTAGGAATTGTACCAGGTGCCCACGTGTTCATCCTCCAATGTTGATCTACGTAGGAACTCGATCAAGCCACTAGCATCTTTGATTATTTTAATTAAAATTTTTATAATAAGAACTTTAATTTATTTAGATAGAATCTTTCTTAGCCTTTGCTGTCACCCTCCTGGCTTATCCTTTCTTTACTTTCTATTCTCCTTATCTTCCTTTACTCTCTTCCTAAGCTCTTGTCCTAAAGCAGACCTCTTGTCCTTTAATAGGACTGTCTTAACAAGGGAAGAAAGAGAGAAATTAGACAATTAGGGAGAATATGTAAGAAAGAAGGAAGAGTTTTCGATGCCTTGGACTCATGGTGTGCATCCCTATTTATAATCTACGTAGGGGCGCCACAAATAATTTCTCACACCCATTCTCAGGTTTATCTTACATCCATTCATGCATCTCACACCCCTCTGAAAATTGCACCATGTGGAGTTATGTAAAAATATTCTGAAAAGATGCCTTATAGCAGAAGAACTCTTTGAAAAAATTTCTACGTAAGTTTTTGACGAAAAGTCGCAATGTTTCATAAGTGGCGCCATAAAATAATGGTTTAGATCAGATGTGAAGGCCATCCAATGGCCTTCATTTTCCAATGGCCTTCATTTTATGCACCATATCAGATAGGGGCGTTGAAATATTCAAGGCATGGAATGGGTCAAAGTCCCAAGTGCCTTGGACTCTCTAAGAGGCACCATTCAAATGGGATGGCTAAGAGCCTTATCTTATCCAGTTTTCTCATAAAACATCAAGGTGTTTAAGATCTAAATGGACTCTTAAGCACCTTCTTTCAGATCTAAAACTACGTAACATAAGTTATGTAAAATAAAATTTGGATAAGACAATAAAGAGGGGGCGACAACCAAACAATGCGCCAAGTGTTCCTGGCGCATAAAACATCTCCCCATGTGCAAGAGACAGACTCTCTAGCATGTGGGACTCTGGTATATGATGCCCAATATCAAGTCCAATTAGCCAAGGTTAAACCCAATTAGAAACCAAATCTAATTTGGATTAAATTGGATCTAATTATCTCAAATTAGAATTCGATTCGAATCCGATTCAAATCTAGGTGCTAGGATTTGCAACATGTGCTAGCATGTTCATAATGCAAATGTGATCTAATCCAATTAGACTCTTGATCAATTTTTTTTATGTGTGATCCATTGGGTTTCATATCTAACCAGTAGTGGGTCTGGATATGATTTGATCTAATTTGGCTAGAACTCAACCAAACCTATTTTGATCAAATTGAGCTAACTTAATTTGATCAATTAGAACACCTTCTAATCAATGATCAAATTAAACTCTTTAATTCGATCGAACCCACAAGATAGAATTGACGTCTAGCAATGTATCATGTCTATCCAAAAGATATAAAATTTTAATGAAAATATCAAAAATATCCTTCAGTGAAAAGTTACCATGCAATAGGATCCTACGATCATCCTGCATCCCGAATATGACTTTGAATATAAAAACATGTCAAACCCAATATCATATTCATATTTTTTTTAATCTTATAATAATGATTTAATTAATAAAATATTAAAAATTATTTTTAATTTTCATCATGCTTTGATTTCTTCCTGAATCATCATTTGATTGAAGGAAGTAGGATGCGATCTCCTCTTACTAGGAGTGATCGATTTCATATTGATCTACTCATAATCTTCATATGCAATCTACCATATCCAGAACACCCCGTATATGACTAAGTCATGAATGAGTATGAACCAAAATATATAAGATTCTATGGCAGTCTCAGGTCAAAGGATTACATGCATAACTCCCACTATGAGAACTATCTATTGACATGTAGATAAGACTCCATTAGATATTCTCAAATTGGATCAATTCAGTAAACTCATTCTCTAATGAGCATCCACATCCTTATATTAGTGTCATATACAAGTGATTGTGAGATCAATCATCCTCTTCATCGAGCATACATAAGATGTGCCAGTTTTACCAAAAATATTGATCCCCTACTCTATGTTCCATCAATCAGAAATATTTAAAATTAGGATTTTAAGATTTTAGATCTTACTAGTATGATCTCATCATAATTCTAAAATCATAGTCCTAATTTATCAGGTTCATCATAATCTTAAAAAAATAAATAATTAAGATATAACAAATGATGAAATAAATGTCTTTATTGATTTGAAAATATCATTACATGAGTTTGGAAGATAAAAAAATGGCCCATCAAAATACATATTTTGATTGATTTGTAGGGCATATTCCTTTCAGTTGGTTGGTCCCCTAGAGAAGTGTTCTTTATCGGGAGTTAAAGTATGAAAAATTTTCATCCATTGGTTATATTAATGTGGTGGGTTTGGTCATAGGTTTTGGAAATCCTCGTAGATGGAGGAGATTTCGCTGTAGCGAGTATGGAGGTTGGAGGAGGTGAATGTACAGTTTAGTAAGCTGATAACTTGGTAAATCCAAGCAAGCAAGGTCGATCTAATGATCATGTAATTGAAAATGAGGATGATTTTCTATATGGAACTTAGAATTATAGGGGGGCATCTAAAAAAGATACTTGAATCCAATGTTTTTATTTGATTTATGTTTATAAATAATGTATTTATAGTTCTCCTTCATGAAATCCATGTATCTTATGAACATGCTAAATTTGTGGCGTGTAGTTTAGGTAGAACCTGGGACTTCTTTATATTGCCAGCAAAAGGGACTTCTCATTAGGGCTAACAAAATGCAACCTGATCCATCAACATGACCTATGTTTGAACCATCCTAAATATGCATGTTTAAGTTTGATCTAAATAGATTCTAATCACAAGCAGATCAACCCATTTAACATGTTTAGATATTTAGATCAGATTTGGGTTTTGACGTTTTAACTTGTTTACCTTATTCATTGAACCGGTTGGATCGAGTTGGGTTGGGTCAGATAATCTGTCGATATGTTTAGCCTACTATCTAAAATATAAAGTCCCCCTCCCCATACCCTAGCCCATTGTCACCTGCCCATTACAAGAGTTTGAAGCCCTTTAAAATTAAACCAACTAAGCTTGAGGCAAATGGCCCACATATCGGACATACAGTGCACCACATGGTCCACTATTTCTAGAATCTTCTATTTTAGTTCTTTGCGGCTTTGCTCTTTAGTCCCTTTCTTGGCTTTTTCCATTCTTTGCCTTCTTACCTTCTAGTTCCAGGGGTTAGGGTTCCAAATTTCAACTTCTATTTAGGGTTTTAAGCAAAGCTAGGGTTCATTTCTCTTCTCTAATCTATAGTCCATGACTCAATGACTCCATCTAGTTCTAGTGGCCAACACTTTGCTCCTTTTAACAACCGGATCCGATTTCCTTTCCTCTCAATTTTCCTTCCTTTGAACAAAAGAGGAGGCAAGAAGATGACCCACAAACATGGTAGGATGTACTTCTTTTTATTTTTCATGTTTTTATATTTTTTTCTTGTGTTACCTCTCGATTTGGTTTTGATTTGCAGTGTGGTATGGATTCCTTTATAAGAAAGATAGATAAGCTGTTATAAACCCTAGTCTTCAACGTGAGGCACAAAAGGGAGGTTTTTATTTTGTACTGCTCCTTTCCTTCAAGATTAGGACATCTTTGATCTTTCTCCCTCCACCTATCTCTCCGACATGGTAAAATAGATCTTTTTGATTTTGTAGACATTTTAATTGAGGGATGATTGAATCTTTTTCCTTCTTATATCCTATTTTGATCCATTCATCCTAGTTATTTATCTATTTATTTATAATATTTTTGAGATGGAAAATCTATTTTACCATTTTTCTTTATATGCTTGTTACCTTTTGAAGTTGTTCGTAGGTCATTTGTTGGTTATTTTTGACTTCTCTCTTATAGTTGTTGGTCCTTAGGCTTTAGACTTGAATAAGTTAAACATTCATTAAGTAATATCCCTACACAAATTTTAAAGTAGCCACAAAAAAAGAAAAAAAGAAAAAAAGAGAGAAGACTCCCCTCTTCTTTTGTTGGACTCCTAATTAGAGTTGGAATTGGAGGCCAGAAGGAAGTCAAACTCCGCCCTCCTCTACCTCTATTTAAAGGGATAGAGTCCCTTGTGAAACCCCCCACCACCGGCTATTGAATCCTCATCGAAGAAACCCCAGTCTTCTCATTCAAGTCCATCATGACCATTCACTATGCCTACCAGAAGTCGAGGTTGGAGAGCCCGCCGAAGCCAAAGGTAAGCCCCATCTCTCCTTCGTCTCTCTTTTTCCCTTCTTCTCATTGCATTACCACTGATAGTCAGTTTCATCAAAAAATTTGAAAACGAGAATCCCCTATTTTTCCCTTGCTTCCATCCCTTCTCTTTCTATTTTTCAATGTTAGTGGTCACCCCAGACCGCCTATCTAGGATCTTTGGGCTATGCATCGTAGCCCCAGCTGCTGTCAATTATAGCCATGCTTGCGGTGCTCCTCTATTCCAAAAATAAAAGAGAGAAAATCATCCCCTATATCACCATGGAATCAAGAGAGGGAGAGAGAGAAAAAAGAAGAAGAAAAAGACGAAAAAGAGACGAGAGTTCCCCTCTCCTCTCTCCTTCCTCTCTCTTTTCACTTTCTCTCTCTAAAAATCTTACTTTCTCTTTCTATAAGCTCTTTCTCTAAAAGTATCTCTCTCTAGATGGTGTCTCTCTTCTAGGATTTTTTGGATTCTTAGAAAGACTCTCAAATAGCTTTCATAGATCCTAGCGAAGGGATCTTGACCGTTGACTGTTGAATAGCTAGCTCTATCAAAATTTAAGATTTTTTATTTTAAAAATAATTATCATTAAATTTTGATAAAAATATAATTTTAGATATTAGATTTTAAAAAAAATTTGTAAAGCTCATTAAGATGGCTCCACGTCAGAGAAAAAGGTTGCTCGAGGTGCTATTATAAAGATATCGAACCAATAGAAAGATGGCACTTCTTAGCAAGTTGATAACACCCCTCCGTAGAAGAGATTTATTGATCCTACTAGAAACATCCAGACAGAGCAATAAGAATCAAATATGATCCGAATAATGCAGACCTTAGTCGACTTGATGCAATCGTAATAACAATTACAGCAATAGTTACACAACAATATCCAGGGCAACAATAGATACCACCACCTTAAGGACAAGAAGAGTAGCCATAACAACAGAGTAATAGTATAGAATTTAAGAAGTTGTCTCCCCTGACTTTTAAGAAAACTATGGAACCTTTTGGAAGATAAAAATTAGCTTATAGAGATAGAGAAACCATTTGCTGCTATAAGATGCTTTGATGATGAAAGAATCTTGAATGCATTATACATGTTGCAAGATAAGGCATTCAATTGATGGTAGAGACTGCAACATAATTATAAATAAGATGGGAAATAACTTATCTCGAAAAGGTTTTAAAGGGCATTTCATGATCAGTATTTTTCTTGGAGTGTAAAGATTCAGAAAGAATAGAAATCTTTCTTTCTATTGGCATGATTTTGACTTATAGCCTGACTATTTATCAAAATCCTATCAATGGAGGTTATATACTAGGATATCGATATCCTGCCAATGAAGGTTGTGTGCTGATATATCGACATCCTACCAATAGGGATTATGCACAAATATATTGATACCCTGCTAGTAGAGATTATATGCTAGTATATTGGTACCCTACCAGTGGAGGTTATGCACTGGTATATTGACATCCTGCTAATAAGGATTGTATTTTGGTATATTGATATCCTACCAGTGAGGGTTATATATTAGTACATTGATACCCTACTAGTGGGGGTTATACGTTGGTATATCGACATCCTATCGTTAGAGATTATGTGTTGGTACTTTAATTTAGTTCATAGTTGTTGAGATTAACATGATATTTTGAAAGAAATTGATTTATAAATAAAAATAAATTTGCATGGATTTTATTTGATTAGTATTATATATTTTGGATCGAGAGCATGATAATTGTTGGTGCAGAATCTAGTTGATGTCGGGACGAGCTGGAGTGGAGGAGGATGAGGTCGCCACCGGTGATCTACAAAATAAAATCTCATCTGAAGTCGGTGGTGGTGGCTCCAATAGGATCCTCTGATGATCAAGTCAGCTCTTCTGGCCAACAAAAATGGAGTGCTCAGGAATAAGTTCGGCAAAATTTTAGAGGAGAGAGCTTAGAGCTTAAAGAAAACATATCTGAAGGGTTCCTTTTATAGACGGAGCTTGAATGATGGTGACGACCATACCATTTGGTAATGGACCACTCGAGGTAGTGTGGGGTTCGATACGGAGAAAGACATATTGTCAGACTGATAGTAGTGGCTATATCGTCTGATCATGGACCACATGAGGCTTGTTACAGAGAGAGTGATGTCACCAAACTGGTAGTAGCGATTATGTCATCCGATCGTAGACCGTATGGAGCTTGTTATGGAGAGAGTAGTGTCGCCAGACTAATAGTGGCGGCATACCGTCGAGGTTCAACAATCGTAGTTCGAGGGAGCAGACATTGGTCGATGAATAATCTCAGCATATATCTATTTCGGGAGAGCTCGAACTCCTAAGGGGGATACGTTTGGAGGGGATCATCTGGGAGTAATCTATTGGAGGGATCCGATTGAGGAAGAAGTTCGGAAGGAGTTTGGCTCCTGGAGGAGTTCGACCGAAGGAGAAGTTCGACAAGAATTTGACTTCTGTAGGCATCCGACTGAAGGAACATGGAGGGAGTTTAGCTTCTACAGGCATCCAACTAGAGAAAAAGCTTAGAAGGGGTTTGGCTCCCGTAGGCGTTCGACTGAAGAAGCGTGGAGGGAGTTCGATTTTTATGGGCGTTCAGCTAGAGGAGTGCGGAGGAAGTTCGGCTCTGATGGAAGTCCGACTGAAGCTCGACCGCTGAGAAGTTTGAAAGGGGCTCGACCGCTGAGGAGTTTGGTCAGTTGAAGGAGTTTGGCTAAGGCTCGACCACTGAGAAGTTCAAAAAGGGCTCGATCACTGAGAAGTTCGGTCAGTTGAAGAAGTTCGACTAAGGCTCGACCGCTGGAGAGTTCGATCGGAGCTTGGCCACTAAGGCTCTTTCATGACTACTGGTTGCATTAGGCTGAGCATCGAACTGAATTTTGGTAGGAGTGGGGTTTATCTTCAACAATAGTTTCTCCTACTTTTGAGTTCGAAACTCGAAGAAAGAGAGTGCAGAAAAGGTGACTATCGAAGTTCTCTTCAGGGCTCTACGCTAGTTTAGGTTAAAGCTTGGAGGAGATCTCACTTCCAGCCAAAGTTGAAGGAGATCTCGTCTCTTGTGGTCGAGGTTGGCTCGATCACTTAGGAGAGGTCTTATCTCTAGCCGAGGTTGACTTGGATGCTCGGGGGGACCATATCTCTGGTCGAGGTTGACTCGGAGGAGATCTTATCTCCTAAAGTCGAGGTTGGCTCGATCACTTGGAAGAGATCTTATCTCTAGCCGAGGTTGACTCGATCGCTCGCAAGAGATCTTATCTCTGGCTGAGGTTGACCCGGGCGCTCGGGAGAGATCTTATCTCTGATCGAGATTGAAGCTCAGAGAAGATCTTATCTCCTGCAGTCGAGGTTGGCTCGGTCGCTCAGGAGAGATCTTATCTCTAGCTGAGGTTGAAGCTCGGAGGAGATCTTATCTCCTACAGTCGAGGTTGGCTCGGGGGAGATCTTATCTTCTATAGTCGAGGTCGAAACTCGGGGGAGATCTTATCTCCTACAGCTGAGGTTGGTTCGGAGGAGATCTTATCTCTTATAGCTGAGATTGGCTCGGGGGAGATCTTATCTCCTGCAGTTGAGGTTGAAGCTTGGAGAGAGATCTTATCTCCTACAATCGAGGTTGGCTCGGGGGAGATCTTATCTCCTGTAGTTGAGGTCGAAGCTTAGGAGAGATCTTATCTCCTACAATCAAGGTTGGCTCGGGGGAGATCTTATCTCCTGCAACTGAGGTCGAAGCTTGAGAGAGATCTTATCTCCTACAGCCGAGGTTGGCTTGGGGGAGATCTTATCTCGTGCAGTCGAGGTTGGCTCGAGGGAGATCTTATCTCTTACAATCGAGGTCGAGACTCAGAGGAGATCTTATCTCGTGCAGCCAAGGTTGGCTCAGGGGAGATCTTTTATTTTCTACAGTCGAGGTTGGCTCGGGGGAGATCTTATCTCCTGCAGTCGAGATTGAAGCTCGAGGGAGATCTTATCTCCTACAGCCAAGGTTGGCTCGGTCACTCGGGAGAGATCTTATCTCTGGCCGAGGTTGAAGCTCGAGAAAGATCTTATCTCCTGCAGTCGAGGTTGGCTC
Source organism: Cocos nucifera (assembly GCA_006176705.1). Classification (NCBI taxonomy): domain Eukaryota; kingdom Viridiplantae; phylum Streptophyta; class Magnoliopsida; order Arecales; family Arecaceae; genus Cocos; species Cocos nucifera. The sequence goes on along the minus strand of QRFJ01000091.1, from coordinate 1,185,640 downwards.
GGTCGCTCAAGAGAAATCTTTATTTCTAGTCGAGACTGACTCGGGCGCTCGAGAAAGATCTTATCTCTGGCTGAGGTTGAAGCTTGAGGGAGATCTTATCTCCTACAGTCGAGGTTAAAGCTCGGGGGAGATCTTATCTCCTACAGCTAAGGTTGGCTCGGGCGTTCGAAAGAGATCTTATCTCTAGCCAAGCTTGACTCGATTATTCGAAAGAGATCTTATCTCTAGCCGAGGTTGACTCGATCGCTTGGGAGAGATCTTATCTCTGGTCGAGGTTGGCTCAAGCCGAGGTTGACTCGATCGCTCGGAAGAGATCTTATCTCTGGTCGAGGTTAGCTTGGGTGCTCAGAAGAGATCTTATATCTAGCCGAGGTTGGCTTGGTCACTCAAAAGAGATCTTATCTCTAGTCGAGGTTGAAGCTCGGATGCTTGGAAGAGATCTTATCTCTAGCCGAGGTTGGCTCGATCGCTCGGAAGAGATCATATCTCTGGTCGAGGTTGACTCGGGCACTCGAAAGAGATCTTATCTTTGGTCGAGATTGACTTGGTTGCTCGGGAGAGATCTTATCTCTAGCCAAGCTTGAAGCTTGGGGGAGACCTTATCTCTTGCAGTCAAGATTGGCTCGATCGCTCGAAAGAGATCTTATGTCTAGCCGAGGTTGACTCGGATGCTCGAAAGAGATCTTATCTCTGGCCGAGGTTGAAGCTCAAAGGAGATCTTATCTCCTCCAGTCGAGGTTGAAGCTCGTGGAGAGATCTTATCTCTAGTCGAGGTTGAAGATCGAGGGAGATCTTATCTCCTATAATCGAGGTTGAAGCTCGGAGAAGATCTTATCTCCTGCAGCCGAGATTGGCTCGATCGCTTGGAAGAGATCTTATCTCTAGCCGAGGTTAACTCGAACGCTCGGGAGAGATCTTATCTCTGGCCAAGGTTGAAGCTCGGAGGAGATCTTTATCTCCTACAGTCGAGGTTGAAGCTCGGAAGAGATCTTATCTCTGGCCGAGGTTGAAGCTCAGGGGAGATCTTATCTCCTGTAGTTGAGGTTGGCTCGGTCGCTCGGAAGAGATCCTATCTCTAGTCGAGATTGGCTTGGGCGCTCGGAAGAGATCTTATCTCTAGTCGAGGTTGGCTCGGTCGCTCGAAAGAAATCTTATCTCTGATCGAGATTGACTCGATCATTCGGGAGAGATCTTATCTCTAGCCGAGGTTGGCTCGGACGCTTAAAAGAGATCTTATCTCTGGCCAAGGTTGAAGTTCGATTGCTCGAAAGAGATCTTATCTCTTGCTGAGGTTGATTCGATCGCTTGGAAGAGATCTTATCTCTAGCTGAGGTTGGCTCAGGTGCTCGAGAGAGATCTTATTTCTAGTCGAGATTGAAGCTCGAGCGCTCGAAAGAGATCATATCTCTAGTCGAGGTTGAAGGACTTCGACCTGCTCATGTTAGGATGAGATTCTCTTCCTTTCCTAACATAGCTACTATTGACTGTTTCTTTTCTATCATCACGTAGTTTTTGCATCAAGAAATAATATTATTGAAATGGAAGAATTTTATTGAAGGAAAGTTACTGGCAGTGCATCCTCGGATCTTCTATGTTTTAGGGTCGTGGAAGCGTTGTTCCTTCAAATTCCTTTAGGTGGTAAGTCTCGAGCCGGACGACCTCCTCTATCTTATGCTGGCCTTCTCAATTTGGAGCAAGCTCCTCTTGACTCTGAGGTTGAGAGATGACAGATCGCCGAAGTACCAAGCTCCTCCAAGATGTGGCATCGATGATACGGGAGGCAATCGATCTTTTTGTTGTTCCTCTATCATTGGTGGTTCTGGCTATGGCAGCGCCTTCGATCGATCTTCTCCTACTTCAGACTGACATCTAAGGAATCGACCCAGCTAGCCTCTCCTGATGAGCTCCTCGATTTCATCTTGAAGTTGAATGCATTCTTCTGTGTCGTGGTCGTGGTTGCGATGGTAGAGATAGTACTTGCTTCGATCGCGCTTGTTTGGAAGAGATCGTAATTCTTTTGGTCTTGGTAGCTGGTTCTTAATTTTTGTCAGAACTTGAGCCTTAGGAGCATTGAGGGGGGCATAGTTGTGGAACCTTCTGAGGGAGGACTTCTTCATACCCTTCTATCGGGGCGAGCTCAAGGAGGAGCTCGGGCTCACTTGCGCTCGGGGGGAGTCCGTGAGTGTGGCCAAACTTTATTCGGCCCTCCATTGATAGTGGATCTATTACACTCGTCCGCCCACCACTCTTCTATGATTTCTTCATCCTTTAACTTGAAGGCTTCTTCTGTGCGGGCATATCTCTCGGCCCGGGCTAGCAGGTCAGCAAAGTTCCTGGAATACTTCTTCTCTAGGAAGAACAATAAGTCATTCTTCTGAAGGCCGTCTTTGAGTATGGCCATCGCAACAGACTGATCCAGGTCTCGGAACTCCAATGCCGCGGTTTTAAATCGGATGATATAAGTCTGGATGGATTTTTCCTCCTTCTGCTTAACATTCATCAGAAAATCCGAACCTCGACGTGGGCGTCGACTGCTGATGAAGTGAGCCATGAACTAATGGCTCATCTAGTCAAAAAAGAAGATCGTACCTAACTTCAATACCGAGTACTAGTTTTTCGTTGCTTTCTTTAAGATAGATGGAAAGGCTTGGCATAATATAGTGTCTGGTGCGCCATGGAGTAGCATCATGATCTGCAAGACCTCTAGATGATCAACTAGATTAGAGATTTCATTGTAGCTTTCAAATTGAGGGAGCTCGAAGTTCGATGGGATGGGCTCTTGCATAATTCGGAGAAAGAAAAGAGGATCGTTGCGGACATCATCAAGGTGAGCCGGAGCAACGTGGCCAAGCTCCTCAATTCGCTAGTCCATCTCCCACAGTCTGTGATCGAGGGCATCGTCCTGGTTGTAGATCTTAGGAGGCTTCCGACTACAAATGGGGAAGGTCTCCTCTAGAGGAGAACCATAATCTAAACATGGATCCTCTACTCTCTGTTTCTCCTTCTCAGGGGTGATGGGTATACTAGCCCGAGTACTCTTCTTTGGGGTCGATTTTTGATATTTTGATGATGGGTTTTTTGGTGGAGTCACCATCAGAGGCTACTGCATGATCTACACCATCTCGATGAGACCCTGAATTCGCTGCATCAGCAGGTCAAACTGCTCCGTATCTACCATGGCTATAGATGAAACCTGAGTTACCAGAGTTAGAGTAGGAGCAGATGGATCTGGATGGGATCAGGCTATGGAGGCCACCGATCGTCGGATCGAAGCACTCTTGAGAGGCATTTTCTCTCGAAAAAGAACTCTAGAGAGGAAGAAGGAAGATTTTTAGAGAAGGGAGAGAGAGGTCATCACGAGCACTCCTTTAAGAATAAAAGAATCTCGAAGGCAGAGGAGCCCTCCTTCTAGCACCAATTTTGTTGATACAGAATCTGGTTGATATCAGGATGAACTAGAGTGAAGGAGGACGAGGTCACCGTCGGTGACCTTCAAAATAATGTTTCATCTGAAGTCGGTGGTGGTGGCTCCGGTAGAATCCTCCGATGATCAAGTCAGCTCTTTTGGTCAATAGAAATGGAGTGCTCAGGAATGAGTTCGGTAGAGTTTTAGAGGGGAGAGCTTAGAGCTTAAAGAAAATATATTTGGAGGGTTTCTTTTATAGACAGAGTTTAAATGATGGTGACGACCATACTGTCTGGTAGCGGGCCACTCGAGATGATGTGGGGTTCGATATAGAGAGAGAGATGTCGTCAGACTGGTAGTGGCGATCATGTCATCCAATCATGGGTCGCATGAGGCTTATTACAGAGAGAGTGATGTCATCAGACTGGTAGTGGCGGCTATGTCGTCCGATCGTGGACCGCATGGAGCTTGTTATGGAGAGAGTGATATCGCCAGACTGATAGTGACGACCATACCGTCGAGGTTCAACAGCCATAGTTCAAGAAAATAGGTATTGATCGATGAAGAATCTTGGCGTATATCCATTTCAGGAGAGCTCGGACTTCCAAGGAGGATACGTCTGGAGGGGATCATCCGAGAGTAATTCGTTGGAGGGATCCGACTGAGGGAGAAGTCCGAGAGAAGTTTGGCATCTGAAGGAGTTCGGTCGAAGAAGAAGTTCGGCAAAAGTTTGGCTTCTGTAGGCATTCGATTGGAGGAGCACAGAGAGAGTTTGGCTTCTACAGGCGTCTGACTAGAGGAGAAGCTCAGAAGGGATTTGGCTCTCGTAGGTGTCCGACTGAAGGAGCGTGGAGAGAGTTTGGCTTTTATGAACGTCCGACTGGAGGAGTGCGAAGAAAGTTCGGCTCTCATGGAAGTCCGACTGAAGCTCGACCGTTGAGAAGTTCGAAAGAGGCTCGGGCGCTGAGGAGTTCAGCCAGTTGAAGGAGTTCGACTAAGGCTCGACCGCTGAGAAGTTTGAAAAGGGCTTGGCCACCAAGGAGTTTGGCCAGTTGAAGGAGTTCGACTAAGGCTCAGCCGCTGGGAAGTTCGGTCGGGACTCGATCACTAAGGCTCTTCCGTGACTACCGGTTGCATTAAGCTGAGCACAGACTGAACTTCGATAGGAGCAGGATTTATCTCCAATAATAATTAATATGGTATTAGAGCACAAGTGGATAAATTATGACACATAGAATCAAACATGAGTATAAATGAGTAGGCACTAAGGACATTGAGGATAATAACTTAAAAATCTAGATTTGACATAAGTGTATTGATAGATTTGAATTAGAGAGCTCGGCGAAAGCATCATGGTCTGAATTATTTTTTAAACTAATCTAAATAAAAATTTAATTTGAAAAAATATTATGATGAAAGATTTGATTTTGAAATTAGAGGATGATTATGACTTGAAGTAAAAGTAACTCAAAATTTTTGAGGACTTGAGCAAAAAAAAAATTTGAGGATAAAATTTCTTTTTAGAAAGGAGAATGTAATACCTACACAAATCTTAAGGCAAATGCATAAAAAAATAATAAAAAATAAAATATGGGAGTCTTCTTCCTTTTTTCTGTTGGACTCCCGATTCGAGTTGAAATTAGAGGCCGGAGGGAGTCAAACTCCTCCCCCTCCACCTTCATTTAAAGGGATGGAGTCCTTTATAAAATCCCTCAACACCAACTATTGAATCTTTGCCAAAGAAGCTCTCTTTTCTTCCAAGTTCATCATGACCTTTCACTATGCCTGCTAGAAATCGAGGTTAGAAAGCCCGCCAAAGCCCAAGATAAGCCCCATCTCTCCTTCGTCTCTCTTTCTCCCTTCTTTCCAGCATGATAGACAACACCACCAGTGGCTAGTTTCATCAAAAAATTTGAATTAAAACAAGAATCCCCTATTTTTTCCTTGCTTCCACCCCTCTTTCTATTTTTTAGCACTGGTGGTCATCGCCGACCACTAATCTGGGATCTTCAGGCTATGCATCATAGCCCTAGCCATCGTTGGCCACAGCCATGCTGGTGGTGCTCCTCTGTTCCAAAAATAAGAGGAAAATGGTCCCTGTATCACCATGGAACCAAGAGAGAGAGAAAGAAGAAAGAAAAAGAGAAGAGAGTTCCTCTCTACTCTCTCCTTCCTCTCTTTCTACTTTCTCTCTCCATTTTCTTTCTCTAAAAATCTTACTTTCTCTCTATATGTTCTTTCTCTAAAAGTGTCTCTCTCTAGATGATATCTCTCTTGTAGGATTTTTTGGATTCTTAGAAACCCCCAGATAGCATTCATAGATCCTGGCATGGGATCTTGACCGTTGATTGTCGAATAGCCAGCCTTATGAAGATTTAGAATTTTTTATTTTAAAAATAATTATGATTAACTCTTGATAAAAGTATGATTTTGGATATATGTTTAAAAAATAATTTTGTGAAACTCATTAAGATGGCTTCATGTCAGATAAAGATGGTTACTCGAGGTGCTATTAGAGAGACATCAAATCAATAAGAGGGTGGTACTCCTTAGTAAGTTGGTAACACCCCTCAGTAGGTAAGAGTCATTGATCCTACGAGGAACACCTAGATGGAGTAGCAAGAGCCAAATATGGCCCAAATAATGTAGATCTTAGTGACTTGATACAATCACAACAACAATTACACCAATAATTACTATAACAATGGCCAGGGCAATAATAGATACTGCCACCTCAAGGACATGGAGAGTAGCCAAAGCAATGGGGTAATATTATAAAGTTTAAGAAGTCATCTCCACCGGCTTTCAAGGAGACTATGAAACCTCTAAAAGCTAAAAATTGGCTCATGATGATGGAGGAAGCGTGTGCTATTATGAGATGCTATGATGATGAAAGGATCTTATATGTGTTGCAAAGTAAGGCATTTAATTGGTGGCAAAGATTACAACATAAGTTTGAACAAGATGGGCAACAACTCATTTGAGAAAGGTTCCGAAGGGCATTTCATGATTAGTATTTTCTTGGAATGAAGGATTCAGAAAGAACCTGATTTTATTTATCTGAAATAAAGAAGTATGATAGTTGTGGAATATGCAGCTAAGTTTATGAAGCTTGCCAAGTTTATTCTAAGATTCATAAAAAATGAGTATGATAGAGTACATAAATTTGAGATGGGACTAAGGACATAAATTAAAAAGCAAGTGGTGTCATATGAATTAACTAGTTATACAGATATGGATCGAATGAATTCCAAGGATAGAATAGTAAACATACTGAAGGTTCAAATAAAAGGTTAGTAAGTGACAATGATGGATTGATTGATAACATTAAGATTGCATTTGTTACATTACCAGGCAGTGGTAATCTAGATTACTAGCCTGGTAATCTAAATTACCTACAATCTGAATAGATTACCGGTAATATTGATTACTATATTTGGTATATGCAGATAATATTATAGTAAAATTATTAAAAATCTTAATTAGTATATTTGGTATGACAATCAAATTACTGGTAATGTAACAACAAATTTTTAAAATATCTTCAAATCAAATTTATTAAAAATCACATTCTATGCATAAAATATAAATATATATTATAAATATATATAATATTATATATTATAATATATATAATATATAATATATTATATTTTAATATATTTTATATTTATAATATATGTTATGATATATAATTATAATATAATATAATATAATATTATTATAATAATATTATTATATAATATAATATTTTATTATTATAATATATTATTAGAATAATAATATTATATAATATAATATTATGTTATAATAATATTATTATAATATTATATTATATTATATAATACTATTATATTAATTTAATATTAATATTATTATATTATATTTATTATATTTATAATATTTATAATATAAATATTAATATTATGTATTATAATATATATTATGTATAATATATTATATTCTAATATATATTTATATTTATAATATTATTATAATATTATTATAATATAATATTATATTATATATTTTTTATGAGAATATTTTTGTTCAAATATGTTATTATCAAATTATGAAATATTTGACAATCTGGATAGCCATCCCTTTCCTTGGTAATCCAGATTACCTAATAATCTGAATTATCAACTTAAAAGATATACCAAATATAGTAATTTGGTAGGGCTTCTTTAAATTACCAGATTGCTAGCTACCAAATGCAACCTAAGTGTTGTCAATGTGATGAAAATTATGTAGTAAGTGATTATCGTTGGAACATTGGTGCCTACTTTAGTTGTGTTCAGAAAGGTTATAAAATAACTGATTGCCTACAAAGAGTGGAAAATTGACCTATCTTGATAGCTAAACAAAATAAAAATAGAACCTATAATCTCGATCCAAGGAAGGGTCTATGTTCTTATGCATCAAGATACACAAGTTTCTGATACGAGGATAATATACACTAAGAAAAATTCTCAGAATTAATTCAACTTATTAATTAGATTCGCTCACAAGATAAGTAATGTGACTCTTTTTTCAGATTTATTGATAAATTATATAATATTTATATCATTAAATTTTGAAACTATAAATATGAAGCATGATATTTATTTGTTAAATCTATTATAAAATATTATTGATGCATTATCTAAGGCATTGATTTCATTATGGAGTTGTGATCGATTGATTTTGATTTTATATGATTTTGTGTATTGTTTGATTGAAATACAAAATTAATTTTATTGGAAAAATATTTAAATTAAGATAAATTTTGGCTTGCTGTCTAACTATGTATCAAAATCCTATCAGTAGGGGTTATCTGTTAATATATTGACACCCTACTAGTAGGAGTTATACACTGATATATCAATATCATTCCAATAGAGGTTATGCACTAGTATATCGATATCCTACTAGTGGGGTTATATACTGGTATATCGATACCCTATTAGTCAGGGTTATACACTGGTATATCGATACTCTGTCAATCGGGGTTGTACACTGGTAATATCAAAATTCTGTCAGTGGAGGTTGTGCACTAATACATTGATATCCTATCAGTGAAGGTTGTGCGCTGGTATATTAATACTCTACTGGTAGGGGTTATACATGCACTAGTACTTTGATTTAGTTGATGGCTATTGAGATGAACATGATGTTTTAAAAGAAATCAATTTATGAACAAAAATAAGTTTGCATGGATCTTATTTGATTAGTGTTGTGTATTTTAAATTGATGGCTTGCATGCATGTGGGGATAGTTCTCCATAAGTATGCAGCGGTTGCCACAATCTCTAACTCTTGATTTCAGATCGAGGGTATGACATATCTCATTCCTCCTATCATGATTATTAGGTGGTACTTTCAAAGGAGGTCTTTGATTTGTGTCTAAATGATAAAATAGCATGTCAATTTATATCTAAATGGTCATTCTGGGCTGTTCTGTTCCTATACCAATGTTGAATATTAGCCAGCCTTCATACCTAAGCTGAGTACTTCATTTTCTCTGCTGAATGCCTTTAACTAGCGGCAATAGTTCTCTTTTGTTCTCAAAATTTAATTTTCCTATTAGTATCAGCCTCCTTGGAATGTTGAGATCTCACAGGTGTGGACATTGATCAAATGTCTAGAGCTGAAGATGTTACCCATGTATGGCTTAAAACTTTGTTTACTGTATGCTGCAATGAAGTGTTGTACTATATAGATTATCTATACTATATAGATTATAGATATTGAACTTGTCCGATTGGAACAAGCATGTAAATCCTCTTCGGAGTCATGATATGGAACAAGCATACAATCTTAAAATCATGAAAACATCTAGGATAATTTTAAATCAATGGAAATGCCGGTCTTCTTGATCCCTTATGTTCTATAGAGCTTCTTGTCTTATGAATCCTTTGGATCTATCTTTCTCACTGTATTTAGGCAATAAGATTTATGGGAGTAACCTGATTTTTGCTATATTTAGTGTTGATACTGCATTTAGCCATGTTTGATTTTTATATATAATATGTGGAATGAAAAATTAATGTTAGGTTATTTATTTGTTGTGCTAGGGATAGATTGGTAGTTGGCTATTCATTATTCATTCTGCATCTGTATTCAATGAGCTAAAATCTTAAAAATATAATTTTAATATAATTTGTACAAGTTATTTGTAATTGCTTAGTTCATATATTGCTGATGCCCACTTATGTTAGTCATGTGTATTCATAATTTATATGCTTAATTTTATTTTCTTACTTATTTGTATGAATAGGCTAGGCTGATTCTTGGCTAAGTTTTTGCTGATTCATGGAGCAAAAATCAGCTATTTTTGATGGTAGGCAATTTTGGATGAACTGCTTCTACAGGCAATTGATTGTAGCCATTTTGAATTAGATATAATGATGAATCTGAGCCTCCTCTTCCTCTTCTCTGATGATTCTTGGATGTATTATTGCTGATACATGAAGCAAGAATTAGCTATTTTTGATGGCAGGCAATCTTGGATGGCTTGTTTTTGCAGCAACTAATTGCAACTATTTCATTTACTTGTATAATAAATGTTGAATCCGAGCCTCCTCTTCCCTTTGCTTTTCTAAATATTTGCTAGTTTTGTATGTTGATTTCTTTTTATATTGGTCTTCTAATATAATTTTGAATTATATAATATAGATGGATAAAGAGTTCAACATTAATGTAGAGTTGATGAGTGATGATGATAATGTAAATGAATCGATACCTTTAGGCTCCAATAGAGTTATAGCGAGTCTGCACAAAGCAAATGTAAAAGAAAGTTAACTTTATTTATTTATTAGTTTTTTTATATAAACAAGATAACTAAAATATGTAAGTGCAAAAGGTGTGGTATAGAATATCCACATGGTGGTGAAGTTAGGATAGAAAATTTAAAATATCATATAGAAAATTATAAAAAGAAATATGACATAGGATAGATAATTTTACATAATTTGAAGAATCTGTGTCGATGCATGCTACTAAGTTTGATCCTAAAAAAATTCCTGAATTGCTAATATTTGCAATTATTAAGTTTTGGGGATAAATCCCGCTCCCGCCGAAGTCTAGCTCGACGCTCAGCCTAATGCAACCTATAGCCGCGGAAGAGCTTCGACGGATGGGTCTCAGCCGAACTCCTACAGCCGGCCGAACTACTTAGCGCCCGAACTCTTTGGACTCCAAGCAGCCGGGCTTCGGCCAAGCCTCCGGCGGCCGAGCTTATTCCAACCCATTCAGCCACCGAGCTTCTTCGGACTCCCAGCGTCAGGATCGAACCGCTCCAGCCGGCCGAACTGCTTAGCGGCCGAGCTCCCCGAACTCCTAGCATCCGAGCTTCTACGGACGCATTCAGACGGCCAAACTGCTCGGCGTCCGAGCTTCTACGGACCCGTTCAGATAGTCGAACTGCTCAGTGGCCGAGCTCCTCGAACTCCTCAGCTGACAAGCCTCAGCCGAAGTCTAATATCCGACCGAACTCTTCAACGGTCGAGCTTCGGATTCCCAGCTGTCAGACTCCTCAGCGGACGAGCCTTAACTGCATACCTCCGCCTATGGGAGCCGAACTCCCTCCAAGCTAAGAGCCCGAGCTCCTCCGAAATGGGCACACGACGAAGGCCAACCCTTCATCCGCCGCAAGCTCTACAGCATCACCATCGGTCCACCGAGTGATAGCGATCCGCTATGAGGCGGCGATGGCTGTCACCATCCCGTGAGACTGGCTTCGCCGAACCTCGAGCGGCCCGCCAGCATGCGGCTGCAGCTGTCACCATCAACCCACCGCACACGGCACATTCCCGTGAGACTGGCTCCATCGAACCTCGAGCGGCCCGCCAGCACGTGGCTACAACTGTCACCATCAAGCTCTGCTATAAAAAGGACCCCTCCAGATATGCTAACTCTAATCTCTTTGATCTCTAAGCTCTCCTTTTCCTCTCTAAGCTTCGAAACTCATTCCGAGCACTCCATTCCTGTTGGCCAGAGCTGACTTGAGCGTCGGAGGGTCCTACCGGAGCCACCCCCCACCGACTCCGGATGGAACTTTATTTTGCAGATCTCCGATGGCGACCTCAGCGGCCTCGACTCCAGCGACCTCCGATGACGACCAGTTTCTGCACCAACAGATTGGCGCTAGAGGAAGGGCATGAACCTCCGAGGTTTCCTTGTTCTTAAAGGAGTGCTCGGCGACTCTTCTTTTCCCTCTCCGGAGATCTCCCCCTTTTTCTTCCGAAGAGAAAATGCCCCCAGGAGAGCTTCGACACGGCGATCGACGTCCTGCGTGCCAGGTATGCCTGCTCCCATTGCAGCCCCGGTAGCCCAGGCTCCACCCAAAGCCACCGCGGATGTAGAGCAGTTCAACCTGCCAGATGGGTTCGTGGCCCCGTCGAGGTGACACAGGCCGTGCGACAACCTTCGGTAGAGACTTTGCCAGAAAAATGTGAGGAACCGGCCTTAAGGAAGAGCATTTGGGCATGTCAATCGTCCTTAGGAGAGAAACGAAGAGCAGAAGTTCTTCTGTAGAAGCGGAATGAAGTTCGGTGCGAGGAAGGTTCCGCGGGAAAGCGGAATGGAGTTTGCCGCGAGCAGAAAAGTGGAATGAAGTTCGACGGCAGCAAGACCGAACTTTCCCTAAAATCTCATCATCGGAATGAAGTTCGGCGCAAGTGAGGCCGAACTTCCACTCGGGTATGACACCAAGGGATCCACCTACGAAGAAGTCACAGGAGGTGGAATGAAGCTCGGGCAAGCGACGCCGAGCTCTTCCTCGAACTCATCATCAAGGAAGTTCTCCCTCAGGTTTCAGAAGGAGACGGAATGAAGTTCAGCCGCTCACGACCTCCCAGCGCAAGCAGGGCCGTACTCCCCCTTGAGCCCGTCATCGAGGAAGCCCCGACAAAGGAGTATGAAGTCCTCCCATGGAAGCTTTCACGGAAAAGCGGAACGAAGTTCGGCGCAAGTGAGGCCGAACTCACGCTCGAGTATGACACCAAGGAAACCACTACAAAGAATTCACAGGTGGTGGAGTGAAGTTCGGGCAAGCAAAGCCGAGCTCCCCCGTGAGCTCATCGTCGTCAAGGAAGTCCGGACAAAAGCAGTAGAGGAAGTTCTCCCACGGAGGATTTCACGAAAAAATGGAATGAAGTTCGGTGCAAGTGAGGCCGAACTTCACCTCGAAGCCCATCATCGAGGAAGGGGCATTAGTCCTCCCGCGGAGGCTTTCGCGGGAAGGCGGAATGAAGTTCGGCGCGAGTGAGGCGGAACTCCAGCCCGATTATGTCACCAAGGAAGCCCCCAGCAAAGATTTCACACAAGGTGAGACAAAGTTCGGTCGAGCTCACAACCGCTCCAGGGCAAGCGAAGACTCCCTCTCGAGTATGACTCCAAGGAAGCTCCGACAACTTGGCATAAAGTTCTCCCGCAGATTTTACAACCCCTAACTCCTTGAGCTCGCCACCAAGGAGGCCAAGGAGGCTCCGACAAAAGGACGTGAAGAAGCCCACCCGAAAGATTCCGCAACTACGCTCCGCTCTTCTAACTCAAATTCTTAGCGAAGTTAAAAGAGCCAGCTGCCAAGATCAGAAAGTTTACGGTCTCCCCTAAACAAGCACGGTCGTACTGCATCTACCATTACGACCACGGCCACGATGCTGAGAAATGCATCCGACTGCGAGACGAAATTAAGAAGCTCGTCAGGAAGGAGTGGCTGGAGAAAGTTGGCTAAGCGCGCTGCCGTAATCAGAAACTCCTGGGTCGACCGTCTCAAAGCGTCATCAACGTTACCCTGGGGAGGAGCTTGGTACATCGGTGCTTCGTTGGCTTCCAGCGACAAAGCCAAGAGCTTGCTCCAAATTGAGAAGGCCAGCATGGGATAGAGGAGGTCGTCTGGATGGGACTTACTGTCCGAAGGAGGGAGCTCCGAGGAACAACGCCCCGACGACCCCTCAAACAGGGATGTGCTGTCCGTAACTTTCCTTTTGTAAAATTCTTTTCTTCCAATAATATTATTCCCTGGCGCAGAAACTGCAGTAACAAGGGATGGAGCAGTCAAATGTTGCCATATTGGGAACTGGCGGGGGACCTCATGCTAACAGGGGCAGGTCGGAAGCCTTAGAAGCTTGACTGCAGGAGATAAGATCTCCCCCGAGGAAAGCTCGGCCGCAGGAGATAAGATCTCCTCCGAGCGCGCACTTCGACTTCAGCCGTAGGAGATAAGATCTCCCCCCCCGAGGAAAGCTCGACCATAGGAGATAAGATCTCCCCCAAGCGCGGAAAGCTCGACCGCAGAAGATAAGATCTCCCCCGAGCGCGCACTTCGATCTCGACCGTAGGAATAAGATCTCCCTAAGCCCGCACTTCGACCTCGGCTACAGGAGATAAGATCTCCCCTGAGGAAAGCTCGACCGTAGGAGATAAGATCTCCTCCGAGCGCGCACTTCGACTTCGGCCGCAGGAGATAAGATCTCTCCCCCGCGGAAAGCTCGACTGCAGGAGAAAGATCTCCCCCGAGCGTGGGAAGCTCGACCACAGGAGATAAGATCTCCCCTGAGCACGTACTTCGATCTCGACCGTAGGAGATAAGATCTCCTCCGAGGAAGGCTCGCCGTAGGAGATAAGATCTCCCCCGAGAAAAGCTCGACCGTAGGAGATCCCAGATAAGATCTCCCCCGAGGAAAGCTCGACCGCAGGAGATAAGATCTCCCCCGAGCGCGCACTTCGACCTCGACTGCAGGAGATAAGATCTCTCCCCGAGGAAAGCTCGGCCGTAGGAGATAAGATCTTCTCCGAGCGCGCACTTCGACCTCGACCGCAGTAAATAAGATCTTCCCCGAGGAAAGCTCAGCCGCAGGAGATAAGATCTCCCCCGAGGAAAGCTCGACCGTAGGAGATAAGATCTCTCCCGAGTGCGCACTTCGGCCGCAGGAGATAAGATCTCCCCCGAGGAAAGCTCGACGTAGGAGATAAGATCTCCTTCTCGAGCGCGCACTTCGACCCGGCCGCAGGAGATAAGATCTCCCCTGAGCGGCACTTCGACCTCGACCGCAGGAGATAAGATCTCCTCCGAGGAAGGCTCGGTGGTAAAGATAAGATCTCCCCGAGGAAGGCTCGACTGTAGAAGATAAGATCTCCTCCGAGCGTGCACTTCGGCCATAGGAGATAAGATCTCCCCAAGCGCGCACTTCGACCTCGACCGCAGGAGATAAGATCTCTCCCGAGGAAGGCTCAGCCACAGAAGATAAGATCTCCCCCAAGCGTGCACTTCGACCTCGGCCGCAGAAGATAAGATCTCCCCCGAGGAAAGCTCGACCGCAGGAGATAAGATCTCCCCCGAGCGTGGAAAGCTCGACTGCAGGAGATAAGACCTCCCCGAGCGTACACTTGACCTCGGCTGCTCGAGATAAGATCTCTTCCGAGGAAGGCTCAGCCAAAGATAAGATCTCTCCCGAGCGATCGTGGATAACTTCGACTATGGATCAGATCTCCCCCGAGAGACTGGGCCAACTTCGATAGTAGAAGATGAGATCTCCCCCGAGCGTCCGCATCAACCTCGGCCAGAGCACCTGAGTAACCTCGGATAGAGGTAAGGCCCACGACGACCTCAGTCAGAGAGCTTCAACATCGACCTCGGCTAGAGAAGGCTATCATGTCAACCTCGGCTGGGGAGCTTCAACATCGACCTTGGCTAGAGAAAGCAACCATGTCAATCCCGGCTGGAAATGAGATCTTCGCCAGGCTTCAACCTCGATATCAACTTCAGCTGAAGGTGAGATCCCCCCGAGCTTCGACCTAGATCAGCACAGAGCTCGGAGGAAGACTCCGGCAGTCACCTTTTCTGCACTCTCTTCCTTCGATTTTCGAACTCAAGAGTGGGATGGCTAGTGTTGGGGATAAATCCCGCTCCTATCGAAGTCTAGCTCGATGCTCAACCTAATGCAACCTATAGCCGTGGAAGAGCTTCGACGGATGGGTCTCAGCCAAACTCCTACAGCCGATCGAACTACTTAGCGCCCGAGCTCCTTGGACTCCAAGCAGTCGGGCTTCGGCCAAGCCCTCGATGGCTAAGCTTATTCCAATCCGTTCAGCCACCGAGCTTCTTCGGACTTCCAGCGTCATGACCGAACCGCTCCAGCCGGCCGAACTGCTTAGCGGCTGAGCTCCCCGAACTCCTAGCATCCGAGCTTCTACGGACGCATTCAGACGGCCGAACTGCTCAGCGTCCGTGCTTCTACGGACCTGTTCAGACGGTCGAACTGCTCAGCGGCCGAGCTCCTTGAACTCCTCAGCTGACGACCGTCAGTCGAAGTCCAACATCCGGCCGAACTCTTCAACGACCGAGCTTCGAATTTTCAACTGTCGGACTCCTCAGCGGACGAGCCTTAGCTGCATACCTCCGCCTATGGGAATCGAACTTCCTCTAAGCTAAGAGCCCGAGCTCCTCCAAAATGGGCACATGACGAAGGCCAACCCTTCATCCGCCGCAAGCTCTGCAACATCACCATCGGTCCACCGAGTGATAGCGACCCGCTATGAGGCGGCGATGGCTGTCACCATCCCGTGAGACTGGCTCCGTCGAACCTCGAGCGGCCCGCCAGCATGTGGTTGCAGCTGTCACCATCAAGCTCCGCTATAAAAAGGACCCCTCCAGATACGCTAACTCTAATCTCTCTGATCTCTAAGCTCTCCTTTTTCTCTCTAAGCTCCGGAACTCATTCCGAGCACTCCATTCCTATTGGCCAGAGCTGACTTGAGCGTCGGAGGGTCCTGCCGGAGCCACCCCCCATCGGCTCCGGACGGAACTTTATTTTGCAGATCCCCGGCGGCGACCTCAGCGGCCTCGACTCCAGCGACCTCCGACGACGACCAGTTTCTGCACCAACATTAAGCATGATCTATCATTTTGATTTGTTGAGTATGAAGGCATTAAATCTTTATTTGCTTATGTTTGTGAGGATGCCACATTAGCATAAAGGAATACTGTAAAGGTTGATTAATTGAAATTGTTTAAAAAAGTGAAGGAAAAATTAGTTTTGTCACTGCATTCAATTCTTTCAAGGATAAGATTTACTTTGAATTTGTGGACCGCTATTACTTTGGATGGTATTTGTGTTTAATCGCCAACTTTATTGATGAAGAATGGTGTTGCCAAAAAAAGTTCTAAACTTCCAATTCATGCCTCCTCTGCATAATGATATATCATTCTGTAAAGTAGTTTATAATTTGCTAACTGATTGGGGGATTGAAAAGAAGTTGTATTGCATAACTTTGGATAATGCATTGATAAATGATATTTTTATTGTAATGCTAAAGATCCAACTTAATTTGAAAAATGCACTTTACTCAAATGGTGAGTTTTTTTATATCCGATATTATACTGATATTCTTAACATAATTGTACAAGAGGGGTTAAAGGAGATAGATAAATCTTCTTTTAAGGTTCGTGAAAGCATTAAATATATTAGAGGTTGTTCGGAAACAAAAATTTTTGGAATGTATTAGACAAGTTTCTTTGAAAAGCAGAAAAGTCATAAGGAAAGACGTTCTTACAAATTGGAATTCAACATTTTTAATGTTATAGAGTGCCCTTTTTTACCACCATGCATTTCTTCATTTAAGACTAAGTGACTCCAATGACAAGCATTGTCCATCTGCAGATGATTGGGAGAAAGTGGAGAAGATTAGCAAGTTATTAAATATGTTTTATGATACTAGTTTAGTTTTTTTAGAAGTTAAATATCCTACAAATCTATATTTTCTTTAAATTTTCTAGATTGAGCTTAATTTAAGACAAGAGATGAAGGGTGTAGATATTTTCATGCAAAGAATGGCATAACAAATATATGGAAAGTTTAAGAAGTATTGGTATGATCATAACTTAATCTTAGCTAGCCACGAAGGTTATTTTGGATCCTTGGTACAAATTTTAATTTATGAAACATTATTATAAGAAGTTGAATAGATATGATTATACCAAGAGTTTATCCATCCATGATTGTATGCTTTCTCTCTTTAACTAGTATTGCTTACTTCTTCTAAAGCTCCAACTACTAGAATATCAACTTATGGAGACATGGAGAGATACTTCTTATGAGGCTTTTGAAATATTTACAAAATTGGATGCTTTTAAGATAACTTAAAACTTTTTTATCCAAACAAATGTATTGTACTAGTATAGGATATTGTTTCTAAAAAATAATTAATTATATTCTTTCAATAATATAGGATTTTGATACATTTGAAAGCTTTGATTTTGTAAATGCTGCACAAAAGTCCCAACTGGAATCGTATTGGGCTGAGCCTAGAGCAGATAGGAAGTCTAATTTGGATATTATAGATTTTTGGAAAGCAAATCAATTTTGATATCCCGAACTTTCTCCAATGGCACGTGATGTTTTTATTGTTTCAATATCTACGGTCCCCTCTGGATATGCTTTTAGCATCGATGGTTGAATACTTAATAAGTATCGTAGTTCACTTAAATCGGATATTGCTAAGACTTTGGTTTGCACTAGAGATTGGGTATTTGGAAAAAAGCATATATTTTATTAATTATATTACTATAATTTTGTGAAAGAGTACATTCTTAATTATTATATAATTTTAACATAGATGTTTTGATGAGATTATAGAAGATGCCATGCACTCAAGTTCCTACATTGAAACCCAATCAACTCAATGCATACCACTGTTGATGCCAATCCACAGACCTAACTCCTAAGTGAGATAGATTATGGTTTGCTAATTAATATTTGCTAATATCTTTTAATTTCATGATCTATTGTTTTTCTTTACTAACTATCAAATTCTGTGTTTATGGGTTACCTAAATTTGGGAAGTTTAAGTAGGAAACAATGGAAAGGGAAAGTTGATCATGGCTAGCTTTGGATACTTATGTTGCTCAATGTTCATTTATTTTGGGCGGACATTCTCTATTTCATTTTGTTTGGAGCTCTTGTTTGGGTTTGACCACAGATGTTTTGGTTTTACGAGGACGACCATAGTGTGGGACTTTTATGATGCTTTGGTTCCAATACGGTTATTGTATGGACTTGTGGTGATGGTTATTGATTATTGAGTGGTTGATATTTGTAATTTATTCTGACATTTATCTATTTGATAGTTTCTTGGTAGGTTCTTTTTTGGGACAAGTTAGTACTGTAGTCATGATTAGAATTTTGGTTCTTGTTTGATGATGGTTTTAATTTCAGGTATGTCTTAAATCTTAATTATAATTTCAGCTAGCTATCTACTAGTGTTGAACAATGTTCATTCTATAACTTAAAGCTTTTTCACTGAATAATACCAACCATCATGCATTCTGATTTTAGATATCTAGTGACTATAGTAACATGTGAAAGATAGATTATTTTGTAAGAGTAACAGTAACAAAAAGAAAGGGGCTGTATTCATGCAATAATTCATTGGTCTAAGCAACACACAAGCATCCCCACAGGTGTGCATTTCTTTTGTGTATTCAAGCATATTTCTGGACTTCTAACTTCTAAGCTTTATGTTTTTTCTCTTCATGTCAAGATAAAGAAACAGGTGAATGGGACCGAAGGCACTGGGATTGTTGGGCTAAGTGCCCGATTTGGTGCTTCCTTGCTTGGTCATGCTTCAGAAGCTACAAAGACATCTCGGCTCTTGCATATCCTTTTAACTGCTGCACTAATTTGTCATCAAGGGTTCCCAACCATCTATATTGAAATTAATGCTCTTACTAATTCGATCGAATAGTTAATGATTCTCTTGCATCTGATATCTTACTATGCTGCAGCTCATCTTTATTGTTTCAATTTCCATGTAGAAATTAAAAGTTGAGTGCCACCGGCCCTTCAGTTCTAATCAACCGTTCGACCTCCTCAAAACTATGCATGGGGCATTGAAATTAGAAAATCTGGGACAAACGTGGATCAGAATCATAATTGATCTCATTGATTTTTAATGTTCATGCATCTTTGAAATTTATGTATTTATGTTTCTCCGAAATTTTTTGTTTGTTATTTTTGTTTGTCCCTAGTGGAACTATGGATTGTGGAAGTATATTCTTACATTCGGATGTTGTTATGTTGATGTATATAGCAGATTAAATAGATTCAATTTTGGATTGGGTTAATAGGTCCAATGGTTATGAATCTAACTACTTTTAAAATAGATAAAACGAGTCAAGTTGGGTTATATAAACAAGTTACTCATTTAATAAATAGGTTAAACGGATCGGATATTTAAATTTTAAAATTTAATTTATTTAATAAATAATTAGATTAAGAATTGGATATTTCTAATTCGGTATCATCCGAACCAATTGCCACCCTTACCTCCCCGTGGGATAATTGTGGCATGGGAAAAGAGGTCAATTTGGTATTAAGTACTATGGAGAGAGCTTGGAAAAGTAATTTTTCTCAACATTCCTTCTCTCATGATAGGTGGTTTTAATGTCGTTCGTTCCATGCATGATGATAGGGGTGGCGGGGACTTTAGAGTCTCTTGCAAAGTGCATCAATTTCGTAATTTTGTGGTTGATCAAGAGTTTCATGCACCTGGCTTCTTTGGTCCCCCGCGTAGGAATCACCGTGGGCTTGCTAGGTTGGGGCCCATCTTGACCGTGCTTGAAATAACTCCAATTGGCTACAATTCTTTCCTTCCCATTTAGATCACAGTGCCCTGGATGCCCCCTTATTACTTCATCTTGACTCTAGCAGGCATAGATGTTCTAAACATTTTTCTTTTGAGGTTTTTCAAAGGGAGGATCCTCTAGCAAGGGATGTCATTGCCCATGCTTGGAGTAGTAACGCTGGTGATTATGCTATGTACAAGGTTAATCACAAACTCCTTATGGTTGTATCATCTTTTAGAGTGAAACAAGCACAATATCCTGGGAAACTTGAGAATAGGCTTCCAAATGTCAATTAGAGTACTATGGTGCTTGAGACAAAGGATTGCCATACAAGTTTCACGGAGGCTAAAGATGAGTGGCATAGATAGGATTATAATCATGCTCATGTATTCCATAGACGAATTCAATTAAAGCGGTTTCAGAAATCTAGAAGTGGGTTAGGAATAGTGATGGGCCTAGAGTTGATCATGGGCCAGGCCTAGGGCTTAAACTCTATTCATTTTTAATCGGGCTTCGATCGGACCTACGTAAATTTTGATATTTTTTGGACCCATGTTTGGTCCATGTTCAATACTAATTTTGGCAATGTTAGATAAGAATCCTTATGATGGGAGAGTTTTATCAAATCGAGAACTACTTTTCATAATAATTTTGATAAACTTTCCATATATCTAAACCATATGATAAAGATAAGAGTTTTAAATTGACTACCTTGGATTGGCCCATGGATTTTAAGATATAGAAATAGAGAAGAAATCTGGAAGCATATGATTACTAAGCTAAAGCAAATTTCTGACCATCGTGCTAGTGTTTATCAGGAATTCTGCCCCAAAATATGATCGGAATACTCTCTCTTGAGCATGATTGTAGAGAGGGTTGACAGATCTTCCAAAACTTAGCAAATCAAATAAAAGTGGAAGTGCATTTGAATACAAAAGAGATGAAGTAGGAGAGAAAGAAAAGACTTCAGAAATATGATCGCTACAGCTTTTTTCAGTATCCCATGTCATCCGAACTTATAGTCTTTTATAGACTATTGGTATTATGCCCCAAATCCGGTATATAACATGGCCATGCTACCGAGAGATACCGCCTTCAATAACACAAGGCCTATCAATCATAGAAAAAATCCCTCATAAATAAAATATAACAAAAAATTTAATTTCATTATTCATCAAATAATTAAACCAAAATTAGTTCAAAGCATCTAAATTCAAAATCAAAAAACAAACCCATGTCTTAAAATTTATAAAATAATGGACTACAAGTCTACAATCATTTGATAAATTAAGTTCTAGCTATAAAATTCTCAAACTTGCCATGCAGATCTCCAAGCTTAAATCCTTCGTTGTTCCTAACCTTATTCCTCTATAAAAGAAAAATAAAGAGGGTATGAGCAACACTAGCTCAGTAAGTCAAACGTATGCTTTTTTATCAGATCAAATATAAATTTTTCTATGATAATATAATAAATAGAAAATAATAGATAATGCAAAATAAAATATTTTAGGAGCATATAACAAAATAATTTATAAAAATAATCATGCATACATAAATTATGAATAATTTATAAACAAAATTAGTAAATCATTCTTGTCATATATTTATATCATATTTTAAAATATTACTCTCAAATCTTAGTGCTATGGTCACTTTATACCCATGACAGGGCCATCATTGTAATCGACAAGATATCATGATTTATATTCGTTACCAACTTTATACTCATTGGTATAGGGCCATTTGTCGATTGACCCCACTTTAATGAGGCTATCATAGCAATCTGAGAGTTTTAAAAATCTTCATATCTTTTTCTTAAAATATACATATACATATGTAGAAAAGCTATAAATTCATGCTTCATAAATATATTATTTTCATAAAATATATTCATAAAATTAATAATCATAATAAAATATGCTTTTTCATATCTTATATACTAATCTTTATTTTATGAAAAATATAATTTTATTAACAATAGAATATTTATATAAAAAGGATGATAAGTTAAAAATAAATAAGGAGTATAACATCCACTTATCTTGTATGCCATAGATCTTTAAACTTTATTAAAAGAATCGAGTGATCCTATTTAAAATATTAGATCATAATCAATTTTTATTTGATAAATTTAAAAAAATTAAATAAATGATTCGAGGTCATCCTATCGGAGTCAACATGAGCCCCTAGAAGAGGAAGGGATGGTTTGGTATTGGATTCCTTATATCTTTTTAGAGAGAGAAAATAGCATTTAGGGTCCCATTATCATCTTTTAAGAGAAAGTAGAAGGAGAGAGAAATACTAAAGAGAAGGGAAGAGAGACATGAGAGAGAGAGAGAGAGACAACTCTCTCTTCTTCTTCTTCTTCTTCTTCTTTTGTTTTCATTTCTTCCTTTCTTTGGCCTTACAAGGGATGGTGGTTGGTAGTCAAAAGATCGGCAACAACTAGCGGCACATGGCTGGTGATGGGTGGCATGCAGTGGGTGGTGATGCATGGATGGCAACACATGGCTCATGATGGCAACTGATCGATGAGAAATTAAAAGGAAAAGAAGCTAGAAAAATAGGGATTCAAATCTCTTTCTTCTTTTTGGCCATTGGCTGCTCGCTGGCGGCCATGGCTTTACTATGGAGGCTCATGGGGAGGCCGAGGTACTCGACCTAGGGCTTGAGTTCAACGGATGGTAACATCGGTGGTCAGAAATAGGGAAAGAAAGGCCAAAAAAATATAGGATCTCTTCATGGTGGATTTTTGGCAAAGTCGGTGGCCGGTGGTAGCACCCAATGCCATGAGAAGAAGGAAAAGAAGGAAAGGAAGAAGACCAGGGCTTACCTCGGGCTCCAATGATGTCTTCGACTCCAATTTTTGATAGACACAAAGCTAGAAAAATCAACAAAAATCAGAAGAAAGAGAGAGGAGAACTCGATAATCTCCAATGGAGGATCATGGGGAGGAGTTAGGGGGCCTGTTTATAGAGAGCTTTCTAGGGTTTTAGCAGCCCTAGGAGTCCAGTTCCTAGCCGAATTCGATGGGGAAGAAGATCCTACCATCGGGAGTCTTCGTTCCTCTTTCTCTTTTTTTTTTGATTTTTCTTTTTGCCCTAATATTCATGTGGGGAAAATTTAGGGTTGGGTATCATAACTGGAAGACGTGAATAAAGGGATGTTTTGATCAGTTGACCATGATGGAAAATGTCCAGTCAAAGAGACATACGTCCATTTGGTCAAATGGTCAATTGACCATTATGGCAGCAAAGACTTAAAATATGATGATTTAAAATAAAAGGATAAAAAATTAATATAGTTATACCATCATCCGCATGTGCCATGCCACACCATGCCACATTTTTGCATGTGTGCAAGCCACGTCGAGCTGGATGGCACGCGCATGTATGGTGCAAAACCCACTTCCCTCCTTGACCCAAGTAAAGATGGGCAAGGAAAGAATGTATATAAACATTAAGAAAAGATTGTCCCTTTCCAATATGGGACTAAACTTATTACAAAACTTTAGGAACCTTTGGAGGAAAGAAAAATTTTGTGTTTTCCCTTCAATTCCCTAACAATCCCCCTCAAAATTCAACATTTTAAAAAAGATAATATAGATTATTTAATATCAATATAATTAAAATTTTATTGTTGAGTATTTATACTATGTAATGGATGAAGTGTTTTAACATCAGTTAGTATAGATAGTTTCCATCCAAAAAAAATGGAGTAAATCAGATCTTGAACTACATTCCTTTGATCTAGACTTTAACTATTACACATATAGTATAGAAATATCTATTACGAGGTTGCATATTATTGTCCATACGCAAATATCTTGTTATTTGTGAGAGCACCTAGGGTTCGCCAATATCTCCTAGCTGCGGCCATATACGAAAGCTCTCACATAGATGAGTCCTCTAGGGACGTATGTAGAGTTACATGTTGAAGAAAATATCTCTTGAGTCTCATTCAGAGCTATGCTCTTTCTTAACATCTATACAGGAGCACTGATCACCATAGAATGGGATAGAGTGAAGACTCATATATAAATATAAAATTATATGCTCCCTGGCTAAGCAATTAGCTTATTATTACTATATTAAATTTTCTTCAAGGGATCATCTATCATAGAGGTTGGGTTCCAACTACTGAAGGGCCCATTATAGGCTAAGTCCTATATATCTCCTTCAATGACTCTAGGATCTTAGTCCTATTAAGGCCTTTAATGAGATAATTTACAAGATTATTATCAATTTTTATATAAGACAAAGAAACAATACTGCAGCTTTCTTATTTTCTTATAGACTTTTGTCTTACTTTTATATGTCTATTTATCTTTGAATTTATAAGATTTTTTTGATAAAATTCTATTTTAGCGATCTAGAATTACTATGGATTGAAATAGAAGGAATAGGAGATGAAATTAAAGAAATTACAAATAAAACATATTTAAGCCATTCGGCTTTGGAGCATGTAAAATCAAGAGTAACCATTTCAGATTCCATTATATTTCTAGCTAAAATGGTTTGCTTGGCAAATTTCTAAGAGACAATACTATCACCAAGAAGGAGTACATAGCCAGAGGTGGATAACATTAGATGAGTTAGAAATTCAGTTGATATCACTATAACCCTTCAATACAATAGGATAGATAACAAATTTAAGATGATATAGGATCGTACTTTTAAGATAGCTAAAGATTTTTTCAAGAGAAATCCAATGAATTCTACTAGAATTACTAGTATATCGACTAAGTTTTGAAACATCATGAGCAATATCAAGTCTAGTATGATTGAAGAGATACGTGAGTGAGCCAATAATTTGAACATATCTTACTTGATTTATAGGTTGATCAGAGTTTTCAAGATTTAGATAGAAGGATCAAAGGGAGTAGATACAAGTGAACAATCAAAGTAACCAAATTTATCGATTAATAATAGGGTATAATGAGATTTTGATGGAGATATAGAATCAAGGGATTGAATGATCTTCATACTAAGGATTAGATCAGCTTCACCTAAATCTTTCGTATCAAAGTAATGAAAAAAAAAATTCTTAACATCATTCATTAAATCAAGATTAGAAGATAGAATCAAGATATCATCAATATAAAGATAAAGAAGGATATATCGATCATCAAAACTTTTATGATAGAGATAGTTGTCAGATTCATTGATTTGGAAGCCATAAGAAAGAATAGTATTATCAAACTTCTCATGTCATTGTTTAGGTGCTTGCTTTAATCTATATACAAACTTGATAAGTAATTGCACACTTTATGCACTTGACTAGGCACTAAGAAGCATTTGATGGTGGTCTTCATATGGAAAAAGATGGTCTTCACATCCATTTGATGCATAGAAAGATTAGGGATGAAAGCAAGAGCAAGAAGGACATGGATAGTGATAATACTAGCAACAAGCATATAAGTATCAAAAAAATTAATATTGGCTTTTTGTCCAAATCCTTGGACTACAAGCCGTGCCTTATACTTTTTCACCGATCCATTAACCCTAAGTTTCTTTCTAAAGATCCATTTATGACCTAAAGGTTTCATTCCATGAGGTAAATTAGTGAGAAACCAAGTTATATTTCTTATAATATACTCAATCTCACTATTAACTGCCTCCTTCCAAAATAGAGTATCAAGAGATCTCATAGCTTCTTGGTATAGATAGGTATATATTCAACTAAGAAGGTAAAAAAATCTTCACCTAGGTCTTTTCAATTCTAGCCCTTTTGCTTCTTCTAGGATCAAAAGGAAGATTAGGTTGATTTGAAGCTGCTTCATTATGGTTCACAAAACTAGAGATTGAAAATGAACTAGATAAGGAATATGAGTTATAATCAAGTGTAGATCTAGGGATTTGAGTCTTAAAAAATATATATATTTTTCAAGTATATTGCTTCTCTAGATTCAATTATGGTATTAACAGATATATCAATAAAATCAAAATGAATAATAAAGAAATGATAGGCATTACTATCAAGGGATAGAACCAATAGTTTTAGAACCAATTCTATTTTTTAAAAAATTTAGGATCAATAACCTTAGCTAAGCACCCCCTGACTCAAAGCAACTCAACTTTGGTGCATGTCCCTTTCAATACTCATAGAAAGTTTTTTCTTTATCCATTGATGGAATTCTATTAAGAATGAAAGTAGTAGTCAAAAGAGCTTCCCCCTGCAAGTTTTTTACAACAGCAGAATTAATGATCATGGCATTAACCATGTCCAAAAGAGTTCTACTTTTTTGTTCAGCAACACTACTGGATTGAGGAGAGCAAGGAGCAGGAACTTCATAAATTATACTATATTCTTTGCAGAATATAGTAAATTCACTTGAACTATACACTCATCTACGATTAGACCTTAGAATTTTGATCTTCTTTTTGATTTGATTTTCAGCCTCAGCTTTAAAAATCTTAAACTTATTGAATGCTTCATCCTTGTTTTATAGAAGATAGGAATAACAATATTTAAAAAAATCATATATAAAGATCATAAAATAATGACCACCTCCATGGGTTGGATTTCTCCAAGAGTCATAAATATCAGTATGAATTAGTTCAAAAAGTTGAGTATCTTAATGAGGGATGGATTTGAAAGGTTTTCTAGTTTGTTTGGCTTGAGCACGAATATCACATTTAGATTTATGATCAATCTTGAATTTAGTAATAAAACTAAGATTGAACATCTTTTGAATGGATTTAAAATTCACGTTCTATTCTATCATGCCAAACATCATAAAATTTAGAATTTAATAAGATTGATTGAGAAGGAATTGAAGAAAAATTTTTATTAACTAAAGAAGAAATTGTTAGATGTGTACCCTAGAAGCCAGATTGACTGTCACTTGTAATACACTTCTAAGAATAATTTTATAATTTTGACTATAAATTAATAAATGGGTTATCTTCTATCACAGTGTATATTTAAAAGTGTCTGTGATATATCCTTTGAATTAATGGTAATGATAATTCATATTTTCAAGAGTTAAAAATTTAAGATATGAATTTTCATAATCAACTCATAAACTACTTTCAACTGTAGGATCATCACAAGGATGATGATCGATCCGAAAGGTTGGTGTACGATCACTTTCTAAGGATAGACATATCTTGAGTCTTTGGTGTGGAGACATCGCAGCAAGAGTACAGATACTCGTTAGAGAATGAGGGCATTGAGCGTGACCACCTCGAGTAGTCATAAGAAAGTCTACCTCCTCATCGATGACTGACTTGATGCGACAGTGGTGTGTCTAGTTATTTGATCTGAGGTGCATCGATAGTTCACCTTGAGGGTGTAATAGTTTGACTATATCATAACTCGATCTCCTAGCCATTCAAAATCCTGAGGTGTATGTTGGCTATAGCATGTTCATTGTAAGAATTGAATTATACCAATAGAAGATCTATCTACCTCGGTAGATGAGAAGTAGCCCTATGATAATCATGAGATTAAGTTTATAAGCCCATAGCCATGGCAAAGTGAAGATGATAGAAAGAATTTCTATTAGAATTTCACATTGGACTCGAATCGAATGATTAATTCATATGATGGACATTGGGTTTGACAAGTTCACCTTAATCTTAATCCTATCGAGGCTCAAAATAGAAGAATCAATCACATAGGTAAATGTATCAAGAGGTTCACTTTCAGTTCTGAAGGATTGTCACCATATATTGCTAGGTGTCACTGAAGAATTTTGAAAGCAATTAAGATGATTTTGATGATCAATCATTCTAATTGTATGAATCAGAAAAATTCTGGTCCATCGAAAGGTATTTCGATGATGTCGATGATGGAGATCGCAACATATCTCATTATCATACAAAATTAAATCTAACTAAATCATACAAATAAAGGTTTAGATCTGGATATCATCAATTGAGCTAAGCTAGTTTGATTGATTTAGATTAGATCCAATCAGATTCAAGGTAATCATGGTAGCATATGATTAAGCCTGACTTTCTTCTTTTGAAATCTTTCTGATTCATCGCAATCGAGTCAAATTTAATTTGACTCATTCTCATATTTAGAATGGATTTATTTTTATCCAACTGAAACAAGTCTAGGTGAGATTAATTATAGAAATTAAATTCATTCATAGTTAAATTGGACTAGGATCAAAAGTTGACCTATTTGAGAGAATTGAGGGTCACATGATTAGATACTTCTAAAAACTTTTTAGAAATTATTTTAATTTAATTTTTAGTTATGTGATATAGAATGAGTTATGCATTGGGTGTACCAAATTTTGTAATTTTTAGAGGTGTCTAGACTAAGTTATAATAGAGTTTGATTTGGATCAAACTCTTAAGGGAAGAGTCCTAGGCGCAGTGGACTCTTCCTTATCTACTCATTTTGATACCTTTTTGAATCATTTTTGGCAAAAAAAAAATGAGATCTGGTAGTTTTTCATGGAGAATAAGTTCTAGAGTCCTAATAATAAAATAAATAAGTTATTTTGATCAAAAGAGACTCTAAGTAGGCACTGGACATAAAAGCCTTACTCATGTCAAAGTGCATTCAATGCAAGAAATAATTTTTCATGCCTAAAGTCTGCCATCCCTCATATCCCACATCCCCTCTATCCTCTCTCTTCTTCTCTTCTATAAGTCTAAAAAGTTAGATACAAAACTGAGAAGAAGGTCCAAGGTTTTTGGCATAATATTTAGGATCTACGTGACAGTGTTCATGTGACGGACAAGCTGCCTTCAGAAATAGTTTTAAAGGTTCTTCAGATCAGATCAAGACCTAATTTTTGAAAAAAAAATTTGTAAGGAGAAGACATTCAGATCCTATCAGAGTAGATACCGGTAGAGGCTAGGTGCATGCGTAGTTCCTTCCAGAACCTCAAAAATCAATAGGATCATTACGAGATAATTAGATTACCCAATCAAGTACTTTAAATTAAATCTAATTTATTTTTAATTTTTAATTTTTAATACCAGATCATCATGATTAGATTTGAAAACTTTTAGATTTGATTGGATCATTTAGAAATTTTTAGAAAAATCCTTCTCAGATCTGATCAAATCTGCACGATCCTACAGTGAAAAATAATATTTTTCCTTCAACTAGTATCAGAGCTGTGTTAGCAATTCTTCAGATCTATCTTAGATCTGATTTTATTTTTATTTATGATCTGATATTAAAAAGTTTTAGATGTCACATCAAATATGATTAGATCTAAAATTAAAAATTAAAAATTAAATAATTTAGATCTAATATGTATGAGATGCATGACTAAATTAGGTATAGAATAGTTCTATATGTAGTCTAGTATGATCATGTATTTAATTTAATTAAATATAATTTTAGATCTATTTAATTTTTATTTTTTTAATGTTATAATTATTATAATCAGATCTAAAAATAAAAAATAATTTTTTTAATTTTTTAATTTATTTATATGAGATATGAAAGATGCATGCTTAGACCAGTCATAGAATAGTTCTATAAGATGTCTAGAATAGTTTTAATTTTGAGATGATCAAATTTAAAATTTTATTTTTTAGATTTAATATATGATATTTCAGATCTGAAAGTATGCATATTAATGATACATGAAATGTATGCAAGACATATATTAGTTAGATCATTTTATATGTGATATATGATCTAACTAGTTTTATAGTAAAAAAATATATTTTTTATTAAGGAGTTTTCCATGATCATTCGATCATAAGAATAAAGTAGAATTTAAAGATCCTCTTCTTCCATTCGATGGAATATTCTTATGGCGTGTAGGGGTGCTGTGCGTTCGTCCTTAATCAGAAATCAGAACTTATTTTTCTGCAAAATTCTAGATCCTGAAATCCTAAAATTTTTATTACATATTTTGTTCATGAATCCAAAACTTAATTAAGAATTAAGATTATGAAATTAATTAGATCTAAAATTATAAATTTTTAGATCTAAAATATATTCATAAAATTAGGTTCGGGCTTGGATAGCTTAATTAGATCTAATGGTTGATCAAATCAAATCAAGAGTTGGTTAGATGGGATCAAAGAAAGCTTAGATTTGATCAGCCTAATAGGATTAAGTCTGGGTTAAGATCGAATTATATTGAGATGTGACTCGATCAAATCAAGACCTAATTTGGCTTCATGATTCGAGCCTGGATTGTAAGCTAACCCAATTGGTTTTGATTCGATAATTTGGTGTCTAAGGTAAGCTTGGCAGATACGATCGACTGATTTTTAATTAAGAGCTACTTGATCTGAATGCATGATTATTGAGTTAATGACATATCCCTTCCATCGGTCTCACTTACCTGGCCATTTGTGCCGATCCAGTTCTGATTTGAGGTGGCTAACAATTTGAGCCAACCCATGACACTAGGTTTGTTATAATTGTTATGACTAAGTCAAGTCAAGTTTAAAGAGACCTAAATTAAATCTTTCTAAGAAAATATTAAGTCTAAGATCTTCCACCATTCTAGATGTGTGGATCCTTTCCAGGGTTGATTGCTCTTGGCTGGATACAGTGGTTCAGTTGCATCGAAAAGATGCAATGATGTCTATTAGACATTAGATGCTATGAATTGGAAGATGAGTTGGGCTCAATATTTTGGATATGGTGAGGAATCCAATTAGAAATTCAATATGTGCAAATGATGGGTCTGACTTAACTAAGAAGTAGAACAATATTTTGGATATGATGAGATTCATGAATTAGAGACCAAGTTTGGATGCACCATGATTAGATAATCATTGGATAAGAGTTGTCCACTCATTGGTTGATCCATCATTAATAACTGTTAAATGAGGTGGTGAGTCAGTTGATGGGATCGTACCATCCACTAAAAATCTATAATTACAGAGATTTTCACATCTCTACCGAGGAAGTGTAGGAATCCGAGTAAATAGTGAAAGCTTAATTTATTTAAAAATAAAATTTTTAAATAAATTATTTAAGTCTAATTATAAAATCTAACTAGAAACTTTGACTCTCTACAAAAAAATATCTGCGTCCAATCCACTAGCCCGTATCCTGGACACCCATTGACTGATCAAACTCAACTACAAGGATTGGCTTCAAAACTTTAAAATTATTTTAGATTCTGAGAAGTTGACTCATGTGTTGGAATAGGATCCTCCCACTTTACCAGTTCGTCCATCCATTGATCAGAGAGCATCTCTCGAGAAGTGGATGGATGAAGATAACAAAGCCAGGTATTACATATTGGGCTCGATGTTTGATGAACTCCAGCACCAACATGAAGACATTAAGACTAGCCACCAAATGTTGGCTCATCTGTAAGAGTTATTTGGTGAACAGAATCACGCAGCCAAATATCAAGTTACTAAAAGATTTTTTAAGGCTCAAATGCATGATGGACAGTCAGTCCAAGATCATTGTCTGATGATGATCAAGAACTTAGAAGAGCTTGAGAAGCTTGGTGTCAATTTAAATCAGGATCTACGGACCGACATAATTCTACAATCCTTGACTGATGTGTATGGACAGTTTATCATGAACTACCATATGCATAAACTTCAGAATACCTTGGCTGAGCTCATGAATATGCTGGTTACTGCTGAGCTTTCAATGAAAAGTTCTAAAGGCTTAGTATTTGCTGTGGAGAGGACTTCTTCCAAAAAAAAATTTTTGAGAAGAAGAAGAAGTCCGTGAAAAAGCAGAAGGTGAATGATGGGAAGAAGAAGAAGGCAGAGCCAAAAAAAAAGATCGTTGACAAAGAAAAATATTTTTATTGCAACACTAACGATTATTGGAAGTGGAATTATCCTCTTTACCTAGCTAGCCTGAAGAACAAGAAGGAGGCAGATCCTTCTAGAGATATGCTCGTTATAGAATCTAATCTTACGATTTTTTCTACATCTAATTGGATGCTTAACTTTGGTTCTAGTGCTCACTTGTGCACTTCTATACAGAGTCTTGAGGATAGCAAGAGGCTAAAGGATGGTGAAATAATTCTACTCATCAAAAATGGAGCAAGAGTTTCTGCCGTAGCCATGGAAACCTATCCTCTGCGATTATTGTCAGGATTAGACTTAGTACTTAGGAACTATTTTTATGTGCCTACAGCAAGCAGAAATTTGATTTCTATTTCATATTTAGCACAGAAAGATCATATAATTAGTTTTCTTAAGGACCATTATAATATTCTTTATGAAAGAAATAAAATTGCAAGTGATTTTCTTATAAATGGTCTCTATTAGTTACATATTGATGATTCTATTTTTAATATTGAGCAAAATGTGAATGTCATAGGATCAAAGCGACCTAGGGATAGTCTAAATGATAGATATCTTTGGCATCATAAGCTAGGTCATATAGCTGAAGATGGGGTTAACAAATTAGAAAAATTTGGGCTATTGAGTTCATTGACTTTCGAATCATATCCAATTGATGAATCGTACCTTCATGGCAAAATGATCAAGCTTTCTTTTATGGGACATAGTGAAAGGGCCACAGACCTGCTTATCCTAGTACATATCGATGTATGCGGCCCATTTGATGTGCCAGCCAGGGGCAATTACATCTACTTCATCATCTTTATCGATGATTTATTTCGATACAGGTATGTGTATTTGATGCGACACAAGTCTGAAGCTTTTGAAAAGTTCAAAGAATTCAGACTCGAAGTAGAAAAATAAATAAGAAAACTCATTAAGATTCTTCAATCAAATCAAGGAGACGAATACCTTAGTTGAAAATTTTTAGATTATCTTAAGGACAATGACATAGTCTCACAATGGACTACACCTAAAATATCTCAACTCAATGAGATTTCAGAATGGAGAAATCAGACCCTATTAGATATGGTTCGATCCATGATAAGCTTCACGGACCTTCCTGAGTTTCTTTGGGAACAGTCTGTTGACCACTATATATCTATTAAATAGAGTTTCATCTAAAATCATTTCTACCACACAGTATGAGATATGGTATGGTAAAAAGTCAAGTCTGAGTTATCTTAAAATTTGAGATTGTCCAGCCCATGTCAAGAGACAATAGGCGGATAAATTAGAGTTTAGGTCCTTTAGATCTTGATTTATTGGATATCTTAAAGAGTCATTAGGATATTTTTTCTATCTCCCAAAAGATCATAATGTGATTGTGAGTCGATACGCCATCTTTCTTGAAAAATAATTTATTCAAGATAATGACATCGGAAGACAGATTAGGCTCGAAGAGAAAGTCTCCCAAGAGCCATGAGCCAAAAAATCTATGGAACCCAATCATATTGAGCCAGTCCAATCATTACCTCATCCACTTTATAGATTAAAAAGAATTTTTCATCCTCCTAAAACGTACTTAGGTACTATTTCAAAGGACGTAGAGAAAATATTCCTCATTGGAAAAGGGGTTCATGGTAATGATCCCAAAATCTATGATGAGACGATATCAGATATCGACTCTAAAAAATGGTTAGAGGTAATGAAGTCAGAGATTGACTCAATGTACTCAAACTAAGTCTGGACTTTGGTAGACCCACCTGAAGGTATAGTACCTATTGGGTGTAAATGGATCTTCAAGAGAAAGATAGGTGCCGATGGAAATATAGAGACATTCGAAGCAAGGCTCGTAGCAAAAGGGTATAGTCAGCACGAAGGCATTAACTATCAGGATACTTTTTTGCCAGTAGCCATGCTCAAATTTATCCGCTCATTGCTTGCTGTTATAGCCTATTTCAATTATGAAATTTGGTAGATGGACGTGAAAATGATATTCTTAAATGGATATCTTGAGGCAATGATGTGATCAAATCATTTGGATTCATCAAGAACGAAGAGGAGCCTTATATTTTCAAAAAGATTAGTGGAAGCACTGTTGTCTTTCTTGTACTGTACGTGAATAACATTCTCCTAATTAGAAATGATATTCTCATGTTGACTACAGTCAAAATATGGTTGTCTAAAGAATTCTCCATGAAAGACCTAAGAGAGGCATCCTTTATTAGGAATTAAGATCTATAGAGATAGACCAAATAGGATGCTGGGTCTCTCATAGAAAATATATATAGAGGAGGTGCTAAAGAGGTTTAGCATAAAAAACTCTAAGAGGGGATTGGTGCCCTTCAGACATGGCATTCATCTCTCTAAGAAGATGTGTCCCAACACATCTGAGGAGATTGAATGCATGAGCAAGATTCCTTATGCTTCAGCAATAGAAAATCTCATGTATGTCATGCTATGTACACGATCTGATATTATTCATACTGTGAGTGTCATGAGCAGCTATCAATCAAATCTAGGTGAAGAGCACTGGACTTCTGTGAAATATATCCTTAAGTACTTGAGAATGACTAAGGATATATTTCTAGTCTTTGGTATTGGAGAACTCCAGGTTCAGAGGTATACAAACTTGAATTTTATGTTCGATATAGATAAACAAAAGTTGACATCTAAAAGTCTATTTGTGTGCAATGATGGTGCTATTAGTTGGAAGAGTTCTAAGCAGATTATGATAGCAGATTCTACCATGGAAGCAGAGTACATCGCTGCGTCAGAAGATGCAAAGAAGATATTTTGGTACAAAAAGTTTACTGCAGAGCTTGAAGTGTACCATCAGATGCCATCCCTCTGTACTACGACAATAATAGCATCATAGCCCTAGCTAAGGAGTCGAGGTCTTATCAAAAATCTAAGCACATCAAGCGGCGATACCACCTCATACATGATTATTTCGAGAAAAAATACGTCGAGGTCAAGAGAGCCGACACTGCAGATAATACGACTAACCCATTGATAAAGTCATTAAGCCAGCAGAAGATCAAAGCCCACCTTGAGAAGATGGGACTTAGATTTATAGTCAATTGACTTTAGGTCAAGTGGGAGTTTGTTAGATGTGTGCCCTAGAAGCCAGATTGGTTGTCACTTATAATACACTTCTAGGAATAATTTTATAATTTTAACTATAAATTAATAAATGAATTATCTTCTATCACAGTGTGTATTTAAAAATATCTATGATACATCCTTTGAGTTAATGGTAATGATAATTCATATTTTCAAGAGTTGAAAATTTAAGACACGAATTTTTATAATTAACTCATAAACTACTTCCGACCGTAGGATCATCACGAGGATGATGATCGATTTGAAAGATTGGTGTATGATCATTTTCTTCGCATAGACGTGTCTTGAGTCTATGATGTAGAGATATCGGAGCAAAAGTATAGGTACTCGTTAGAGAACGAGGGCACTGAGTGTGACCATCTTGAGTAGTAAGAAAGTTTACCTTCTCATCGATGACTGACTCGATGCTGCAGTGGTGTGTCTGGTTCTTTAACCTGAGGTGCATTGGCAGTTCACCTTGAGGGTATTATAGTTTGACTACACCATAACTCGATCTTCTAATCATTCAGAATCCTGACGTGTATGTTGGCTATAGCATGTTTATTATAGGAATTGGATTGCACCAATAGGAGATCTATCTACCTCAGTAGATGAGGAGTAGCCCTATCATAATCATGAGATTGAGTTCATAAGCCCATGGCCATGGCAAAGTGAAGATGGTAGAAAGAGTTTCTATTAGGATTTCATATTGGACTCGAATCGAATGCTTAATTCATATGATAGACATTGGGTTTGACGAGTTCACCTTAACCCTAATCCTGTTGAGACTCAAGATAGAAGAACCCAATTATATAGGTAACTATATCAAGAGGTTCGCTTTCAGTTCTGATGGGTTACCATCATATACTGCTAGATATCACTAATAGATTTTGGAAGCAATTAGGATGATTTTGATGATCAATCATTGTAATTATATGAATCAGAAAAGTTCTGGTCCATCGAAAGGTGTTTCGATGTTGTCGATGATGGAGATCGTAACATATTTTATTATCATACAAAATTAAATTTAACTAGATCACACAAATAAGGGTTTGGGTCTAGATGTCATCAATTGAGCTAAGTCAGTTTGATTGATTTGGATTAGATCCAATTAGGTTCAAGGTATTCATGCTAGCTTATGATTGAGCCTGACTTTCTCCTTTTGAAATCTTTCTGATTCATCACAATCGAGTCAAATTTGATTTGACTCATTCTTGTATTTAGAATAGATTTATTTTCATCTAGCTAAAATAAGTTTAGATTAGATTAATTATAGAAATTAAATTCATTCATAGTCAAATTAGACTAAGGTCAAAAGTTGACCTATTTGAGAGAATTGAGGGTCACCTGATCAGATACTTCTAAAAAAATTTTTAAAAATTATTTTGATTTTATTTTTGGATATGTGATAGAGCACGAGTTATGCATTGGGTGCATCAAATTTTATTATTTTTGGAGGTATCTAGATTGAGTTATGATAGAGTTTGATTTGGATCAAACTCTTGAGGAAAGTGTCCTAGGCGCAATGGACTCTTCCTTATCTACTCATGCTTACACCTTTTTGAATCATTTTTGGCAAAAAAAATAGATGAGATCTGGTAGTTTTTCATGGATAATAAGTTTTAGAGTCCTAATGATAAAATAAATAAGTTATTTTGGTCAAAAGAAACTCTAAGTAGGAGTTGGACATAAAAGCCTTTCTCACGTCAAAGTGCATTCAATGCAAGAAATAATTTTTCATGCCCAAAGTCTGCCATCCCTGATATTCCACACTCCCTCTATCCTCTCTCTTCTTCTCTTCTATAAGTCTAAAAGTTAGACATAAATCTGAGAAAAAGGTCCAGGATTTTTGGCACAATATTCAGGATCTAGGGGACGATGTTTGTGTGACGGATGGGCTGCCTTCAAAAATAATTTTGAAGGTTCTTCAAATTAGATCCATATCTAATTTTTGGAGAAAAATTTTATGAGGAGAAGATGTTCAGATCCTGTCCAAGTGGATATTGGTAGAGGCCAGGCGTATGCGTGACTCCTTCCAGAACCTCAAGAACCAATAGGATCATTGTAGGATAATTAGATTACCCAATCAGATACTTTAAATTAAATCTAATTTATTTTTAATTTTTAATTTTTAATATTAGATCATCATGGTTAGATTTCAGAACTCTTAAATCTGATCAGATCATTTAAAAATTTTTAGAAAAATCTCCCTCAGATATGATTAGATCTGCACGATCCTGCGGCAGAAAATAGTATTTTTTCTTCAAAATTAATATTGAGTTTGAATAATCCCTCGTACACAAATCCTTTCCTGATAAACGTATCTCCTTTAGAAATCATAATCTTATTGAACTCTAATACAATTTTATGTCTTAATTGTACTAATAGGGATCCATTGATGAGTTTGCTTCTGATGTCTGAAACATGTTGTATATCTTAAAGAAAAATGCTTTTCCTAAGATAAACCTTAGATTGATATTTTCTCTACCCAAAATGTTGACTACTATTCTATTTCTCATGATCATACTTCCTCCATTTGAGTCCTAATAAAAGAAAAAAGATGCTCTATCAATGCAAATATAGATATTGGTACCACAGTCTAACCACCAATTAGTGGTTTTATAAGTACAGTTAACTAATAGGACAAATGATACTAACCTAAAGATAGATGGTTTGTTGCCCAGCTAGACAACCCAAGAGAGAGGTGAATTAGCTTTTTGAAACTTAAGACAATTATGTATAGAATTTAATAGATTTTATGCAGAGTTAGGATGCAGTAAGAACTAAATAAGGTATGCAAGCAAAAGATAAAATAATCACATACATAAGACAAACTTTTACAGTAATTCAGTGCACTCCCAACATCTACATCCACTTTTCAAATAAGACTCTTAAAAATTTTACTATAATTCATCAAGATTATAGTTGGATAGTTTTACCGGGCTTAGTATCCCTAAATTCAGTTGGTTTTACCCTAGGTTCCTTAACCATAACCCTTACACGCCTTAGCCAAGGCTACACAATCTAATTTGAGGGGTGGATTGACCCTATTCCTTAGTTTCAATCCCTGCTGAAACTAATTATATAATCAAATGAAATAGAAGTTGTACAATACAAGTAACTCCTTAGATAAGCTTATTTGTTATGGATGAAGCTTGATGATTATCTCCTTCAATGGTAGTTAATGCTTTTGGAGAACTCTTCAATGCTTGCTAAGATCGAGAGAATATTTGTTGGAAGTAGGTGTGCTTTTGTAAAAATTGAAAGTTCTCTATTTTTTTTCTCTTTTTCTTATATCTTTAAATGTCTCTTTGCTCTTCTTTTATATTTGGACCATTCCCACTAAATTTGGAATGATTGAAGTCCAAAAAATCATAATTTTGACCATTGGAGGTGAGAACTAGCCGTTGGAAGAGAAAAAAATTCATTACAAAATTATCCATTGAAGGCTGTCAACATGTTTCGAGTCTTCTCGATTTATTACGAGTCGACTCGATTCCACTTCGATTTCCCTCGGCAGCTTCATGAGTCATCTTGCTCTCAGGTACCCAAAAAATAGTTTTTTGAAATTTTTACACCCCTGAGATGGAGTTCTCTTGAATTTGTTAGAGTTATCTTGCCATAATTTTGTGAGTACTTAAAAATACTTCATCTCGGTCTTAGTGCATAGAAACAAGATTTCTATCTCCTGAGATGGAGATGACTCAAGCTGATTTTGCATCATCTTTACCTCATGCCAACCCAATGTGCCAACATGCTAAACAGCTTGGAGATGACTAAATTTTCTAGAGATGGCTCAAATTCTTTTCAAGATCTTTTTGAATTGAAATTTAGCTCCAAAAAGTGGTCTCAAGAGCTTGACTTGAATTGTATTTGATTTCTTTCTTGTCTTGGTCAAAGAGCTCTCTATCTTTCAAGCTTTAGAATACTTAAAAGAAAATTATCGGTAATCATGTAAAATCACTTAGGAGGTCAACATGGTTCTCCTCTAATTATATTGATCGAAGGTTTAGTTTAAGGTTGGTTCTTCTTCTTGTTGGTCATGACCTTTTCCTTTTTTTGGTGAAAACATTGATGTATAAGATGGTTGTCTCAGCTACAAATAAAGTAGAACCTCCCATCAATAGGTTTATTGATTCCTATGGTTGGAGAATTGGGCTTAGCAATGTTCTAGAATCTACCCCTTTTTCTCTTACTCTTGGTTTTGAAGTTCTTAGGTTTAAAAGTCTGGTTCAAGCCATAATAGTTCTAACCCTTAGGATTTTGTTCTAGGTTTTGAGATTTGGTCAAATTTACTTTGGCTTTCATTTGACTTTCCTTCAATTCTCTAATATGGTATTGATCTTCTATTCTAATGGCTTGAATCACTGATCCAAGGGTAAAGTTGCCTTGACTTCTTCTAAGATCATGTTCAAAATTAGTCTATGATAATGGAAGCTTATCAATTATGCAAGAGGCTTGTTAGTTTTCATCTAATATCAAGCCTCCTCTATAATCTCTTGGACCAAATTTTGGAAATGATGGATATGGTCATTAATAGGGACATTATCTACCATATTAAAGTTGCTAAAGTAACTAATGGTAAATAATGCCCTCCTTATTGTCTCTACTATAGGCATGTTCTAAGGCAATCCATAGTTCTTTAACAATGTTATATTTTTTATAGGTTTTCATATAGATTATCTGATACAACTTAGAATCCTAAACCTACAATAAAACTCAATTTCTTCATGTGATTTATTGGTTTGAGAGATGTCTGAGGAATTAGATGATTTAGTAAAAAATCTTGACCTAGATAAGGAAGAAGACACATCATATAGAGGCTTTTTTTTCAATGGCAGTTATGAGGCCTAATGTGATTAACTAGGCTTCAAGTTGTTCCTGCCACCAAAGGAACTCATGGCCATTAAACTTTTCAGGTTTAAGGATCAGAGCTTCCTCGACACCTATTAATGTACAATTAAAATCACAATCATTTAATTTGGGAGGTTTGAATAGAGCTGCAAAAAGAGTTTATAGAATATTAGGACTCTTAGAGTTCACACAAAATTAAAACCCATAAGTAGATGCTGATAAATGGCCTTTAGAGCAATAAAAGAACAAATATTATTTTGATTATTCAATATTTTAAATGAATTAAAATACTAAAAATTGAATAACAAATAGAAGTTAAAGTCTATTAGGACTTTTTATTTTTAAAATAGAATAAAAAATCCCCCCCCCCCCCCGCCACAAAAAAAAAAAAAAAAAAATACTAGTAGTCAATCTCTATTATATAGAATAATAATAGAATTATGAAATAAGTTATCAGCCTTAAAAAATATAATGCAAAATTTTGGTGTAACTATAATTATCAATATTTTAGAAAGCTAGTCAAATTTAAAATACTACAATCTAGTATCTAATATTTGATTTATCAAAACTAGAACATAGAGATCGTTAAATTTTGCCTTAGAATATTGCATAAGAATCCTTTTGATGAGAAAGTTTTATCAAATCGAGAATTATTTTTTCAAAATAATTTTGATAAATTTGAATTTATCTAAACTATATAATAAAGATAAAAGTTTTAAATTAACTTACCTAGGGCATGGCTAGATTGGCCCATTGATTTGAAGATGCAAAAATAGAGAAAAAATCCAAAAGTGTGTGATCACCATCTTAAGATAAATTTTCAAATCAATTATGTCCCAAGATATGACTTATATATCCTTTGTTGGAGCATGATTGCAGAGAGGATTGATAGTTTTTATAAACTCTATTGGAAATCAAATAGAAGATGGCACATGCATGGTGTAAAACCCACTTCCTTCCTTGATCAAAGTAAAGGTAGACAAGGAAAGAAGGTATATAAATATTAAGAAAAGATTGTCATTTTTCAATATGGGACTAAACTCATTACTAAATGTTAGGAACCTTTAGAGGAACGGGAGATTTTGAGTTTTCTCTCCAAGTCCCTAATAGGCAATGCTAGACTCTCTCACCTTACCACTTGTACTCATCGTACATTTCATTGGTTCCATCATATCTAATAGTGGGCAATGAATTATTCAATAGTTGGATACTGATAGGAGTTCGTCGGTTTCTATTCTGGCCTGGATTGCCCGAATATCAATTGGTTGGGTCATCCTAGGCTTCCTTCTGATTTGCATGAACACATAATCAAACCTTTCTCTAATGAGGAGGTTAAGCAAACTCTTTGTTCCATGCTTAGTATGAAAGCCCCATGTCTGGATGGTTTTAATGTTGAGTTTTATAAGACTTAGGGAAAAATCATTGTTCATGATATTTGCCAAAATACAGTCTTTTCATGCTATTGCCCACCTTGCTTTGGAGTAGAACAAGACCTTTATATTTTTTTTTATTTCTAAGAAACTCTCAATGGGTTCAAAACTTTAGACCCATTGCTTCATATAATGTGTGTTATAGCCTGCTAGCCAAACTCTTGGTTAATAGATAATTTCTTCCTTCACTAATTGGACCCGAGCACAAATGCTTTTGTGGCCAATAGAGACATTCAGGAAGCTATTCTTATTGCTTAGAAGAGCTACACTCCATGAATTCTGTCCATTTCAAATATCCTTATATGTGTCTTAAGGTTGATATAGAAAAAGAATATGAGCAATCTAGTTGAGAGACCGATATTCAAGTACTTATCTACATGATCTTTCCTTTTAAACGGAATGACTGGATGGTGGCTTCTGTTACTTCTACTAGTTTCTCCTTGCTTATAGATGGCTCTCCTTCTATGTGTTTTCATGCTCAATAGAAATAATAGATAGAAAGACCCCATGTCTCTTCATTTGTTTATACCGTGTGCTTGGGTTTTATTTAAATTGTTGGAGAGGAAGATAAGGAAAGGCTTATTACATAGTATTGTTTTTCAAACTAAATGATCTCTGATCTAAAATAATGCTTCTTAAACTGACCATTATGCTATCAATGAGGCATTTCAACAATACTAGATGTCCAACATGCATAAAGTGTTGGTAATATTTGTTGAGCACCTCCATTTTTTGGTACCCCTATTGTACATAAGCCTACATTTGTTAACCCTAACATCCGAGAAAGGTTTGTTTATGAATCAATGATAGATACTTGTTAGGATGTAACAAGTTGAGAGAGCTTTTTGATACTCAGACTTATGAAAGAAGTGTCTCAAATTAAAAAAATTTATACAGCAAAAATGTTAGCGGTGCATACCTCCAGCCATTATTATTCGAGTATTTGAACAGATTTTATCCATAAAGAGACTTGAAGGAGGAGTTTTCTAACCTATGCAATTTATTGATGAATCTGACAAGCTTGAATAGGCTATACTAGGGACCCTTATCAGATAATTGAAACGTTAATAGTTTTCTTCCGTCAAAGAAACTACCTTAGGCATAGCTAGTGTCAATGGGTAGTTACCACCTAAAAATATCTGATAACAAAAACTTTATATATGGGCCACATAAATAACATGTCCAATATTCTTCCACTTGGCCAACATGATGTTTTCAGATAATCCTTATAAATGACAATTAATATAATAGAATATAATAATATGGCCATAATCATTTTATTGTCACTCAATCAATCAACTAGTTATGCAACTATTATCCAAATAGAAATTCTTTATACATAAATCATGATGGTCATGCTCTCTAAGCGAGCATTTTCTTCCATGTATTACAATGTATGATTCTTTCTAACTATGTATCTCATGATATTTTATGAATGATCTTCTTATAAGTCATTCAGGATCTAATTTTATTGATCTAAATGGACCATAATTTTGTATATGATAAATTACTTTGTGCACAATAGACATCATGCCATTAAAATAACCAAATATGTTTATAAACATATATAATAGTTAGAGAATTAAAATAATAGCTCAAAATGAGCCAACAAGCCCTATATGGCTTACATGATCCCTAAATAACTTTGCTGGCAACCCTTTGGTCATAGGATTGGCTATCATTAACTCAATACTAATATGTTGAATAGCCACTTATTGTCTTTTAATATTTTCTCTGACAATCAAATATTTTATGTTGATGCACTTACTTTGGCTTCCACTTTTGTTATTTTTAGAGAAGAAAACTGCAATTGAATTATCACAGAAAATTCTCATGGCCTCACAATAGAATCGACAATTTTTAGGCTTGATATAAAATTCTTCAACCATAATTCCTATGATATAGCTTCATAGCATGCAATGAATTCTGCTTCCATAGTGAATGATGCAACAATAGTTCGCTTTATGCTTCTTTAAGATATAGCTCCTTCGGTAAGCAGAAAGATGTACTTTGAAGCAGACATTTTTGTATCTGTGCATCCAGCAAAATTCGAATCCGAATATCCAACCACCTCTAGATGGTCAGAATATCTGTATGTAAGCTTAAAATTCTTAATTCCTTGTAAGTACCTCATAACCCTTTTGGTAGCTTTCCAATACTCTATACCCATGTTACTATGGTGTCTATCCAACATTCCTACTGCATATCCAATATCAGATCTAATGCAAATCTATACATACATGAGATTTCTTACTGTAGAAGCATAAGGGATGTTTTTCATCTACTCTCATTCCAATGTATTCTAGGGGCATTGATTCAAACTAAATTTATCCCCTTTGATAATAAGTGCTGCGGTAGGTGATCGAACAATCATTCATCCTAAACCTTTCTAGAAGCTTTTTAATGTAAGCCTTTTGAGATAGTCCCAAGGTTCTTTTGGCTCTATCTCTGTGAATCTCCATGCTAATGACATAAGAGGCTTCACTCATATTCTTCATTTCAAAATTTTGGATAACAAATTATTTGGTCTTATGAAATAAGCCCAAGTCACTACTTCCAAGTAAAATATCATCCACATATAGGACTGAGAAAATGTATTTGCTCCCACTAACCTTAAGGCATATACATTGATCAACGATGTTTTCTATAAAATCGTATATAGAAATAATATTGTAAAACTTTATATACCATTGATAAGAAGCCTGTTTTAATCCATATATAGATTTTCTTAGTTTGTAAACTAAGTGATTATCCTTTTCACTATGAAATCCTTCAGACTGACATATGTATACTACCTCTTCAAGGTCCCCATTTAAAACTATTGTTTTCACATCTATTTGATATAGCTAAGGATGCAAATGGGTCAGATCAAACTGGATCCTGAGTGACCATGATCCAATCCGATTCTTTGATCATGTCTGTATATTAAATCCAAAACTAGCCCAATAGAAGATCGTGTTGAATCGGATTGGATCCATGATCAAATTTCTTGACCCAACAGGTCATTTGGGTTGTATCAGATCCATATATAATTCAATCCTGATTCATGAAATATGGATCTAGATATATTTGAATTTGGGTTATAAATAACAAGATCAATAAGTAGGAGATCAATAAGCAACCTTATTTGCACCACTAGTGGACTTAACCAACTTCTTTTGTTAATGAATTAGTTCTTTCCTTCATTTATAGAAAATAAGTGGTTGAAAAGCTTGTTGTATTCAACTTTTAATCTCAAAACTTACTGTAGTTAAAAACTCTCTATTCTTTAAATCATATTGGAAATCTATAATTGAAATACATGGACCATGCTAAACCATTACTATTTCCCACTAGTCCTAGCAATTAAACAAGACAATGTTGAAGTAAGATGAAAAATCTCATCTCAAACTATAATTTCCAATTTTTGAAAGCATCTCTAAACAAAACTGACCAAAAAGACTAGATTTTTTAATCAGTGCCTCTTCTTGCTTGCTTTTGCAGCATTGGATTTTGATGGTATTGCAATCACCAACAATGGAATTGATATAAGTGATCCATATTTAGCCAA
Source organism: Cocos nucifera (assembly GCA_006176705.1). Taxonomy (NCBI): domain Eukaryota; kingdom Viridiplantae; phylum Streptophyta; class Magnoliopsida; order Arecales; family Arecaceae; genus Cocos; species Cocos nucifera. The sequence goes on along the minus strand of QRFJ01000091.1, from coordinate 1,140,985 downwards.
AAATTTATGCATACAGATAAGTTCTTTTTAGTTAGGTAGGCCTAAAGAAAAATGCAAAGCTCTAAACACACAATTATAAAATGATTTTGCCGTGGAGAATTCTTACCTTTGCTTGAAGAAGTTTAATTGCAAATGATGCCAATTTTGAGGAGAAGAATGTGTGCATAAGTTGCAATCAAACATAAAAAATTATAAGAAAAAATAATCAAAAAATTTGTGTAAGTAATGGCATTAGGTTCAAGTTGGGTCGGATCATTTATCTTAAGACCCAAATCAACATAAAAGTCTCCATGGGTCGGATTGGGTTTGATCATATCAAAATTTAATAAATCTAGATCCGACCTGAAAAATAAAATAGGTCTAATTTTAGAATCCGACCCGGCTTCATGATCTTTTAAAATGGTTCAGATTGGATCTACATGGGTCTGATCGAGTTGGGTCATGGGTCAACCCAACCCAACCCATTTGCAATCTTAGATATAGCTTTAGATCAAAATGAGCTACTAATACCGTAATTATTCTAAATGAATCATTCTTTGAACCTGGAGAAGGTTTCATGGTAATCAATGCCTTCTTTTTGAGTAAAATTTTTAGCTACAAGTCTAGTTTTATATCATTTGATATTATTAGATGAGTTCCTTTTGGTCTTATTGATCCATTTACATCTAATAACTAAGGCTTCTTCTAGTAATTCAACGAGATTCTAGACTTTATTTTTAATCATGGATTCCATCTCTTCCTTCATAGCATCATACCAAAGTATGAAATTTTCTCCACTCATGACTTATGAAAATAAATTTAGATCATCTTTAGGTCTAACATCATAGTCAAACTCTTGAAGGAATCACTAGAAATTATTGGTCTTTTAATTATTGAAGATCTCCTTACTCCCACTATTTCATGTGTATTTTGAATAGTGGTCTCCATATTATCAGTTCTTTCATGGGGTGGCTCCTTATGACATGGTTGTTGTTGAATTGATTATTGTCCAATGAAATTCGAAGGATTACTTTGAAAAGCTACTAACTCATATGTATTTATAGGTACCACAAGTGGTTCTTTTATTTTCTCAAATTTCATCCTACAAGGAACTTCACTCTCACTAAATTCATGATCCTCAAGAAATTTTACATTTCTAGTTTCAACAATTTTTGGAGTGTGTCAAGGACAATAAAACCTAATCTTTTAAAATTAACTGCATAGCCTATGAAAAAATCACTTATTATTCTTGCATCCAATTTCTTTAGGTGTGGATTATAAACCCTCACTTTAACTAGACGACCTTATATGTATAAATATCTTAAACTTGATTTTCATATATTTCATATTTCAAAAGATATTTTAGGAACAGCCTTAGATGGAACCCTATTTAAAATATACATAACGATTTTTAAGACTTCACTTCATAAGGATAAAGACAAAATTGAACTGATTATCATACTACTAACAATATCCATAAGAGTGTGATTTTTTCTTTCAGCCATATCATTTTATTATGGTGTACCTAGTATTAAGTATTGAGCAATAATATCCTCTTCTTTAAGAAACTTTACAAAGAACCCGACAATTATCCCTTTTCTGTGTATCTTTCATAATATTCTCTACCCCTATTTGATCTTATAATTTTTATTTTCTTTTTCTTTTATTTCTCTACCTCTATTTTAAAAATCTTAAAAGCATCAAGTGCTTTTACTTAATTTATCAAATAATAGATAGAGATACATGTATTTTAAATGGTCATCAATAAATAAAATAAAATATTTTTGATCATTTAAATATGAGGTAGAAAATGGTCCATAGATATTTGTATGCACGATCTCTAGAAGCTCAGTACTTCTTTTGGCATCCTTAGTAGTCTTGTTAGTCTACTTTTCGTTTATACAGTCTACACAAGTATAAAAGTCCGTAAAGTCAAGAGCCTTTGAGACTCTATCATTTACCAACTTTTTCATTCTTTTTATGGAGATATGTCCCAATATCTCTTATGCAAAAATCTAGAGGAGCATTTATTAATAATGTCGTGTTTAATACCAACTTCATTATCGTGCAGGGTTAAAAGACTAGACTTATAAGTAAGGTCCAACACAAATTTAAATAAATTATCAACTAAAATTTTAGAACCAATAATTTTTGTATCTTTCAAAAGATCTACAACTGAACCATGAAAATTAAATTCAAATCTAAGATAAGCTAATCTAAACATAGAAATCAAGTTTTTAGAAAATGATAGAACATAAAAGATATATTTACAAGATCCAATTAAAAATAAGATTTTAAAACTAATATATAGGTCCCCATTGCTTCAACATATGAACGTATCCAGTTTTTTGAATATATGCCTTGTTCAGTTTCCACTAGTATCCTCAAGTTTAAAATACCTTGCATATTATTAGGAATGTGAATTGAGTAGCTAAATCAATCCATTAAGTGGTATTATTAGGAGCTTCAGTGTAACAAGATTCATAGCACATAAATGTGAGATTACCTTTCTCTTCAAGCCATTTCTTATACTCGGTACAATCCTTCTTAAAGTATCCATTTTTCTTGCAAAAATGATATTTATCTTTATTGTTATTTCTCTTCATTTGTACACCTACTTTTTTCTTCAAGGAACACCTTTGTTTTCTTAGCAATTTCTTTAGCATGATTTATATAATGAGCACTCTTGGGTGTCTCATGCTTTAGCCTCTCCTCTTCTTACATACACATGGTTAGTGTTCATTAATTAACTATTTTTTCTTTTGTATGTTATAAGATATTTTAAATGATCTATATTCTGGAGGAAGAGAGTTGAGAATAAAATGTACTAGAAAGACTTAAAAATCTCAACTTTTAGGGACCTTAATTGAGTAGCAATATCCCTTATTTTCATAATATACTCTCGCATACTTTTGTTTTTATCATATGTCATGTCTGAAAACTTTTTCATTAGGATGCCGACTAATGCCTTATCGGAGCTTACAAATTGTTCCTCAATAGCTTTCATGTAATCTCTAATTTTATTGCATTTTGGGATTAAACCCCTAATCCTCTTACTCACATTGAACTTAATAAGAATAAGACTTAAGCGATCGATTAGATCGCTCCCATGGCTCATAAATAGCCTTCTTATTTGGCAAACTTGATTCCATAGGGAATGGAATGCCAAATCTAAATCCGTACACCCCAAAGTCAAGAGAATGTTATCTTTTTAGTCAGCAAAATTATCACCCAATAACATTGAAATACAAGAAGAATAATTAAGCAAAGCAATAGTAGAAATAATTGCAATAATCAAAGACAAACATACATTAATGCTATGAAGCATAAATTTGATTTAAATTAATCAATTATTAAATTCAATAGTAAATTTGAAACCTTCCTTTGGGTAGAGGTTGCGAACATACATAAAATTTATTTAAATAACTACAATAATTAAAGACAAACATACATCAATTAATGCTATAAAGCATAAACTTGATTTGAATTAACTAATTATTAAATTTAATAGTAAATTTGAAACCTTCCTATAAGAAGAGGTTGCGAACATATATAGAATTTACTTAATTCTTCAATAATTAGACTAGCAAATACTAACATCAAAATGAAATATTCCATACCCATGGGCCTAAGAAGATTTTATTTTGATGTCAAATTTACTATCTTATTCCAATTAATACATCAAAATGGCTACCTGTGGAGCTGGATAACCATGTCATCAAGTAATCACCTATTCATATGTGACTGAAATTCATCAAACATCATAAGGACTTTGGATAATATGGCTACTCTTAAGTTTATGATGTTTCAAAACTTGTACCATAAATAAATTATCAACTCATCCAAATGTTGATAAGATAAACAAATTGATCATGTAATGTACAAAACAAATATGCCGTTATATATAAACCCCTGCTGTCCTTAACTGTAAACAGAAGTTCATAAACAGATTCTCAAGAAATTATCCACGGTCTTTATTCTATTACAGATTAACTCTTATGATTTAGATGAATCCAAACTAATTGGTTCATATAAATTTCAGTCAAATTAAATCAATAATGTGTCTATCTCAGTCCAATTGGATAGAAGTAATCAAGTATTATGTTAAAAGATATAAATTAAATCATTAATCTTTCCTAAATTAGATTAATCATGTTCCATTTGGTCAATACAATGGTATATTATCCTTCCGTATTACTATCATATGATAAGAGGACCACCATCAATATATTACTCTTTTGTTATTACTATCATTATTGTAGTGGTGCGTCAGATTTGTGCAAGAAGGGTACGGCCATCATGCCCCAGAAACATTATTGATTTTTTTATTAAAATAAGAATGCAACCATCGGTTGTCTTCTTTCCTTTAAATTTTATATGAACACGCCAGGGCCACGCAGCGGTAATGTAAGGATGGCACGCAAAGACCCAACTCCATGCCACAGGCCCACCACAGAAACAGAAATGCAGCAGTGCGGCGCAAGGGCAACGCACGGAAAAGACAAGCCACTTACATTTCGGACCGTTAAATTTACGATTTTTTTTTAAAGTAACTTTTTAAAAAAATTACTTTTTTTAAAATTATTTTTTAAAAATATAATTTTAATATATTTAATTCATCATATAATATATATATATATATATATATATATATATGATATCTTTCAAAATAATTTATGTTTATTTAAACATCCATTTTCTAAAAAAATTATATAAAATATCTATTATATTCTTAATAAATATAAAACCATACATTTTACTTTCAGATTTTATATAAATAATAATATTATATTTATATTAATATAAATATAATATTAATATATTATAATATAACATTAAATCATAATAATTTATTATATAAAATATAATATTATATAATATATAAATATAAATTTTATACTAATATTAATAAAAATATTATATTAGTATAAATATTATAATAATATTAATATATTATAAATATTATATTAATTATATAAATATAAATATTATATTATAGTAATATGAATATTATGATAATATTAATATAATATTATATTAATATTTATAAAAATAATATTTAATGATATTTTTAAGAATTTGTATACTTGACAATCATATATTTATAAAAAAATATTTTTGAAAAGAAAATATAGCCACCACTTTCCATCCCATAAAAAATCATAAAATTCATCTTCCTCGTGGATTTTATTTTTCATGAAACATAAAAAATATTTTATACTTTTTTTCCATTTTCTCTTCTCTTGAAACAAAGAAGAGATCTTCTTTTTATTTTTTAAAAATTATTTTTTTAAATCTAAAAAATTATTGATTAGAACAATTCTACCACTTACATCCGATCTACTGTAGAAATGGAGATCCCATCAGGTAGAAAATTAAAAATAATAACATTCTAATTTTCTGACTTCTTTACTCATCCATCTCATCTCTAGGCCCTCTCAACCTATTTTTGCCGTCTAAATGTTATCCGTTTGAACGCCTAGGATGGATGCCGGATAGAGATTGGACGCGCACTCTAGCCATCCTTATCTGAGAGAAAAAAAGATAACGGCAGATGATAAAGTGGTCCACCCATCGGCGATTCTCCTTTCACCTCTCTCTCTCTCTCTCTCTCTCTCTCTCTCTCTCCCTCTCCCTCTATATATATATATATATATATATATATATATATATATATATATATATATATTCACCTCTCTCTCTCTATATATATATATAGAAAGAGAGAGAAGTAAATATATATATAACACCAAAATAAAACTTTAATATCTATAATATTATTTAAAATTTTTAATATATCAAAATAAATAGATAAATATAATATATATAAAATTAGTCATCACATATGATTCATATTTAAATAATAAACAATAAGACTAGAAGGTGCTGATATCAAATGTGAGAGAAATATCTTAAATAAAATAATTTTATATAACAAAAATGTTAGCTGTGCATATCTTCAGTCATTGTTGTTTAAGTATTTGAATAGAATTTATCTAGAAAGAGATTTGAAGGAGTCTTCTAACCTATGTCTCTATATTAACCATTTATCGTTGAATCTCACAGGCTTGAATAAGCTAGCTTAGCGGCCCTTACCAGATAACTAAAATATTGATGGTTCTCTTTCATCAAGAAAACTATCTTAAAAATAACTAGCATTAGTAGGTAGTTACCATCCAAAAATTTTCGATAACAAAAGCTTTTTATGTTAGCTATGTAAATAACGTGTCCAACAAGATTGTAACAAAATTTCTAATTACTCTAATCTCTTACATTGACCAATATGGATGGTTGGTTGTGGGCTCCTGTCATAAATGTTGGAAGGCTAGCCAGTTTATCTACTAAAGAAAAGCTATGAATGGTTGTGTTTGCTTGACAGGGATGGCTAGAGCTGTGGAGGATAAAGATAGCCCTCAAAATCCCTACCTTCAGCTGAAAAATCAATTACCAAAAAAGATATTAGACATGCATATTTTTGTGACGACTCATGTGAGCATGTTTTTAGTCTCACATCGATTCGTTATGAAGATTTTGGATACTTATACAAGACCAAAAAATCCAAATAATATCTTTTAACTTATTTTTTTGGATGAGGTCCTGAGTCATTACAAAGAGTATCATAGCTAATTTAGCCTATAATCTATGTGGATTAAGAGATATTGTAGCAAGAATTCATTGGAGCTAACCATAGGCCAATCATGATATTTATGGATGGATAGATGGATTTGGACTCTTATCTTGATGAGGATATCAGGATTTAAATGAGGGAGAGTATGTGAAGACTCCTGCAGACACATTTAGTCATACGTTGGTTATTGACTTGAAAGATTTTGGATACTTATAAAAGATTAAAGAATCTAAAAAATACTTTCTAGATCGCCATTTTGGATAAGATCTTAAGTCATTATAGTTTTTCTTATCTAATGACACTTGTAACCATTGTCACTTGATGCTTAGGCACCCTTTTGCCTCCTATGAATGGTGAGGACAACCAAATGATAGAAACTATGTTTGGAATGGAGATCCATCAAATGATTTTTTTTGGCCTAATAATGTCAGTCCTAAATAAGGTAAGGCTCTCATTGCTACTGTTTCTTGGTTTATTTAAAAAGCTCAAACTTACTCTCTTTTGAGAACAGGAAGGGGCTTGAAAATTTGACAACTTCAAAGGTTTAGTGCATGGTAAATAAGTCAGTCAAAACTCTATGCACCAACTGAAGGAAACACCATCTCATGGCAACTGATATGCAAGCAAAAATTTAAAAACTTTTATGCAACAAAAGAAAGAGTTCAGATCTAAACTCTTTAAATCTAATTAGCTCTAATCTAATTTAACATACACGAAGATTATATCTTATACTCAGGAATTATTACATATACAAGATTAAGATCTAATCTATTAAAGATCTAAATTTTATATTTGCACGGGTAAAATTTCACCGTGATTTGAAAATCATGAATTTTCTTTGAGGTTTCTTAAAACCGCACAAATGTCCGGCCTCTACAAATATATATCCACACAGGGCTGATCTTGATTAGAAAAGTTCAAAGATCATCGGAGTGCTAGCTCCCTTGTAGATCTTTCTCCTTTCAAATTGAATTTGACTTCTTTTTTTCTTCTAAAGAAACTATGATGAAGCGCCTACTAGAGAGGAAGAAAGAAGATACTGAGGATGGCTCTTCCTCTTGAGCAGCAAGGAAGAGAGAAGGAGGATGGGTGACGACAAGAAAGAGAGGAGGATTGATCTAATCAACAGTCTCTTGTATCCCCTCATCATGGTCTTACTTATAGACCCTATATCCTTATCTATCTATCTTTAAATTTGAATAGAATGCAGATTTTAAAGGTTTGAATCAAATTCAAACTTCAAAATTAAATCAAGATAGAGAGATAAGAGAAAGAAAGGAGAGGGACTCCTGCTCCACGCGTCCCATCATTGGGTACACCCTTTTGTGCGCCACTCCTTCTCATCTAAGGTGTGTGGGATTAGAGAGAATCCCATTCCAATTAGAATTTTAATTTTTAGTCCAAATTGAATTTGGTTTGAATCCAATTCAATTTCAAATTCAATTATATTTAGTCAAATCCAAATTTGACCAGGATTAGATCTAAAGTGAACCAAGTTAAATCTAATTTAATTTGTATTAAGTCCAATTATTAATTAAATGATCAAATCAAATAATTAATGATTAATTCAATAATAATTGCTAATTATTCTTCCTCAAACTCACTAACCTTTAGTGAGTCCTCTCTTGTAACTTTTACAACTCACTTCAATCATCAATCAAATTGATAATTCGATTTATCTATGAATCGAATTCATAATTCAATTATTAGATAAGTTAAAATATTTTTTATGTGTGATCTCATAGGTTCTATTCTATTTGGTAGTATTGGGGATAAATCCCGCTCCTGCCGAAGCCCGGCCCAACGCTCAGCCCAATGTAACCAGTAGCCGCTGAAGAGCTTCAGCGCCAGGCGCCAGGCCGAGCCCCTAACACGGCCGAACTGCTTAGAGGCCGAACTCCCCTGCACCAAGGTCCGGGCCGAACTGCCTAGAGGCCGAACTCCCCTGCACCAAGATCCGGGCCGAACTGCCTAGAGGACGAACTCCCACCGCCAGCCGAACTTCCTGACGGCCGAGCTCCTTGGACTCCAAGCGGCTGGACTTCTTCGGGAGACGGACTCCTCCCAGACGCCCGTTCGGCCATCCGAGCTCCTCCCGGGTTTTCCCTTCAGCCGAACTCTCCTACGAGCGCGAACCCATTCGGACCCCACGGCCGAACTCCTTCGGACCGACTTCAGGCGAGCCCAAGTGGCCGAACCCCTTCGGGCCGACCCCAGGCGAGTCCATGCAGCCGAACTCCTTCGACCGACCCCAGGCGAGCCCATGCAGCCGAACTCCTTCGGACCGACCCCAGGCGAGCCCATGCAGCCGAACTCCTTCGGACCGACCCCAGGCGAGCCCATGCAGCCGAACTCCTTCGGACCGACCCCAGGCGAGCCCAAGTGGCCGAACCCCTTCGGGCCGACCCTTCAGCCAGATGAACTCCCCCGAGCTTCCCCCTCGGCCGAACTCTGTTACAAGTCCGAACTCCATTGGACGAACTGTCGCCTGCAGCAAGACCGGACGGCGCCTTCCTCTCCGTACCGGACTCCATGCGGCCGACGACTCGCCAGTATGGCTCCCACGACCTACCGGACGACGCCTTCCTCTCCGTACCGGACTCCATGCGGCCCACGGCTCGCCGGTATGGCTCCCACGATCTACCGGACGACGCCTTTCTCTCCGTACCGAACTCCATGCGGCCCACGACTCGCCGGTATGGCTCCCACGATCTACCAGACGACGCCTTCCTCTCCGTACCAAACTCCATGCTGCTCGACGACTCTCTGCCAGACGGCACAGCCGTCACCATCAACTAAGCTCCGCTATAAAAGGACCCCTCCCGACATACTAAGGCTAAGCTCTCTGAACTCTCGACTCTCTAAGCTCTCTGAACTCTCGACTCTCTAAGCTCTCCTCCTCACCTCTAAGCTCCGGAACTCATTCCGAGCACTCCATTACTGTTGGCCGGAAACTAACTTGACCGTCGGAGGGTCCTGCCGGAGCTACCACCCCACCGGTTCCGGACGGGACTTCATTTTGCAGGTCCCCGGCGGCGCCAGCGGCCTCGATTGCGGCGACCTCCGGCGGCGACGGATTTCGGCACCAACAGATTGGCGCTAGAGGAAGGGCTTGAACCTTCGAGGTTCTCTTGTTCTTAAAGGAGTGCTCGACGAGGATTTCCTTCCCCTGCTCCGGATCTCTCTTCTCCCTCTTCAGAATTTCTTCTCTGGAAAGAGGAAATGCCCCCCAGAAGGGCTTCGACGCGGCGCTCGACGGCTTCCGCGGCTCGATCCCCTCCGAGTCCGTCTGTCCCTGCTCCGGCCCCGGTGACTCAGCCCCCGTCTATAGCCGCAGTGGATACGGAGCAGTTCAACCAGCTCATCCAGCACGTTCGTGGTCTCACGGAGGCGGTGCAGGCGGTGCTGCACCAACAAGTCCCAGTGCCAGCCCGACTGGCACGGGACTCTCCGAAGTCGGATGATCCGGTCCAAGAGCGATCGGCCTGGGCAGCCCGACCTCCGATACCCGGATTGGAGAGGCGGAGGAGGGAGAACCCTTGTTCGGATCATGGATCGACCAAGGGTGAAGTCTCGCGCCCATCTCACCAGAAAGCCTTGGAGATCAGAGACCGTGAGGACCTGCTGGACCAAAGGCTCTTGGAGATGAACCAGCGAATTGAAGAACTTCGTCCCCCCTCGCGTGGTGATGACGTTTGTACAGACCCTCCTTTCTCGCAGAAAATCATGCAGGAACCGGTCCCGCCGAACTTTAAGCTCCCGTAGTTCGAAAGCTACGACGGGACCGCCGACCCGGTTGACCACTTGGAAGCCTTCCAGACGACGATGCTGCTTCACGGCGCGTCGGACGCCATATTTTGCCGGGCTTTCCCTTCTACCCTCAAAGGAGCTGCCAGAAATTGGTACTCGACGCTCAAGCCGAGAACCATCTTATCGTTTGACCAGATGAGTCAACAGTTCGCAGCCCACTTCATCAGTAGTAGGCGACCACGCCGAGGTTCGGATTCTTTGATGGCCATCAGGCAGAAGGAGGGGGAACCCATCCGGGCCTACGTCACCCGGTTTAACGCTGCCGCGTTGGAGGTCCGAAACCTAGACCAATCAGTCGCCATGGCCGCTCTAAAAGGCGGCCTTCAGAAGAATGACTTATTATTCTCCCTGGAAAAAAGGTATCCCAGGGACTTCGCCGATCTGCTAGCTCGGGCCGAGAGATACGCCCGTGCGGAAGAAGCCTTCAAGCTGAGGGACGAAGAAACCTTAAGGGAGCGGCTGACAGGCGATAGGGAGCCGAATGAAGTTCGGCCGCGCTCACGGACTCCCTCCGGTAGCAGGCGGGCCCGAACCCCTCGAGCTTGCAGAGAAGCGCGAAGAAGCCCACCTCCCAAAGGATTTCGCGACTATGTCCTCCTCAATGCTCCCCGAGCACAGATCCTCACCGAAGTTAAGGACCAACTCCCCAGACCAGAAAGGTTACGGTCTCCCCCAAACAAACGTGACCGAAGCAAGTACTGCCTCTACCATCGCGACCACGGCCATGACACTGAGGAATGCATCCAGCTCCAAGATGAAATCGAGGGAACTCATCAGAAAGGGGCGGCTGGGTAGATTCATTCGACGCCAGTCTAAAGATCGGTGCAGGGCGCTGCTGCGTAACGAGAAACAACAAAGTCGGCCGCCTCACAACGTCGTCAACATCACTCCAGGATCCAGCGTCGAAGCCAACAGAAGCACGCTTCAACGCAAGGAAGCTCGAATGAAATAGGAAAGGTCGTCCGCGTGGAGAAGCGCGGAGGAACGATGCTACTACCACGACCCTGGATCACAGAAAATTCAGAAAAAATTGCCAGTAACTTTCTTTCAATAAAGTCCTTCCCTTCCAACAGTGTATTATTTTTGGACGCCAAAAACTATGTAATGGCTGGAAAAGAAGCAGTCAATAGTCGCCGTGTTAGGAACAGGAGGAGAACCTCGTCCTAATTCGAGCGGCAACCTCGGCCAGAGATGAGATCTCTCCCGAGGGCAAAGTTCGGCCAGAGATAAGATCTCTCCCGAACAACAAGTTCGGCCAGAGATAAGATCTCTCCCGAACAACAAGGTCGGCCAGAGATAAGATCTCTTCCGAACCGCAACCTCGGCCAGAGATAAGATCTCTCCCGAAGGCAAAGTTCGGCCAGAGATAAGATCTCTCCAGAACAACAAGTTCGGCCAGAGATAAGATCTCTCTCCGAACAACAAGGTCGGCCAGAGATAAGATCTCTCCGAACCGCAACCTCGGCCAGAGATAAGATCTCTCCCGAAGGGCAAAGTTCGGCCAGAGATAAGATCTCTCTCCCGAACAACAAGTTCGGCCAAGAAAGATCTCTCCCGAACAACAAGGTCGGCCAGAGATAAGATCTCTCCCGAACCGCAACCTCGGCCAGAGATAAGATCTCCCCCGAGGGCAAAGTTCGGCCAGAGATAAGATCTCTCCCGAACAATAAGTTCGGCCAGAGATAAGATCTCTCCGAAGCAACAAGGTCGGCCAGAGATAAGATCTCTCCCGAACCGCAACCTCGGCCAGAGATAAGATCTCTCCCGAAGGCAAAGTTCGGCCAAGATAAATCTCCCCCGAGGCAAAGTTCGGCCAGAGATAAGATCTCTCCCGAACAACAAGTTCGGCCAGAGATAAGATCTCTCCCGAACAACAAGGTCGGCCAGAGATAAGATCTCTCCCGAACCGTAACCTCGCCAGAGATAAGATCTCTCCCGAAGGCAAAGTTCGGCCAGAGATAAGATCTCCCGAACAATAAGTTCGGCCAGAATAAGATCTCCGCGAACAACAAGTCGGCCAGAGATAAGATCTCTCCGAACCGCAACCTCCAGAGATAAGATCTCTCCCGAAGGCAAAGTTCGGCCAGAGAATAAGATCTCTCCCGAACAACAAGTTCAGCCAGAGATAAGATCTCTCCCGAGCGACTGGAACAATCTCGGTTAGGAACAGGAGGAGAACCTCATCCTAACCTCGGCCGCAGGAGATAAGATCTCCCCCGAGGGAAGCTCGGCTGCAGGAGATAAGATCTCCCCGAGCGCGCACTTCACTTCGGCTGCAGGAGATAAGATCTCCCCCTGAGCGCGCACTTCACTTCGGCCTGCAGGAGATAAGATCTCCCCGAGCGCGCACTTCACTTCGGCTGCAGGAGTAAGATCTCCCCCGAGGGAAGCTCGGCCGTAGGAGATAAGATCTCCCCCGAGCGCGCACTTCAACCTCGACTGCAAGATAGGAGGTCTCCCTCGAGTCGACTTCAACTGACGAAGATAATGTCGCCCCCGAGGAGCTCAAATCCGACCTCGACCGAAGGAGGCGAGTCTTACTTCGGCTTCAACATCAGCTTCATCGACTTTAGCCGGAAACGAGTTCCATTTCAACTCCAAACATCGACTAAAGATGAGGTCTCCCCCAAGCCTCAGCCTCAACTTCAGCGTCAATCTTGGCTGGAGATGAGACCTCCCCGAGCTTCAGATGCAACAAATGCGGAGCCTGGAAGAAGACTTCGGCAGTCGCCTGTTTTGGTACTCCCTTCCTTCAATTTTTGAACTCGGGAGTGGGGGGCTACTGTTGGGGATAAATCCCGCTCCTGTCGAAGCCCGGCCCAACTGAAATTTGGATGGATATTGTCCGTCCACTTTTATCCCTACATTTGACACTTAGAATTCAAAGTACCGCATCATCCAATATCCGGTGGTTGATATATCTTTTAAAGAGAAGAGGAGAAATGTCACGCGACTTGCATCATTGGAAAATACGATTGCAGGATTTTTCTTTGCTAAAAATAAAAAAAATTGCAGGATTTTCCACATCCCTTCCTCATGAATTAGAGCTTCAAGGAACCGGCTGGGAGACGGTCAACCCCGTCACGCTATTTCTTAGGCCACGCTTCTTCGTACCATCGGCCCGTTTCTTCTCGCCTAACGTGACCATTCTTCGCCGCGAAGCGTTGATTTTACATCTCGCGTTGGTTCCGCGTCCAGGCTAAATTACGCTTTTACCCTCCTCATGTCGCATACCCAGTCTGGCGTGTCGTGACTTCAAAAGTCGTGCTTCCGTCACCGAAGCTTCCCCTATGGTGGTAGTTTAGCCACCGTAAGTAAACAGCACCCGCTTGCACACCCACCAGCGACCACACATCGTTCCGGGTGTATTTCTGGGTCTGATTTGGGGCTTGAGTTTATAATAATATTTAAATGCCAATATTACGGTGAACAAAAATCATATGGGAAAAGCTATAAAATATCGTATGGGCAGCCTTTATAGTTTGCGACGTTCCTTGTAATACCAATCTTAGAATGAGTTTAATGTCAAAAATTTTTCTACTAATAAAATTATTAGTCAAGCATTCTCTTTCTTCTTTATTTTTACCATATACTTTTTAACGATATATGCTATATGACTATATGATACATGCCAAATAAATTAATTTTTTAAAAAATTAATATATACTTATAAATAAATTATTACATAATTTTTAAAATTTGAGTTCATCAATATCATATAATATATAGTCAGATGATATATATTGTAAGTTTTTTTAATACACACTCAGTAACAATCCAATATATATTTACATATAAATTGCTACATAGTTTATCAATCTTAGAATTCACCCATACATAATATATGGCTAGATGATATATCTAATAAATTATTTATCTAACGTCCTAATATATACCTTTAGATAAAGTGATATATAATTTTCAGAATATAGCACTCATTAGTATACAGCACATGATCAAATAATACATACTACACGACATACTGATATATACACACCTATCATAAGCTTTTTTGATACACACCTAATAACGATTAAATATATATTTATATATAAATTAATATATAGTTTACCGAACTTAGTATTTACAGTATATAGTATAGATCAATTAATATAAATCTAATAAAATATTCATCCGACATCCTAATAAACATCTTTAGATAAAACGATATGTAACTTTTTAAACATAATATTCATCAATACACAGCACATGATCAAATGATACATATTAGATGATTTATTGATATATATTTAAAGATTTTCTTATACACATCTGGTAACGATCCAATACACATATAGATAAATTGATACATAGTTTACTGAACTTAATATTAACTGTTGGTGCAGAATCTAGTTATCGCTAGATCCAACTGGAGTGGAGGTGGATGAGGTCACCGTCTGAGACCTGCAAAATAAAATTTCGTCTGGAGTGTTAGATATATGTGCCCTAGAAGCCAGAATTGGCTGACACTTATAATACACTTCTAAGAACAAAATTATAATTTTGACTATAATCAATAAAATAAATTATTTTTTATCACATATGTGTATTTAATGTCTGTGATACATCCTTTAAGTTAATGGTAATGATAATTTATATTTTCAAGAGTTGAAAATTTAAGACATGAATAATCATTATTAACTCATAAAATGCTTTCGACCATAGGATCATCACGAGGATGGTGATTGATCCAGAAGATTGGTGTACAATTACTTCTCTTTAGTAGATGAGTCTTAAGTCTACAGTGTGGAGACATCGGAGCGAGAGTACAGGTACTCGTTAGAGAATAAGGGCACTGAGCGTGACCACCTCGAGTAGTCATTAGGAAGTCTACCTTCTCGTCAATGACTAACTCGATGCTGCAGTAGTGTGTCTGGTTCTTTGATCTGAGGTGCATCGGCAGTTTACCTTGAAGGTGTTATAGTTTGACTACACCATTACTCGGTCTCCTAGCCATATAGAACCCTAAGGTATATGTTGGCTATAGCATATTCATTGTAGGAATTGAATTACATCAAGATGGAATCTATCTACCTCGGTGGTAGAGGAGCAGCCCTATGATGATCATGAGAATCAAGTCTAGAAGCCCATGGCCATGGCAGAGTGAAATAATAGAAAGAGTTTCTATTTAGGTTTTCACAACGGACTTGAATCGAATGATTACATCATATGACAGAGACTAGGGTTTAACGAGTTCACCTTAACCCTAATCGATCGGGGCTCAAGATAGAAGAACTTAATCACACAGATAGCTGCACTAAGAGATTCATATTTAGCTCTGATGGGTTGCCACCATATACTGCTAGATGTCACTGATAGATTTTGAGAGTAATTAGAATGATTTAGATGATCGATCATTCTAGCTGTTCGAATCAGAAGAATTCTGATCCATCGAAAGAAATTTTGATGATATCGATGATAGAGATCATGACATATCCTATTATCATACAGAACTAAACCTAACTGGGTCACATAAATAAGGGTTTGAATCTGGTGATCATCAATTGAACTAATCCAGTTCAATTGATCTGAATGAGATTCAATTAGGTTTAAGAAAATCGTGCTAGCACTCGATTGAACCTAACGTTCTTCTTTTACTATCATAAATAATTGTTCTGACTGAGCCAAAGGAGTTTATGCTCGATCAGAGGCCTTCACTTGATCTGATTGGAGCCTATCCAAGTCAGAAAAGGGTTGTCTTATTTTGAAAGATAATACCTACCATTTTTGGTCACCTGTCATTTCTCGTCCTTTGACTTTGGTCAAAAGTTGACCTTTGATTGGTTAAATGTTGACCATTGATACTTTGACTTCTGTCCACATGTCACGCACCTATTGGAGGGCTGGTGGGGCTTGTCCCCTATCAGAACCTGGCAAGGAGGAGGGCGCACGCCATCCTTAGCGTGTGCCCAAGCTGGAGGCGCCCAGGAGTCCCTGTTGGACAAGGACTCCATCTCCTTTTTGGATTCTGATTAGACTTCTCCTAAGAACCAAGTTTGACTGATCTTAGGTGCCATCTAAGAAGAAATCTAAGGGACTCTATTCTCACCAATCAGATTTAGATCTGATTTCATAAAGGGTTGTGATTGGTTGGAAAGAAGAGGAGTTGGATCATGCAATAGTCTACAAATAAGACCT
>QRFJ01000091.1:1072673-1124405 GCA_006176705.1 Cocos nucifera | reverse complement strand
TATAGCGGACTTAGTTGATGGTGACGGCTGTGCCGTCTGGCAGAGAGTCGTCGAGCAGCATGGAGTTTGGTACGGAGAGGAAGGCGTCGTCTGGTAGATCGTGGAGCCATACCGGCGAGTCGTGGGCCGCATGAGTCGGTACGGAGAGAAAGGGTCGTCCGGTAGATCGTGGGAGCCATACCGGCGAGCGTGGGCCGCATGGAGTCGGTACGGAGAGGAAGGCGTCGTCCGGTAGGTCGTGGAGCCATCTGGCGAGTCCGTCGGCCCATGGAGTCCGGTACGGAGAGGAGGCGCCGTCCGGTCTTGCTGGAGGCGACAGTTTCGTCCAATGGAGTTCGGACTTGAACAGAGTTCGGCCGAGGGGAAGCTCGGGGAGTTCATCTGGCTGAAGGGTCGGCCCGAAGGGGTTCGGCCACTTGGGCTCGCTGGGGTGTCCGAAGGAGTTCGGCTGTGCATGGGCTCGCCTGGGGTCGGTCGAAGGAGTTCGGCTGCATGATCGCCTGGGGTCGGTCCGAAGGAGTTCGGCTGCATGGGCTCGCCTGGGGTCGGTCGAGGAGTTCGGCTGCATGGACTCGCTGGGGTCGGCCGAAGGGGTTCGGCCACTTGGGCTCGCCTGAAGTCGGTCCGAAAGGAGTTCGGCCGTGGGGTCCGAATGGGTTCGGGCTCGTAGGAGAGTTCGGCTGAAGGGAAAACCGGGAGGAGCTCGATGGCCGGAACGGCGTCTGGAGGAGTCCGTCTCCCGAGAAGTCCAGCCGCTTGGGGTCCAAGGAGCTCGGCCGTCAGGAAGTTGGCTGGCGGTGGAGTTCGTCCTCTAGGCAGTTCGGCCCGGACTTGGTGCAGGGGAGTTCGGCCTCTAGGCAGTTCGGCCCGACTTGGTGCAGGGAGTTCGGCCTCGCAGTTCCGGTACCTTGTGAACGGGGTTACGCTCTAAGCAGTCGCCGTGTTAGGGGCTCGGCCTGGCGCCTGGCGCTGAAGCTCTTCAGCGGCTACTGGTTACATGGCTGAGCGTTGGATTCATTCAAATATGCAAACTTATTTAGATATGAATAAAAATTTAAATTTTTAATTAATATTCAAATCTATATAATATAAATATAAATAGATAATTATTTAATTTATATCTAAATATATAATTTTATTTATAATCTTATTTAATAATATATATTAATTATAATTTTTTTAAAAAATATATGATCATATTAATATATATAATTTATTTAATTTATAATTTATTTAATAATTTTTTTGATTCTATGATTATAAAATTTAGTTATTCAATTTATATTTATATTTACATCCATACTTTTAATATTTGATTTGTATCTATATTTTTTTAAAATAAATATAAAATATTTATATCTGATCTATATCCATATCTATATTCATCAAATAAAAATATGAATATAAATATACTAATATCTAATATGTATCCAATACAGCCATCACTTCATGTTTTAGCTACTATCATGCTTCTCTTGTCTTATTCATCATATGTTCACAATTCTGGCACATCTACATACTACTTATGTCGATTATATGCTTCATCTACTAGGTAATTATTTTTTCTTACTATTGAGCGAACATGTCACTTCAATATGTTTCCCTAAGTTATTTGACATGTCATGTGAATATGGTCCTGCTTTGGCCGCTTACTTTTTTCTTCTTTTTTTTCTTTTTTTTCTTTTTTTTTATTTTTTTTTTAGTAAGATGGAGCACTCATATATATATATATATCTAGTATGAATACAATCAAAAAGATAAAAAAAATTCTAAAATATCAGTCATAGGTCCACCATCTTAGTCCAAGTGATCTCTCTGGTATGTTATGCTATAAATGAGGCCATTCAGTCAATGGCACTATCGGCCTTACGATACATATGTTCGATATCAATCAAGGAGCAGTCCTGAATTAGTCGCCAAATGTTACAGAGAAGTGGAGGCATTCAAACACAAATATCTCCATTCGCATCTTCAATCTCACAAAGAAGATATTCAGCTATAGCTTCGCTACCAGAACAATACTGTCAAGAAGGTAGCTCTCATCAACTGTCACAAATCTGAAGTTGGAATCGTGAATTATAAATCCCGTACCACCTCTAATACTTCTGATCTTGAGATTACTCACGGACAGAGGCTCCTAAATAATAAATACCAAGAGGGTCGTTTCATGAGCAACCAGAAAATCTTAGGTATCCCAAGTAACCAAGGCCGGAGAGTTGATCACCACCGTGTGACCTCCTCCCTAGCTTGTGCCATCATCCATACATCTCGCTAGCTACCGAGACGCCTCAAAGATGTCAGCAGCTTTTTATTCCATTGATGGGAAATTCTACTACTTGGGTATGCTGGATTCAAATGGCAAGGTGCTGCATTCATTTGTCTCGTGCTATATTATTTTCTTTTACTGCGATTCAGTCGCCTGCCTTTCTCTTTCACCAACAGGATACTTATGTTCGATTACTCACTACAAGTATTCCGGCAGAATTATTACCAGGATATTGTCGCTATTGGATTGGATGGAAGCTTTCAATCTTCTTTGGTGAGCTGCTTGTTTTCTGAATCTGTCTCTTCTTCCAAGCTCCTCATTCTTGCACTCTGCCATCCACAACTGTTTGCTAGTTTCACTGTATGCGTTCTTGCTGTCCTCTTAGTTATGGGATGCATTGTTGATGTAATTAGCTTTTCTATTTTATATGTGGGTTCTCAGCCTGTGTTCCTATGTTGTAATGATATTGACATATGATATATAAAGCAGTTGCTCCTCTTATTTACCATTAAAAAAAAAAAAAAAAACTTTGAATGGAATTTGTTCTTATGAAATCTCTTCAAATGACTGTGCACTTTTATGTCAAGATTTTTGAAATGCCACGTCTCAAACTTTCTAAACTAAATCGCGCGAGATCTTGCTTTATTTTTTGACTTTTCAAAATTTTGATTTATTTGTAGGAAGAGAAATATGAAATACGGCCAATTGGCCATCATTTTAAAATGAAAAGTTTGGTGAAAAGGTTCGTCTTCCACCGATGTGTTTATTTATACTCATACAACACGACCATAATCACATATTTGACGGAATTGAAAAAAAAAAAATATAATGAAATATAAGGTACAGTTGTAGCCGTTATACGAGAATGGCTGGAAAAAGCACAACGATGATTATTATATAGTAAGTTACCCGCATTATACAGCAGACCAAAATCAAACAATAATAAAAAAATATTTAATAAAAAATAATAATTATAAAAAAATAATTTTCATCCATAATTACATCATTGATTTAAAAAAAAACTAAGTGGGTTATATTTGGTAGCGTTCTGCCATACAATACAAAATAGATAATATTGGGGATAAATTCCGCTCCTGCCGAAGTCAAGTTCAGTGCCCAGCCTGATGCGGTCAGTAGCCACGGAAGAGCTTCAGCAGATGGGTCTTAGCCGAACCCTTACAGCCAGCCGAACTACTTAGCGGTCGAGCTCCTTGAACTCCCAGCAGCTGGGCTTTAGCCGAACCCCCAGCGGCCGAGCTTTAACGAAAATCCCCAGCGCTCGAACTCCTCAGCGATCGTCCCTCGATCGAACTCCTCAAGCGGCTATCCCTTCAGCCGGCCGAGCTCCTCCGAACTCCTTCCGAGCTTTTTCTTCAGCCGAACTCTCCTACAAGTCCAAACTTCTCTGGACAAACTGTGGCCATCAGTCTGCAACAGACGACAAGATCGGACGACATGACCGCCACTACTGGCGACACCACTCTCTCCATAACCAACCTCATGCGGCCCATGATCTGCCAGTATGGCTGTCACTATCCACCTGACGACGTCTTCCTCTTCGTACCGAACTACATGCGGCCCCAACAGCTCTCTGTCTAGCGGTATGGCCGTCACCATCAACTAAGCTCCGCCTATAAAGGACCCTCCAGATATGCGAATCTCTCGAATCTCTAAGCTCTCCTTTTCTTTTCCAAACTTCGGAACTCATTTTCGAGCACTCCATTTCTGTTGATCAAAGTTGACTTGATCGTTGGAGGGTCCTGCCGGAGCTACCCCCATCAGTTTCGGACGAGACTTTATTTTGCAGGTCTTCGACGTGTAACCTCATCGGCCTCCACTCCAATGAATTTTAGCGATGATCAGATTCTGCATCAACAGATAATATTATCAATGTTATGATAAATAGTTTTTCATATAAATTATGATAGATCCGCCTTCGCTAGATATGGTTAGAATTGATTGTTGTCAATCAATCGAATGGGTATGCATCATGAATCTTCCTTATTGAGGGCCACTTTATCCAAACTACAAAAAGAATTTACAAAAATTTTATTAAAAATTATTCAAATATAAAAATTTTATAATACAATAGAAACTTAAATAACCTTTTTGTTCACTATGGAATGATAATATATATATATATATCAGTATTCTTTTTTTCAATTAGTATTGTTTGTGCCACTTTTTTTTTTTTTTTTTTTTTAACAATCTTCTAGCTCTTTGTTGAGCAATAATATTCATTATTTTTATTCTATTTTCTCTATGTATTTTCTCTTAATTCATGCTATAGCTTAGAAATAAATTAAACTCAAAAGTAATTCAAACTAGAATCATGCATAAACATTTTTCTCTTTTATGGAATAGAAAAACATCAGAGAATATAAACAACAAATTGAACTAAATATAATATAAATAAATAGGAATTTATTAAGCAGTCAATATATGGGAGAAATTTTCTAGTCTCAACTCAAGTTCAACAATAAATAATATAATTTAGAGAAATGATGAAGAATAAAAGAATATGGTAGTAATTTAATAAATACCTTATGTAGCAATTAGACAGAAGAAATGGTATTTTGAACACAAATCAACCTACAACGAAAAATGAAACCTAATTTAGCAGAATTTCATCAAAAGAAATTATTACCAATAATCCAGGCTATTTTTTTGGATTAATGAAAGCACTTGTTTATCGATTTGATATTTAGAATGTATAACAAAATATTTCATGTATATTCCAACAAAATGTAGTTGAACTTTATCAAGCATGGATTATTTCAATACATGAGCATCAAATAAGGTCAAATTAGCATAATCCTCATCAATTGATAAAATATAAGCAAATATCATTGCGATGGATATTACCATTACAAAGTAGATAGATAATAATAAAAAAAACTCAGCACTAGCTTAACCCAAAAACACAGAATGCAAACCATACATCTAAACACTTCCAAAACATTTATCATCGATCATATATAACATTTTCGCCAACTAATGATTCAGAATCTAGATGGAATATTTTTCTATATTTTTTGGTTTCTTTATCTAGGGCACTATGTTCATCCAATAGTATTTTATACCTATTAATTGATAGATCATATTTCCAATGCAATTGCCTATGTTCATACCCAAGCTATTTATGAGCATCGTTAATTCTTCGGTACATACATTTATAATATTCTTATCTTCAAAATTGAAATCTTCTGCCTCAAATTTCAATCTCTGTTGCAATCTATTATTTGCAAATCCTGTAATAGATTCCTCCAATTCTTTTTGACTATGCATTGAAAGATCTCAAGTTTTAAGAATTTCAGATGATCCATTTATATATTCAAGAATAATTTTGATACGTGCTCTCAACATCCCATCATTCTAGATTTTTAATTCATAAAGTAGTCAGTGCATTCCTAACCTATCAGTTATCTCTTGGAGCATGATTTTTGATGAAATTTTGATGGTAAATATTTCTCGAGTCATAACGGGTTAAAGATTAGTGTTTTGATTTGAAAAAAATACAAAGCAAAATAAATATAACAAATTTTAAGCCTAACAAAATTTTAACTAAATCATAAACTAATCCATTTTTTTAAAAAAAATAAGTAACATTATATTATCTTTCTGGCTTACTAACTCGATCAATTTAAATAATTTTCAAGATGATGTATTAATTAAATTATAAACGAACTTGATCCAAAAAAAATTATTTAATAAACATATTAAATCATCACATCCTAAAAATAACTATTTTTTTTGCTAATTTATGCCAACCAATGTAGTTTTTTTCAAAAAAAAATTCACTAATCTATGCCAATATTATATAACATCTAGTTGGTCAAAATATTATTATTTTTTTTAAAAATCTACTATGAAAATAGCATATGATAAATAAATAACTAAGAATCTAAAATATAGTTATTAAACCTGCATCGAGACCAACATGGTCATTTAGGTCACTGATTCGATCGAGTAAATATTGAAACTCAAAAATATTAATAATTATTACATTAAATACATCATTACTATTTAATTATAGCATAAATGAAATAGTTATGAATTATATATTTTTAAGATATTGTAAGAAAATCATAGATAAATGTAGGAACACATAGAAATTATTACTAATTAAGCAATCAGAACTAATTCTATACTAATTATTAGAATGAATCAAATATATTATTATCAATTTTTTTATTATGATGATATTTATTATATAACATATTATCTAATAAATAATATAACTATTTAATATTATTCCATCATAAATTTTTTATTTATGAATTTATTATATTTATTTACTATTATTTATTATATTACTATAAATATAAGTGTATAAGTGTGTGTATATATATACGTGTGTACTTAGCATCAAATTAATTTAATTGAATAATAAATATTGGGATATTGAGTAAATGCTTTGAATTATTTTGTTTTAAACCATAACTAAAATAATTTCTACATAAAAACTTTATGGGGACATTAACATAATAAAGGAGAGCATAGAATATCTATACTTAATAGGCGTATAGAACATCTATGCATCCACCTATTTAAATTCTCCCCCGCCCCCCCTCCAAAAGCTTCCACTGCCTCAAACCCCAACCCACCCCTACTCCTCCCTCTCCCCTCGGCGGCTACTCACCTCCCGATCTCTCAATCGTCACTGTTTGTCCCCTCTTTATTGCTCACCTCTACTGCTTCTCCCCCTGCCTCGGCCCTCACCTCCAGCACTTCTCCCCACTGCCACCCCATCCTTGGCTCTCTCTCAACCACCTTCATTTCTCCCCTTTGCCCCTCACGCATACCGCTTCAGCTTCCCCCACCCACCCCTCATCTTTCGATCTCCTAGCCACCACTGCTCCCACTCCTTCAATCCTTTACAAAGGATCTATATGCAGCATTCATTACCGACTAGATCTCACTATTATGGGCCGATTCCATCGATCAAAGACCTGCATTGAAGGCCCTGAAGTCCATGTCCATGGATCTGTCCCTCACTCTACCGATGAGAAAGCTCGCCGTCCATAAGATGCACGGTGTTGGCTTCCTGTCTCTGGTACTACCTATTGCCCCATTCCTTTCCCCTTTCATGGATTCGAACCTCCCCCCTCAACCTTTTTTTTTCTTCTTTCTTTATCCCTCTCTTCATGTTCTCCTAGCCCTCACTTCATCTTCCCCATCTCCTTCACCCCAACCCTAACTCTAGCCCTAACCCTAACCAAGCACCTCTGCACCTCCACCACCATCCCCTCCTTCATGGACCAAATCCTAACCCTATCATTCACCCGAACCCCATTGCATCCCCTTACACTCCCCGCCACTCATGGTCCTTTCCGATTGAAAAACCCTAACCCCACCACCGCCTCCTCTGCCACCTCCACCACTGCCATTCAAACCTAACCCTAACCTGGAACCCAACCCAATCCAAATCCTAAGGCTAACCCAAACCCAAACCTAATCCTAAGATCCTGATTTATTCTAGTTTGACCCAACTCCAATCTCGAACCCAACCTAAACTCTAAGGTTGACCCAAACCCAATCCTTAAGATTAAGCCTAACCTAATCCTAATCCTAAGATCTTGACCCAATCTGGCTTGGCCCAACCCCAATTTGGAACCCAACCCAAACCCTAATGCTAACCCTAAGCCCAGCCTAAACCCAGATCTTAAGGCTAACTTGAACCTTCTCCCAATCCTGAGATCCTATTCCACTTTGGGTTGGGCCAACCCTAATCTGGAACTAAATCTAAACCCTAAGGCTAACACAAACTTAGCCCTAATCCAACCATCTAGGCTAACCCAAATCCAAAAAAAAATCTGACCCAATCTCAAAGGCTAACTCAAACCCAAATTCCAAGGCTAACTCGAACCTAGCCCTAATCCAGCCATCCAGGCTAAATCAAACCCAGAAAAATAACCTAACCCAATCCCCAAGGCTAACCTAAACCTAATCCTGATTAGATCCCATCCCAATCTGAAACCTAACCAAACTCTAAGGCTGACCCAAACTCGAACTCAGACCTTAAGCCAAACCCAAACCTAGAACCTAAGACTAACCCAGACCTTGACCTAATCCTGAGATCCTATCCCAATGTAGGTTGGTCCAACCCCAATCTAGAACCAAACAAATCCTAAGGCTAATCCAAACCTAGTCCTAATTCAACAATCTAAGCTAACCCAAACCCCAGTCCCCATAGAAAAACCAAAAGCTTCAAACCCAAAATCCATCAGTCTAATACTCAATAGCCCAACCACCCAATACTCAAACCTGAAATCGTAACTTGATGCTATTAGATCCAGACCCTACCCGAAACCCAGACTCAGGGGCTACTGAACCTTAACAGCAACCGTCCCATCTTGATACCTCTCTTCTTCTTTTTTTTTTCCTTCTTTCATACCATTGTGGAAAGCAACTTAACACATTCCATGGCAATTTTCAGGAATGGAAGGCTACTCTATGTAGCAACTGTTAGATGTATGCCTCAGAAGCTAATCTGGCTGATGCATTTTTTCATTCTAGGATATATTTTTATACTTGACCTTTTTATTTATTAATAAATTTAGTAGTTTACTTTCATTCACATTGTGTATGCATCCATGAATAGTCTAATTAATTAATAAGATGATGGCACATATTCTTAAGAGTTGAGAATTTAAGGCATATGTCATTGGTAATTAATTCATAAATTGCTCCTAATGGATCATCATAAGGATGATGTGTGATCCTAAGAGATTGATGCAATATCATTTTATTTTAGATAGAAAAATCTTAAGTTTATAGTATGAGGATATTGAAGCAAGAGTGTGGATGGTTATTAGAGAACAAGGATATTGAGCGTAACTGATATAATAAGTTACTTGGATGTCTATCCACTCATCAGTGATTTGATACTGCAATGATATGAATAGTTCATTGACCTGTGGTATTTCGGCTATTCACAATGAGATTGCTATAGTTTGACTGTACATATACTAAGTTTCTAGCCATATGGATCCTTACGATACATATTGGCTGCAGTAACTTAGTTGTAGGAGTAGAATGTGCATCTAGATGGGATCTATCAATTTTGATAGATAAAAAATAGTTTTATGTGATTTATGAGACTGAGTTTTGAAGACCATGGCTATGGCAATGTGAATGATGGAAAATTTTTTTTATAAGATTTTATAAATAAACTCGAATTGAATAAATCTTATATATAACAGATGATAGGATTTGACAAATTTTTCATAACTCTATTTTGTCGAGACTTATGATATAAGAACTGAATCACACGATAATTGCACCAATAGGTTCATCCATTCTATTCTCCTAGATTGCCACTATATGCTATTAGGCATTACTGATGGATTGTGAGACCAACAAGAATTATTTTGATGATCAATAATTCTTATTGACTAAATTAAAATTATTTTAAATCATTAAAATTTTTTTTAAAGATATCATTGATGGTGATCATAATATATCTTACTACTAGACATAATAGAATCTATGGGATCATACATAAAAGAAAATTGGTCTAGGATTTGATATTGGGCTTTAAAAGTTTTATTGAGTTAGGATTTATGAAAAATCTTAAAAAATTTTAGTTCTCCATACTAGCACATAGTTAAATCCTAATTTTCCAAGAGACTTAGACTCCTCATGTGATGGAAAGTTGATTAGACAAAGCATACAAAAGGAGGTGCCAGGGGTTGGACGCCCATCTTATATGAATTCAAGTGAAAGGGAGATATGGGATGGCATCCAAAGAGGTTGCATGCCAAAGATGAGGGGCCAATAGTCTTTTTGAATTAAGATTTTGACTGGTTAAAGTCTTAAGCTATTAGGATTTGTTTGAAGCTATTTAAATCTCAAAACCCTATGGGTTGAGATAAGTTTTTTTTGAGATCCCATGCCCCCTCTTTTCCTTATGCACCCTCTCTCATGTCCATCCCTCATGCAGAAAAAGAAAAGAAATGCCCGCTTTTCTTACATGCCAAAAGGAGGGAGAGAAAGATCATTGTTTTCTTCCTCTCTTGCATTAGAACCAAGGAGCTGGTTCATGTCTAAGGGCTGAATCAAAAGACTTTTGTATGTTGATTTTTCTTAGAGAAAAAAGATCAAGCATAGGGGATAATCCTAAGCCGTTCCTATATGGATACTTGAAGATATCGGATGCGTGTATGGCTTTGAAAGAAACCCATGAAGACGTCCACCATCATCAAATCATGGTGAAGGTCCATCCGCATAAGGTGAAGATCAGATTTTTCTTATTTTATTTTCTATCTTGATCTTAACTATGAAGGATCCTGAATTTTTGAGATATGATCTCATGCTTGCTTGCATGTATTAATTTGATTTTATTTGACACCATTTTAATTTTAATCTGGCATGCCAACCAGAATCCTTCAAACCTTTCCAAATGCCAATCAACAGCGGCCACATATCCATGTTGATTGCCATAACTCTATCCCCACATGATGAAATACGGGAGGAGAAAAGCTACCAAACAATATAGCAACCCCCTATAGCTTTGATGGCAAAATACAAATATTTTCTTGAGTTGGACCGCAAACGCTCCCTTCCTCAGATGATGCACCCAGGGGAATGGAAGGCCGTAGTATGCCTGCGGCAACCACCCCATATACAACCTAATTAGTTGAAAAAAAAGGGAGAAATCTAGTCAAACAAAGGTCTAGCTATAGTAATAAAAACTCACCTAAAAATTCAGTCTTTCAATGCCTGTTGCCCATCACCCAGAAGGTAGTATTTATAATCCTCCTCTCCCTAATCGATTGTCCACACTCATCTAATTGATCTATTCTCTTGATTGATTGAAATAGATCAAGAGGTAGCACTAACTCCCTATCTAATCTATACAACAATCCATTATCCAGCAGTTCCAAAAGATTATTCATCCTAGCCGATAGTTAGAAGGAACCACTAGGGATTACTCTATTCAAAGCACTCCCATCTTAAGATCCTATCTTCCTTCCTTTTACATGAAGATGTTTGTCAGTAAGCAAGTGGATCTAGCACCCAAAGTTTTTTTTAATCATATATGTAAGGCTCTATGTGCAGCCGCAAAGAGAAATCATGTGGTCCATTGGATGCATGACATGTGGCATTTTATTATTTTTTTTAATGTAAGACTATTTTTTTTTTTTGCTTATTCAATGAGATGGGTTCAGCTGGAAAGGAATCTATGGGCCATTTGATGCACAGCATGTGGCGGCACAGATGTGTTACACTTGTTACATCGAGAGAGTACTAGCTTCTTCTTTAATGTAGTTGTATAGATTTGGAGAAACAAAAAAGGGCCAGCATCTAGAGATTCTTGTTACGCCGTTCAATGCTATAATATTAGCCATCCCATGCCACAACAACAAATTCCATAGGAACCACCCCGTATCATAATAGTAAATTCCATAACAAAGGCTGGCATTCCATAATAGTAAGAAAAGTCTAATAAAATATTTTTCAAAATTTAACTTCAAATGCTAAGTCAATTATCATGCCCTGATAAATTGATGCATGACTCGATTAAGTACTTTCAATTTGGCTTTGAAAGTTTTAAAGCATGGAGAAGGCCATCCATAAAGATACCTGTAAGTTAAGCTAGAGCAAGAACATATCTTGCATTAATCCTTGCAAACCAAGTTCTCTCACAAAAATAATACTATACCTCTGTTGAGTTATTGGCCGCAATTCGAATGTTCAAGCCTTTTGTCAAGGTAGAGATTTTATACCTCATATTTTTCAATTAAATAAGAGTTAAAGCACTTCCTATTTAGTTGAAGATCTTATACCTTTATAAATAAGAGAGTAAGGTTATGGGTTTATGTGTGCATAGTATGCATGGGAGATTATAAGAAAAAGGATGTAAAGGGATGAGGATTTGAGAGTTTTTTCTCTTAGTATTCCAATCCTAAAATAGTGCATTTCCATTCCATCGCTTATGGATATAGACTTCGGTCGAACCACATAAGTTTCTGAGTTCTTACTCAATATATTTTTTCATGGAGTATCCATTTGCCACCTAGTCAGCATAATAAAAGACTTGAAGATCCAACGTACCTCAAGAAAGTGAAGACCATAAGTAACCGTCGTCCAAAAAAAGCAAGATTTTCTTTACATCAACAAGATGATGGGATTTTGGAGCATGCATGAACTAGCAACCTTGATTTATTATAAATGCAAGATTTGGTTGATTAAGAGTGGGATATTATAATGTGTTGCCGCAAACTCCTGGATAAGGTTGAGACAGATCCGAAAGTAGATGGCTAATTTAAATTGGCTTATATGGCCGAGACTCCAGATGGCGTTTGCAAACAAGTCCATTTGTCGGAGAGTGTCCCCAACTTTTGGCTGAAGGGAGAAGTAAAAGAAAAGAGAGATCTCTTGGAGATATTCCCAACTTTGGGTTGACTTCACCATCGGGAGGGTTCCCCACCGGACACTCTTCGACAAGTGGATTTGTTTGTAGGCACCATCTAATGTAATCTGACCTCAGTCATCCACTTTTGGATCTATCTCAAGCTTATCCAGGAGTTCGTGGATTCACGCTAGAGAAAGGATCTTGCCATGGAGAACATCAAATGCTTCATGTAGAGGGGCATCAAACGCCACCTGCCGCTTAGACACGTCCTTGCATGGTCCAGCACATAGCCTTTTATAGTTGTCACTCCGAGCAGTTCACCATAGTTATTCAATAGTTGAGAATCCTAACGGCTGCAGTCCAAGGAATGCAACAATTGACTCCAGCCCAGCAACCTACAAACCAGCCTCCAATCAATGACCCACCTCCAGCTCGATCATCTCGAAGTTAGCGGTCCCACCTACATAGCCCAAAGCAGGCTCGGCCTAATAGTCATAGCCAATCTAAGTGGCTTGTTCGGGCCCATCAAAGACGCTCTCCAACTCCATAGTCTGGCAAAGATTCTACCCCAGGACACTCTCTGCCAAAGCATTTTAAGCATTGCCCAGCCCGAGGTGATGACATTGGGAATAGGTTCCAGAAGTAGTGGCAGATCGTAGCCCTAAGAAGGCAGGTTAGCCTAGTGAGTCTAAATTCAACATGAACTTATCATTTACTTCAAAAAAAAAAAAAAAAAAAAAAAAAAAAAAGACTTTCATTCAATCAAAAGATTATGGATGAGCTGCTCCCATCAACTTTTATGCTCTACTTCCTATTGCCTCTTATGCAAGCCTATGCAAGACGATTCCCTTGACTCTCTGAAAAGTAGCTTGAATATGGTACTCCAGCCTCTAGTTGGGCTTATTCCACTCCTTTGAATAACTTAGCTAATTGTTCGTTGCACACTTAATTAGCAGCCAGAGGCATCATTGAGGATTAGACTCTCTCATCAACCTCAAATAGAAGGAAGGAGAGTTGCTCCAAGATTATATGTCACTTCAAGATAGCCACATTGGAAGTGCATGATCTCGACCAGTTGGTCGTCACGTCAGCACTAAAAGGTAGACTCTAGAAGAGTCGATTTCTTTTCTCTCTAGAGAAAAGATATCCTAGAGACTTTGTCGAGATGTTTACTTGGGTGGAGAATGTTGTGGTATCAACTCGCTTTGATACCAAATTATTGAGATATCAGCTACTCTGATACCGCTTGTTAAGGATCTAGTAACAAATTATTACGGTAGGAACAAGAAAGAAATAAAATAAGAAAATAATCAAGTACAAGGATCAGCCTAAAGGCTCGCCTTCACGGGACATGAAAAGCTTCACTATGAAAGAGAAAAATAGGTACAAGAGGAGAATACCCACTCTCAACTCACCATACACAAATCTCACTCAACTAGAAGCTACCCTCACAAAAGCTCTCTCAGAATTACAAAAGCTACAAGATGCTCTGCCCTCACAGCCTTCTCGTTGGATGCTATGCACATGTTGCTTCTCTCTCTTATGGGTTGCACGTACTCGGTGCTCTTTCAATCTCCTCTCGACGACTGTCTGAGCCTCTCTACGTGCCTCTCATGCCACATGCGCTATCTTTTTCTGCTCCACAGCATCTCAGCCCTTTAAATAGGATGAGAATCCTCTTCTTAACAGTTCACAGGAGTCCTAACAGGGCTTGTTCTCCTAATATGAGTCGAACATATCCTTGATGGAGTTTTAGAATGTTTTCCAACCTTTAGATCATGATCGCAACCCTTCATGACTACTGGATCCTATGGTCCACGCACAACTCTCGTTGATCTCTTGGATTAATCACAATTCGAATCCAAATAGAAAAAAAATTTATCGTGTTTTGTTTGCCTTCATCGAGCCAGCTTGGTCAAGGGTCGAGTTGGCTTGACTGTATCTCATCCAAACTCCTATTGTTTATTTGTCTGAGAGAGCTGGCTCAACTGTGGTTCGAGATGGCTTGATCACAATCTGATCTGACTCGATCGCGTATCAGAGCCGGTCCGACTGCTGTGCTGAAAATTGATTCTCTTCTTGCTGTGGATCGAATTCAAGACATTAAATTCTAACAATCTCCATCTTGACTCAACATTTGGCCTCCACCCGACTTTGAGAGCTTGTGATCTATCTCGCTCGCATGCCCTGAGGCACGCCTGCTGATCATGGATGGACAAACATGGGAGTCGAGCTAGACCACTGGATCCTACCTTTATCATGGGCTGTGTCCAATTTGATCAAAAATCTACTCGAAAATTTCTCCTGCGATAATAGAAATTTCACTCTGCGATGTCGCCTCTCGTCCTCCCGAGTCTTCCATCTCGTGTCCGATCCATCTCCACCTAGAGCTCCACCTTGCACTGGGCTCCCTCTGACTCCTGAAGCTCCATCTTGCACTGGATTTTCTGTCAGATAGTAATATCCTCTTATCTTCTTCTTTCCCTCCAATATCATTCTATCACTGCACATGACCTTCAGGCTACCCATTTATAGTCGTTTAAATCTAGTCTGCTCAGGAAGATAAGATTCTGTCTGAAATCGAATATGTATCGGACCTCCCCCAATCTTTTCACTGCACCATCATGTATTTTTTAGCTAACCATCCCGATGCCTCTAATCGCACAGCTCGATCCATCTTGCAGATAAATAAAGATATCACTTTTCTCTAAGAAGTCAAACTACTTCTTTCTACAACAAACATGATATGTACATGCAGAATCTAAAATCCACTGCTGGAAAGAACTAGATACCTTGTTAGATATCTTCAGGACATCATCCTCTGACTCGCTATTGATCGTTGCTGTAGTAGTCCTAGTCCGATCCTTGAGTTATGGACAATCTTTGACTCGATGCTCCAACTCATCGCACCCGTAGCATCTGATCTTGCTAGGATTCCTTATCTTGGACTTAGATCGTCCTCCTCACGATTCTTTATCACTCCGTCTACTGCCTCCTACTCCTCCAAAAATTGTCAAAGCTGAGCTGCCGCCATCTGAGCTCGAAGCTGAGTTCTTTCTCCTGAGAATCTCATTCTAGAGTATCACTGCATTGACCTCGTCTATCTTGATGATGCTCTTTTTCATTAGAAGAGTAGTCACCAAGGACTCATACGAAGGGGGAGCGACGCTAGCAATACCAACATCCTGGTCTTCTCAACTTTTTCATCAACGCTGAGGAGGTCGGTGAGGATCTTCTGAAAGTTGGATAGATGCTTCCGCATGCTCTGACCTTCGTCCATCCGTAGCTGGTAGAACTGCCTCCAAAGGAATAGTGTGTTGGTGAGCACCTTCGTCATGTACAACTCCTCGAGCTTCGACCACAACACCATCGAAAAAGTTTCGCCAAGTATATGGATCACTACATCATCTGCTAGGTACAAATGGATCGTGCTCACCGCTTGCATTTGGATTTGCTTTCAATCCTTCATCTTTATGGTGGCTGGCATCTTGTTATACAAGAGAGCGACGATCAACCCATGTTGGATTAGAACATTCTTTACCCTTGCTTGCCATAAGAAAAAATTATCCTTCCCATTGAACCTGTTGATCTCCACCTTGATTATACTTGTCTTCTCCATATTCTTCAATTTCTATCCACTGCTATAATCTACGCTCCGATACTATCTGGCTCTGATACCAATTGTTATGGTATCAACTCATTCTGATACCAAACTATTAGGATATCAGCTACTCTGATATCGCTTGTTAAAGATCTAGTACCAAATTATTATGGTAGAAAGAAAGAAGAAATAAAATAAGAAAATAATCAAGTATGTGGATCAGCCTAAAGTCTCGCTTCTATGGGGCATGCAAAGCTTCACTATGAAAGAGAAAAATAGGTACAAGAGGAGAACACCTACTCTCAATTCATCGTACATAAATCTCTCTCAACTAGAAGCTATCCTTATAAAAGCTCTCTCAAAATCTCAAGAAGATCCACAAAAGCTATAAGATGCTCTGTTCTTACAGTCTTCTCATCGGATGCTATGCACCTGTTACTTCTCTCTCGCGAGCTACACGTACTTGATGCTTTGTCAAGCTCCTTTTGGTGGCTGTCTGAGCCTCTTTACATGCCTCTTATGCCATACGCGCCACTTTTTTCTGCTCTAGAGCACCTCAGCCCTTTAAATAGAATGAGAATCCTCTTCTCAGTAGTTCACAAGAGTTCTAATAGGACTCATTCTTCTAATATAAGTCGAACATATTCTTGATGGAGTCTTGAAATATTTTTTGACCTTCAGATCATGACCGCAACCTTCCATGGCCGCTGGATCCTGTGATCCACATGCAACTCCCGTAGATCCTTGGATTAATCACAATCTGAGTCCAAACAGAAAAAAAATTCCATCATATTCTATTTGCGTCCATTGAGCCAGCTCGATCAGGGGTTGAGCTGGCTCGACTGCATCTCATTCGGACTTCTGCTATCTGTCTGTCTGAGAGAGCCGGCTCGACTGTGGTTCGAGTCGGCTCGACCACGTATTAGAGCCAACCCTACTGCTGTACTGAAAACTGATTCTCTTCTTACTATGGATCGAACTCGAGGTATCAAATCCTAATAGAGAAGTATGCCAATGCCGAGGAGGCTATGAACTCTCATGATTAGTCTTTTAGGAATATAACTTAGAGGAAGATTTGCCTCACCGAGACATGTTCCTAGGGGAAAGGACTTAGCACTAAGTGAAGGCACCACCTTGGGGGCATCGTTCCCAAATTTTGCCCAGGAAGTTTGAAAGATATACCCCTCCTAAATGCCCTAAGGAATTAAACACTGATGAAAATCAAGAAAGAGTTGCAGTTGCCAAAGAAGATACAGTTCTTGCCTCATAGGAGAGACTTGAAAACGTACCATCGATTCCATCAGAATCACGATCATGACACTGAAGAATGTATATGACCGAAAGATGAAATTTGAGGCCCTCATCCATAAGATAGGCTCATACGATATGTTGAGGAGTGGCATAATTGGATGAAGTTCGGGTCGAACCAAGGCCTCCTAAAAAAAATCAGTAACATTGACCCACTACAAGCATCATCAACCCCATTACTTAGGGGGCAGTTTTGCAGCTTGTCTCAGAGTGATGACTGATAAGCAACAACAACATAGAAAAAGTTGAAGAGGGGTCATAACATTTTTTGACACCGGCTTGTATATAATGATGTGGTTGTTGTATTACTTACAATCACAACTTATGATGTATGTTGCATTTCAGTAGATACTAGAAGCTTGGCCGGCATATTGTTTTACGATATTTTTTGCAAGATGAATCTAAGCACTGACACCTAAAGAAGCTTGACTCACCTCTTGCAGGTCCACTAGGGACTCGACCCTTATTGAAGGGATAACAACACTACCAGTAATGATTGATAGGAACTTCATCAGTCAATTGTGCTCCTAAAGTTCCTAGTGGTCAATGGTCAAAGTCTGATCAACCTACAATTCAATTTTGGGTCAGTTGAGATTAAATAATCTCTAGGCCATAGTGTCTACTTACTACTTGTTGATGAGATTCCTGATAAAGAAAGTGGTTGAGGAAGTCAGAGGGGACCAAATCATAGCTCGAAAATGTTACATGACCACCCTCTGAAGGAAAGGTGCCATAAAGACTCTTATTTCTCAGAGGTGGCAGTCTAAGAGGGGGGGGGTGAATTGGATTTCTTAAAAATTATTTGAAGACTTATGCCCAACGATAAATTTAAAAGGTGTTTGTGCGGTGCTTAATAGAAATTAAATGTGCAATCGAAGAATAAAAGTAAATGCAAATATACAACCGCAAATATGAAAAATTTATAGTGGTTCAATGCTCAACTCAACACCTACATCCACTCCCCAAGTCAATCTACTTGAGAATTCTAACCATAATTCTATAATATTATAGTCCAATTATTTTCATGAATTCACAATGCAACCCAGTTGATTTTTTATGGCTCACTAATCAAACCTTACAATCGATTGTTTTTCCGAACTCATAATTAATCCAATTGATTTTTTATAGCTCACCAATCAAAATCTTACAATATCCAATTTATAGCTTGAACTAGTTCTTGAAAATCCAAGTTTCTTCCCTAAGAAATTTATCATAATAATTAAAGAATGATATATAAAAATTTAAAACATAAATAATAAACTCTTTGGACTTTTGAAGAAGTCAAAGTGGTTGAGCTTTTGAATTACTTAACTTTTTCTTTGAATTCTTAGGAGAGGATTGATGAAGACTTAAATGCTTTTGCTTAGTGGTTGTTGGCTCAATTCAATACACTTGAGTAAATGTGGGAAGGTTATGATTGAAAGTACTTTTAATTTTCTTCCTCTTTCTCTTTTTGTTTCACTCAATAGCTTGAAGAATAAATTCAATAATCTTAAAAACTAGGTTCTCCACTTTAATTTTTTACTTTTATGGTCTCAAAAATATCTATAATTAGTACTCTAGCCAATGAAATCTTGAAAATAACTGTTATAAACAAAATATAATCATTTGAAACAATCTAAAAAATTAGTCATTATTTTGTCAAAAATCTATGAGTTGGCTCACTGATAGGGATGCGATGTTGTCGTTAAGACACCGTGTTTATCAGTTTAATCCGACTTCTTAAAATCATTGAAATTACATAGATAGCAGTGAGTCGGGTCGAATCCATAGGAAAGATAGTATTTTAGATTTAAAATCTTTGATTTTTAAAAGAAAAAGAAAAAAAGAAGAGTTTTGGGATCAAAAGTGAAGTCAGAAAATAAAAAGCGAAAATTAAAAGGTGCAGGAATTTAAACTTGGTACTAAGATCTACTAGTTAGATCTTAGCATCTACTTGCAAAGCAATAATTTAAAGTGCAGAAATTAAATTACAATAAAAATAAAAAGTAAGAAATTAAAGTGCAAAAAATAAAATTTTTATTAATTAAAATTTCAAAATTTAAATACATAGAATTTAAAAAGAATAAAATAGCCTAATCTCTGATCTTGGATCGGCATTGGCAGAAAGATGGTGTAGAAGCTCGGCTCTTCTTCTCGGCACCCATTGCTTCGAAGCAGCCTTTAACCCATAGCCTGGCTTCGCCCTGTACCAAAGCTTCACCTTGATTGGAGATATTAATTTTTGGAGGCCTGGGATCTTTTTTATAGAGCTAGGAGGGCTGGAAAGTTTGCTTCTAGGCAATGTGGGACTAATGACCTTTGTAATCATCAAAATCTGAATAAAATTTGAATTAAAATAGCTTTGATACATCTCTGATAAATCTGATAAAATTCAGCCATTCAATCGAAATCCAATGATCCAAAAATCATCAAAATCGGATGCAGATCAGCTTAGATCGGGTCGGATTAAATTCTAGCCGTTGGATCACGCTTGATGGAGAAAATCTGGCCGCAAATCATGTGCCTGAGAGTTTGATCACCGTCGGAAGCTTTTTGGACTGTCGGATCATCGCCTGGATCGAGCGCTACCATCCGATGGTGATCCGTATGATGTCTGTAGCTGAATAAAATCCGGAAGCAACCACAGCCGTCCGATCCTGACCGCAAACAACCACATCCGTCCGATCGCGCAATCACTGTTCCCATGGACCGCGTAGACCGGCCGCACCGCACACCACAGCCAATCAACGCTTCTGTTGTCGAGTGAAAAGACTAAATTACTCTTGTGAGCCGTGATAAATTTCTGTAGACCCTTTAGGGGTCTAGGTCCACCACGTGGCAAGCTCTGATTCGCTGGATTTTGCTGAGCTGGCGGTCCACGCCTGAATCGTGGACCGACTGATGGCTTCAATGGGTGAGTCGACTTTGATGGCTTGGCTTGGCTTGGTGGCTCGGCTTGCGAAGCCGGCTGAGCCGTTTTCTTTTTTATTTAATTTTTATTTATTTTATATTTTTAAAAATTCATATCTTTTCCATTTTAGCTCCGTTTTACTTGAAATTTATTTCATTATGATCAAAAAAAAAATGAGCTCTTTCTATTGATAATAAAATTTTATTTTTTAATTTTTATTATTTTTTAATTAATTTTTTAATTAATAAAAATATGAATTTTTCAAAAATTATATATAAATTGATTAATAATTCTTAAAAATTAAAATAAATTAATTAATAAATTAATACTTTTATTGGTAAATTTATGATGCTTATCACACCCCCCAACTTAAATTTTGCTCGTCCTCGAGTAAAGAAAGAATTTAGCTTTAAATACCTTTTAACTTTAGAGTTTCGAATTTTACCTAAGCAATTTTCAAAATGGCCATTGATATTCAGTAGAGCTTAAATGAGATATATCATTAGGATATTAATACTTATCAATAGAAAAATTAAGAACATTAAATTTTTCAAAATTTTTTCTAAATTATTTCACTTTTATCTCTGATTTGTCTAAACTTTCATATAGGCAGGTGTATTGCTACTTTCGTCCTTCATTTATTGATTTTTATTTTTACATTACCCACTTTTTGATGCGAATATCATTGCTTACTTAGGCAACGGGATTCGGTTACTCGGTGAAAAATCAATATTTTTTTTTTTTTTTTTTTTTTAATGTTGTACCACTATTGAGTGTCTTAACTTCTTAAGCTTTCTATTTGATCCATGTAGCGAGTCTTGGGCCAATGACTTCCAAACCAGTTGGCTTTAGGGCACTAGGTATAGAATACCCCTCGGGCTTACTAGCTCGAATCAAATAGGCTACGAGTTAAGACTAGCTTTACAACGAGCTTCTTTGTCCTTCCCATCTTTTGATGCGAAACTCAATGCTTGCTTAGGCAAAGAGGCCCGGTTACTCAGTGAGAAGTACTTGAAAACTATTTTATTAAAATAAATTTTTATATGAAGAAACGTATAGTTACCCTACACAAGTCTATAAAAAGTAGACTTTTCTTTGATGCTAGTAGAAATAATTAAAAATACTCCAAGAAATTTTTTTTTATGTTCTAGACTTAACTTTTTATTGAATTTTCTTAATACTTGATTCCTCAATATCTCACAGATTCTCTGATCTATGTATCAATTTTCTTTTAAAAATGCTTAGTCTAATTCGATTCTTAAGCATAATCAAGTATCTAAATACTAAATACTAACTTTTTTGAGGACTTAAAATTTAAAAAAAAATTTTATTTTTCTCTCCCCCCAACTTAATCGACATTGTCCTTAATGGAGAAGAAAAAAATAAAGGGTGTAATAAAGAACATGAAAGAATACACCTAACTTAGTATATTTTTAGTCCAGCACATGTCTTTGAAAATTTGAGCTCTCCCTCCAACTTATTCAAATTATTCTAAAAAGAAAATAAACTAAAAGGATAAATTAGATAAAAATTAAATATTGGGTTGCCTCCCAACAAGCGCTAAGTTTACCATCTTCAGCCAGACACAATACAGCTCACTATCCAGTGTCAAATATTGGATTGAAAAAATCCAATGGTTTTGGATTACCAATCTCAGAAAGTTGATTTATAATCCCATTATTGATATATTCATTGTTAATTTTAGGGATATAATTTATGATTCCATTCTCAGACCCATGTTTATTAAGAATTTCTCCTATTTGTTCTTCTAAAATGCTCATGAATGGAGTTTTAGGAGTTAAGTTTGATTCAATGGGTGCTGGAATGGTGACTAAAGGCGATTTTAATTCTGAAGATAAATTAATGTGATCTTGCTTAAACAACTCCATTGACATTTTATTACATGCCTTTTGATTTTTATAAGAAGAACCAGCTTCTAGGGTTGAAGGAAATAGGACATTAGGTTTATAAGTCTCGGGTAAATCATCTATTCTCTTTTTTCCTATTTCTATCTCATTTAAATTGGAACTAGCATCAGTACTAATTCTTAGCTCGAGTTCTTCTATGTGGTTAGTCTCAGTACTAACCAGTTCCTCTAAATTTTTATTTTGGCTAGCATTAGTACTAGCCTCTCTCACTTGGTCTTGGTATGGATCCATAAGAATTCCTATAGCTTTTAAGTTCAGGAATTACTTTGGTATTCTCAAATTGAGGATTCTTAAGTGAGACATTAAATTGATAACTTGGTCCAGGTGGTTGGTGGACATTAGATGGGTTGTTTGAAATTGGTAGGTTCGGTAGTTGATCTAGTTCTCTCCTCATATTAGACTCAACTAATTATCCTATTTGAGCTTCTAGTCTGGCAATAGATTGCTGTTGAGTCAGAATCAAATGTTGAAGTTGGTTAAATCTATCATCAGCTAGATTGGTCTGTTGAGGAGGTGGGTATGAGGGTTGATTATAATATGATGGCTGGATAAACTGACTAGGCTGGCCATTATTATAGGTATAGTTTTGGTATTGGGGCCTATTTTGATAGTTTTGGATAGGTAAAATTTGGGTTTGAGCCTAAGTCTGTTGGAATGTCCAAGAAAAATTAAAGTTACTTCAATCTGAATTATATGAATTTAAAAATAGGTCATTAATCAATTTGGAGTATCCTTGAGCAGCTTGAACTTGTTCTTGGATAAAAGATGAAAACTGTGCAGTCATAGGACATTCACTCATATGAGGGGTTGGGCTAGCACAGATTGAATAAGTCTCCTGATAATTAGAAGATGATATGAATTATACAGAAGATTGTTGACCTAGGATTAGGAGTTGATCTATTTTCTGAGCAAGAAGGTCAACTTTATCTAATTTTTGGACTATTAGATTCAGATTAGCCATTTGATTTTTAGATTTAATATAAATCAACCATTCAATTAAATTCAACTAAATTAGAAAAAGTAATTTTCTACCGTACATATATTAGTGCAACCCTAATGTGTGGTTCAAAAATTTTTTTTAGATTTTTTTTAAATTTTTTTTATTATTTTATTATATTAAAGATTAATTATTTTATTTATTAATTAAGTTTAATTATTTTTTTAAAATATTTTTTAGTTAGTTAAATTTAATTTTTATTTTATCTTATTTTATTTTTTTAGAGGAGAAAAAAAAAAATTCTCAAGAAGAGGTCCTAAGGAGTCCTAGAACTAAGAAGAGAGAGAAGAATTAAATTTAATTAGGTTTGATATTGGTTAGCAATCAAGTTGGTCAATCAATCCTGACTAAGGATTATCCTAGATCTAGACAGCTCCTAACTGCCAAGGTCACCTTCAAGCCCTCCAAGTGTAGGATTAGCCAATCAACTAGCCAGGTAAGTGTAAGGTCGGTGGAAGTCCCCCCGTTGCTTGCCTTAGACACCAATTATGCTTGGCCAGGTAAGCGAACGAAACCAATTAGAAACCACCTTTCTTTGGGCCCAGTCGTCCCTGAACCACTTTCCTAGACACCAGTCAAATTGACTTATCCTAACCAGGTTTAACTCTTAGGATTTCTTATCCTATTGAGCTCGAGTTCCTAGGGTTGATGTCTAATTGATTTTAAAATTAAAGGCTTAGGTCAATGCAGGATGCTGGTTGGTTGTTTGTGGGCTAAGGAAGGATGATCAAATCCCCACCTTATCTTTTTTAATTGGGTTGTGCCCTTAATTTGGTTTAATATGAATATGCACAAAAAAAAAAAATTCAATCAAAGGATTTTATGCAATTTAAATTAGATGCATGCAACTAATTGAATTCTGAAAGGCTTACCTTGCCTCCAGCAATCACCAAAAATAAATAAATAAATAAATAAATAAAAATAAAAAATAAAACTAAAACTAATATGATGCATGCTCTAAACAGTTAGGGTTTCTAATCTTATCATGAGACTTTTAATTAGGTTTAAATAAATATTTTTTTAAAATTAATTTAAAAAATAAAATAAATAAATAAATAAAATAAAATAAAAAGAGAACTAGGGTTAGGATTGATCTCATCAGGCAAAACTTTTGATTTTTTTTATAAAATAATAAAAAAATTAGCAAGAAAATAAAAATTTTATTTATAATTTATTTATAGAAAAATCAAAGAGATCAAAAATTTAATATCCGTGCCTTCTCCGACAACGGCACCAAAAACTTGATGCATTTGCCAGAATTATTTTTAAAATAAATCAAAGAAATCAAAATCAAAAATAAAAAATATTTCCCGGCAACGACGCCAAAAACTTGATAGGGACGCGATATTGTCATTAAGACACCGTGTTTATCAGTTTAATCCGACTTCTTAAAATCATTGAAATTGCGTAGATAGCAGTGAGTCGGGTCGAATCCACAGAGAAGGTAGTATTTTAGATTTAAAATCTTTAATTTTTAAAAGAAAAAAAAAAGTTTTGGGATCAAAAGTAAAATCGGAAAATAAAAAATAAAAATTAAAAGGTGCAGAAATTTAAACTTGGTACTAAGATCTACTAGTTAGATCTTAGCATCTACTTACAAAGCAATAATTTAAAGTATAAAAATTAAATTATAATAAAAATAAAAAATAAGAAATTAAAGTGAAAAAAATAAAATTTTTATTAATTAAAATTTTAAAATTTAAATATATAGAATTTAAAAAGAATAAAATAGCCTGATCTTTGATCTTGGATCGGCATTGGCAGAAAGATGGTGTAGAAGCTCGGCTCTTCTTCTCGGCACCCATTGCTTCGAAGCAGCCTTTAACCTATAGCCTGGCTTCGCCCTATACCAAAGCTTCATCTTGATTGGAGATATTGATTTTTGGAGGCCTGAGGTCTTTTTTATAGAGCTAGGAGGGCTGGAAAGTTTGCTTCTAGGCAATGTGGGACTAATGACCTTTGTAATCATCAAAATCTGAATAAAATTTGAATTAAAATAGCTCTGATATATCTCTGA
Organism: Cocos nucifera; assembly: GCA_006176705.1. Lineage (NCBI taxonomy): Eukaryota > Viridiplantae > Streptophyta > Magnoliopsida > Arecales > Arecaceae > Cocos > Cocos nucifera. The sequence goes on along the minus strand of QRFJ01000091.1, from coordinate 1,099,035 downwards.
TAAATCTGATAAAATCCAGCCATTCAATAGGAATCCAACGGTCCAAAAATCATCAAAATCGGATGCAGATCAGCTCAAATCGGGTCGGATTAAATTCTAGCCGTTGGATCGCGCTTGATGGAGGAAATCTGGCCGCAAATCATGTGCCTAAGAGTTTGATCGCCGTCGGGAGCTTTCTGGACCATCGGATCATCGCCTGGATCGAGCGCTGCCGTCCGATGGTGATCCGCGTGATGTCTGTAGCTGAATAAAATCTGGAAGCAACCACAGCCGTCCGATCCTGACCGCAAACAACCACATCCGTCCGATCGTGCAATCACTGTTCCTATGGACCGCGTAGACTGGCCGCACTGCACACCGCAGCCAATCAACTAAATTACCCTTGTGAGCCGCGATAAATTTCTGTCGACCCTTTAGGGGTCTAGGTCCACCATGTGGCAAGCTCTGATTCGCTGGATTTTGCTGAGCTGACGGTCCACGCCTGGATCGTGGACCGACTGATGGCTTCAACGGCTGAGTCGGCTTTGATGGCTTGGCTTGGTGGCTCAGCTTGGCTTGGTGGCTCGGCTTGCGGAGCCGGTTGAGTCGTTTTCTTTTTTATTTAATTTTTATTTATTTTATATTTTTAAAAATTTATATCTTTTCTATTTTAGCTTCGTTTTACTTAAAATTTATTTCATTGTGATCAAAAAAATGAGCTCTTTCTATTGTAATAAAATTTTATTTTTTAATTTTTATTATTTTTTTATTATTTTTTAATTAATAAAAATATAATTTTTTTAAAAATTATATATAAATTGATTAATAATTTTTAAAAATTAATATAAATTAATTAATAAATTAATACTTTTATTGATGAATTTATGATGCTTATCACTCACCCAAGCTTTTAGTCGGCATTTTGAAGTGCTAAGTCGGCTAACTCTAAGATGGCTCAGGAATAGATATAAATTTTTCAACTTTCAATCTATTCTATCTACTTGAGACTAAATTGGTTCAAATATCTTTTTAGTTGACTAATTTTATGACTTGGTCGGCTAACTGACTTTTTAGATCAATTTAGAGAACTTATGAATTTTTACTACTTTATTTATTCTTCTGCCTCTGAAACTGAGTCAACTATCTCATTCTTGTGGGTTGGCTAAGATCTAGTCTTAATTGGCTATATTATTTTCTTAATTGGCTTAGGAGAATCTCTAAAATTTTCAATCTTCTACGTTCATCCTGAGTCTGAGATTGAATCACCTATTTATTTAGATGAGTTGGTTATGATCCTATCTTGGTTGATCAAATAAAAACTTGGTCGGCTAAAGTAATTTTTTGAATTTCAATTCTTTCTATCTTTTCTTATAAACTAAGATTGGATCAACTAAGCTTATTTCTTGGTCAACTCAAAAGAGTGCCATGCATGCCAAAATTAATTTTTTTCTAATTTTAAGTAGTTTTCTTTATTTAAAAATAGTCTAGGCAAGTCTTACTTTCTCAAACTTAAATTATGAGCAGATAGACTTGTTGAGAAGTCTTTCTAGACTAGACTTTCTTTTATCACATTTCTTTTATGTCGAACTCAGTTTTTTTGCTTCCAAAATTTGAATCTTTGACTTGCGAACATAAAATCACTTAAATTTGAGAAGACTTCTTTAATAAGATCAACGTTTGAGTATTATAAAAAATCCTATAATTACTCTCAAAAATATTATTCATAATTATAATTTATACTTAAACTCTTTTAATATCATCAAAATCAATTCCAAGGCTAAAACTCTTCTTATTGAAAGATTGAATATGTGGGATGAGCTGAAGGAGTAATGAGGTGAACCCATCGAGGAACTGGTTCCAATTTGGCTATAGGACAATGACCCAAACAAGATAGTCCTAAATGGCTCCAAGTTAGAAGAGGAGGTCCAAGATAGCTTGTCTCCTTCCTTCAGATGAGTGATGATATCTTCGCCTAGAGTAGCAGATATACTGGGGATAGATCTTAAAGTGATGGTGCACTAATTGAATGCGAACCCAGAGTGCCGACTCCTTCGACAAAAGAAGAGGAATGTTGCCTTTGGAACACCTTTGAGAGCTCTCTCTTTCTTTTCAGTTCTCTTTTCATTTGTTCCCGACTTTTGGCTAACTTGACCATCGGCTCCCCAGCAAGTGGACTTGTTTGTAGGTGCCATCTCGTCCATATAAGCAGACCTCAGCCATCCACTTTTGGATCTATTTCAAGCTTATCTAGGAGTTTGCAGCAACACAATGCACCAACAATACAATGATGGAAGAGGAAGGATTCAATAGTGGATCACAAGACAAATTGCTTAATTTATGAGAAGCAACGGCATGAGAGCTATATGGTTTGGGACCATCCACAGAGGCCTGGCAAAGAAGATCAAAAGCATATTTTATTTGACAAAAATAATCCATCAAGCAGTGGTATGATTTCAATCATTAGAGAATGATGTGGAGGACCAGGATTCTTTCTTGAAAAATTGATAGCCAATTTATCAATTATATGTGTGATATAAGACCCATCATTCTTGGTGATCACAAAATCATCAACATAGATTAATAATATAGTGATTATATCATTGTGCCACCAAATAAAAACAAATGGATCAATTTGAATACCAAAGAAATGAAGTTCAAGAATACAATTTGTCTAAGGATCACACTAGGACTCAACTTGATTATTATCGAGCTTGAGTAGAAGGATACTTTACTCGAAAGCTTGCGAGCCTATATATATGTATATATTTGGAGGTAAAATGGCTCCCATCGAAGTTCAATCAGATGTCCAATCTTAGTATAGTATTATCTAGCATGATGACAGTTAAATCTGAACTTCAACCAACTTGTTTTTCTATTCTAGGTAAGTTCTGGGAGGTCAGCCTTCAGACCTTATATACTAGATGATCCTCTTAACGACAATCCTCTCAGCTTCCCCCAATAACTATAGAATTTATCAAAAATATACTAAACTTTGGCCAGACGAACTTGAACAGTGAGTAGAGTTGCCATTCAACTGATTCTAATCTTCAACTCAAAGTAGACAACAGGCCTCCAACAAATATCAAACCACAGCACCGTCCGATCTTGTCTAGTGGCTGACCTTGAAGGCAGCTGAATTTCTTTACCTTATCTTGTGGACTGTAGATCTTGGCAGCTCTACACCAAGAACCTTAGATAGACAAACTTGAGTTAGTAAGAGGATCTTGCTGTCATAATAAGTCCAACCTTCAATCCGAAATAAATAGTAGTCACTCCGCAAGTAGCGAATCTCAGTACTCCATCCTAGCTTCAAGTTAACTGTGAATATCTGCTAAACTATTTCAAGAGAGCCTAGCCGCAGTCTTTATTGAAGAACCTATCATCCCTTTTTGGTCTCTAGTTTGCCAAATTAGAATGCCTACACCTGCTCTCAACTGACCTTGAAGACGGTCGAGCTTCTAAAAGCTATCAAAGATAGCTTTGTCATGATTCAAACTCAGAACCCAGTTGTGAATCCACCACCATCAATGCAAGGATCGACCTTCGAAGCTCAGTAGTCCGACCTTCAGTTCCAACGATAGTCAGCATAAAAAAAACATCATCAAACTCAAAAGCATTCGATCTTCTATCTGAACTTTAGTAAATATGATCCAACCATCAATAAGTCACGATAAATGATAGTTCACTCTTTGTAATAAACTTCAAGTAGCCCTAACGGCCTTCTGACATTCTGTTATGGCTATCACTATCATTCTATTATAGGCTCCATCTATATAAGGGATCCTTCAGATAAGTTGCTCCTCTCTCTAAGCTCTTCTTTCGGCTCTAATTCTTTTGTGTACTCTATTCTTATTGGTCAGAAAGCTAACTTGACCACTGAAGGATTCTGCTGGAGCCATCTATTAGATATGTGCCCTAGAAGTTAGATTGGCTAAATACTTGTAATACACTTCTAAGGATAATTTTATAATTTTAATTATAAATTAATAAAAAAAAATTTCTATCATAGTATGTATTTAAAGTGTTTGTGATACATCCTTTATGTTAATGGTAATGATAATTCATATTTTCAAGAGTTAAAAACTTAAGACATGAATTCTCATAATTAACTCATAAATTGCTTTCGACCGTAGGATCATCATGAGGAGGTGATCGATTCGAAAGGTTGGTGTACGATCACTTTCTTAGGATAGATGTATCTTGAGTCTATGATTTGGAGACACCAAAGTAAGAATATAGATACTTGTTAGAGAACAAGAGCATTGAGCGTGACCACCTCGAGCAGTCATAAGAAAGTCTACCTTTTCATCAATGATTGACTCGATGCTGTAGTGGTGTATCTGGTTCTTTGACCTGAGGTGCATCGATAGTTAACCTTGAGGGTATTATAGTTTGACTACACCATAACTCGATCTCCTAACCATTCAAAATTCTGAGGTGTATGTTGGCTATAGCATGTTTATTGTAGAAATTGGATTACACTAATAGGAGATCTATCTATCTCGGTAGATGAGAAGTAGCCCTATGATAATCATGAGATTGAGTCCTTAAGCCCATGGCCATGATAGAGTGAAGATGATAGAAAGAGTTTCTATTAGGATTTCACATTGAACTCAAATCGAATGATTAATTTATATGATGGATTCTGGGTTTGACTAGTTTACCTTAACCCTAATCCTGTCGAAACTCAAGATAGAAAAATCCAATCACACTGGTAGCTACACTGAGAGGTTCATTTTTGATTCTGATGAATTATCATCATATACTGCTAGGTATCACTGATGGATTTTAGAAGCAATTAGAATGATTTAGATGATCGATCATTTTAATTGTATGAATTAGAAAAGTTCTGATCCATTGAAAGATGTTTCGATGATGTTGATGATAGAGATCACGACATGTCTCATTACTATATGGAATTGAACTTAACTGGATCACAAAAATAAAAATTTGGATCTGGGTGTCATCAATTGGACTAACTCAGTTCAATTGATTTAGATTATATTCAATTAGGTTCAAGAAAATCGTGCTAGCACACGATTGAGCCTAACTTTTCTCTTTTGTAATTATTTTGGTTCGTCTTGACTAAGCCAAATTTATTTGGACTCACTCAAGAACCTCATCTTAGTCTGACTGAAACTTGACTAGATCAAAAAAAGATTATCTTAATTTATTAGATGGATTTAAGAGAATACCTATCAATTCTTGTCATCTGCTAATTTTTGTTTTTAGACATAGGTCAATAGTTGACCCTAAATACTTGGACATAGGGCCATGTGTCATGCACCTATAGGAGAGCACCTGGGGCTCTTGTCCTCCTACTAAAAGAGGTAAGAGAGAGGGCACAAGCCACCCTAGGCATGCATCCCATATGGATAAGGGATGGAGTCCCAAACAGATGGAACTCGAGGGTTTCTTGATGGGTTTAAATACCTAGGCGTCAAAGAGTTTTATTTTATCCAGTCTTGGCATCACCTATGTGGATTTTTGAGGGACTCTCATCTGATTGGATCAGATGACATCATCTCACCAATCAAATTTATATCTGATTGAATGAAGTCCTTTGATTGATCGGGATGATGTGGCACTACATGGCGCAGTAGGGTCTATTTAAATCTTATCTGTGCTTAGGGTTAAGAAGTTTTGCACAATTTCCATGCCCCAAGACTGCCTCTCTCTCTCTCTCTCTCTTTCATGCCCCATCTAATCCTCTCTCTCCTCTCTCCATGCCCAAGGAGTTGGGCATGGGTTCAAGTGCCATCCAAGGAAGAAAGGCGCTCAGATCGAAAAGAAGGCAACACTGTTGAAAGAGAGGACTATTGCTTTTTCAAAAAAAAATTAAAGAACTTCAAGATCAGATCCAGATCTAATTTTTGAAGAGTTGATTTAGAAGGAGAAGACCTCCAGATCCTATCTGAGTGGACACCGGTAGAGGCTAGGCGCGTACGTGGCTCCTTTCAGAACCTCAGAAATAATTAGGATCATCACAAGATAATCTGATTATCCAAAATAAGGTATGAAATTAAATTAGATTTAATTTTATTTTTAATTTTAATATCAAATCTTTAGAATCAAATTTGAGATATCTCAGATTTGATTAGGATCTTAGAAAAAATTTTAAAATATTTCTTCAGATCCAATCAAATCTGAATGATCCTGTACCAGAAAAATAGGATTTTTTCTTCAACTGATATTAGAGCCAGGTTGGCAGTTTTTTAGATCTATTTTAAATTTAATTTATTTTTATTTATGATATGATATTAAATGATTTTAGATATTACATCAGATGTGATTAGATTTAAAATTAAAAAATTAAAATTAGAATAATTTAGATCTACAATGTATGAGATGCATGATTAGACTAGGTATATATAGAGTAGTTCTATGTGTAGTTTAGCATAATCATATTTTTAATTTAATTAAAAATAATTTTAGATCTATTTAATTTCTATTTTTTTAAAGTTATAATTATTATAATAAGATCTAAAAAGTAAAAAATAGAGTTTTTTTTTTTTCATATAAGATATGAAAGATGCATGCTAATTAGACTAGTTATAGAATAGTTCTATAAAATATCTAGAATAATTTTATTTGATATGATCAAATTTAAATTTTAATTTTTAAATATTATATGTGATATATCAGATTTAAAATGCATGTTTAATTTAGTTATGATACATGAGATGGATGCAAAAGATGTATAAGTTAGATCATTAATTGTATATGGATATATGATTTAGATCTAACTAATTTTATAGTAAAAATTATATTTTTGATTAAGACATTCTTCTTGGCCATTCAGTCATTAGAACAAAGTAGGATTTAAAGGCTCTCTCTTTTCATTCGATGGAATGTTCTTATAACGTATAGGGATGCTGCATGTTTGTCCTTAATCAAAAATCAAAATTTATTTTTTTATAAAATTTTAGATCATGCAATTTTAGGATTTTGTTACATATTTTGTTCATAAATCCAAAACTTAATTAAGAATTAAGATTATAAAATTAATTAGATCTAAAAAATTATAAATTTTAAGATCTAAGATATATTCATAAAATTGGATTCGGACTTAGGTAGCTCAATTAGGTCTAGCGATTGATCAAACTAAATCAAGAGTTGGTTAGGTGGGATCAGAAAAAGCTTAGATTTGACTAGCCTAATAGGATTAAGTCTGGATCAAGAACGAATCACATTGAGATGTGACTCAATCAAGTCAAGATCTAATTTGGCTTCATGATTTAATTCTAGATTGTAGGCTAATCCAATTGGTTCTGATTCGATAATTTGATATCTAAGGTAAGTCTGTCAGATACGATCGACTGATTTTTAATTGAGAGCTACTCAATCTGAATGCGTTCTTATTGAGTTAATGGTATATCCCTTTCACCGATCTTACTTACTTGGCCATTTGTGTTGATCCAATTTTGATTTGAAATGGCTAACAATTCGAGCCAACCCATGCCACTAGGTTAGTCATAATTATTATGATTAAGTCAAGTCAAGTTTAAAGAGATCTAAATTAAATCTTTCTAAGAAAATATTAAATCTAAGATCATCCACCATTGTAGATGTGTGGGCCCTTCCCGGGGTTGATTATTCTCGACTGATTATAGTGGCTTAGTTGCACCGAAAAGATGCAACCATATTTATTAGGCATTGGATGCTACAGATTGGAGGATGGGTTGGGCTCAATATTCTGAAAATGATGAGAAATCTAATTATAAATCTAATTTGTACAAATGGTGGATCTGACTTAACTAAGGACTGAATCAATATTTTGGACATGGTGTTCATGAATTAGAGATTAGATTTGGGTGCACCATGATTAAAGAATCATTGGATAAGAGTTGTCCACTCATCAATTGATCCATCATCAATAACTATTAGATGAGATGATGAGCCAGTTGGTGGAACTGTACCATTCACTAGAAATCAATAATCATGAAGATTTTTGTATCTCTATCAAGAAAGTGTAGGGATCCGAGTTAATAGAAGGAGCCTAATTTATTTAAAAATAAAACTTCTAAATAAATTGATCAAGTATAATTATAAAATCTAACTCAAAACTTTGACTCTCTACAGAAAGATGTTTGCATTCAATCCACTAGTCCGTATCCTGAACATCCATTGACGATTGGATTCAACTACAAGGATTGGCTCCGAAACTTTAATATTATTTTGGGTTCTAAGAAGTTGATTCATGTATTAGAATAGGATCCTACCACTTTACCAGCACGTCCATCCACTGATTAGAGAACATCTCTTGAAAAATAGATGGATGAAGATAATAAAGCTAGATATTGCATGTTGGGCTTGATATCTGATGAGCTTCAGTGCCAACATAAAGACATTAAGACTAGTCATCAAATATTGGCTCACCTACAAGAGTTGTTTGGTGAATAGAGTCGCATAGCCAAATATCAAGTCGTTAAAAGACTGTTTAAGGCTCAAATGCATGATGGGCAGTTGATCCAAGATCATTATCTGATGATGATCAAGAACTTAGAAGAGCGTGAAAAGCTCAGTGTCAAGTTAGATTAGGATCTGTAGATTGATATAATTTTGCCATCCTTGACTGATGCGTATGGGCAGTTCATTATGAACTACCATATGCATAAACTTCAGAATACCCTGGCTGAACTCATGAACATGTTGGTTATTGCCGAGCTTTTTATAAAAGATTTTAAAGGCTCAGTACTTGCTGTGGAGTAGACTTCTTCTAAGAGAAAATCTTTTAGAAAAAAGAAGAAGCCCATGAAGAAGCAGGTGTATGGTGGAAAGAAGAAGAAGGCAGAGCCGAAGAAGAAGGCCATCAACAAAGAAAAATATTTTCATTATAATACTGACAGCCATTGAAAGTGGAACTGTCCTTTGTACCTGGCCAACCTGAAGAATAAGAAGGAGGCAGGTCCTTCTAGAGGTATGCTTGTTGTAGAATCTAACCCTATGATTTTTTCTGCATCTAATTGGGTGCTTGACTCTGATTTTAGTGCTCACTTATGCACTCTATGTAGGATCTTGAGGATAGCAGGAAGCTGAGGGATGGTGAGATGATCCAATGCATCGAGACTGAAGCAAGAGTTGCTGCTGTGATCGTGGGAATCTACCTTCTGCGATTACTATCATTATTAGATTTAGTTCTTAAGAACTATTTTTATATATTTGCAGCAATCAGAAATTTAATTTCTGCTTCATGTTTAGCATAGAAAGGCTATATAATTAGTTTTCTTAAGGGCCATTATAATATTCTTTATGAAAGAAATAAAATTATAAGTGGTTTTCTTATAAATGATCTCTATCAGTTACATATTGATATTTTTATTTTTAATATCGAGCAAAACATGAATGTCATAGGATCAAAGCGATCTAGGGATAGTCTAAATGATAGATATCTTTGGCATCTTAGGCTAGGCCATATAGCTGAAGACATGATTAACAAATTAAAAAATTTGGACTATTGAGTCTATTAACTTTTGAGTCATATCCGATTTATAAATCATGCCTTCATGGCAAAATGATCAATCTTCCTTTTGTAGGACATGGAAAAAGAGCTATAGACCTACTTGCCCTAGTACATACTGATGTATGTGGTCCATTTTATGTGCCGGTCAGGAGCAATTATATCTATTCATCTTTAATGATAATTTATCTCGATATAAGTATATATATTTGATGCGACATAAGTTTAAAGTTTTTGAAAAGTTCAAGGAATTCAGACTCAAAGTAGTAAAATAAATATGAAAATTCATTAAAATTCTTCGATCAGATTGAGGAGGTGAATACCTTAGTCAAAAATTTTTAGACTATCTTAAAGATAATGGCATAGTCTCTCAATGGATTCTACCTGAAATATCTCAACTCAACGAGATTTTAGAATGAAAAAATTAGATCCTATTAGATATGGACCGATCCATGATGAGTTTCACGAATCTTTTTGAGTTTCTTTGGGATATAGTTTGATGATCGCTATATATTTACTGAATAGAATTTTCTCTAAGACCGTTCCTACCATACCATATGAGATATGATATTGTAAGAAATCAAGTCTGAGTCATCTAAGAATTTGGGGTTGTCTGGCCCATGTCAAGAGATAATAGATGGATAAATTAGAGTCTAGATCTTTTAGAGCTTGATTTATTGGATATCCTAAAGAGTCATTAGGATATTATTTTTATCTTCCAAAAGATCACAATGTGATTATGAGTCGACACGCCATCTTTTTTGAAAAATAGTTTATTCAAGATGGTGGCATCGAAAGATAGATTAGACTCGAGGAGAAAGTCTTTGATGAGAAACGAGCTAAGGAACCTATGGAACCCAATCAGATTGAGCCAATTCAGATACTACCTCCTCCACCTCATAGATCAAGTAGAATTTCCTATCCTTCTGAAAAAATACTTAACTACTATATCAGAAAACATAGAGAAAATATTCCTCATAGAAAATAAAGGTCATGGTGATGATCCCAAAACCTATGATAAGACGATATCAGATATTGACTTCGAAAAATGGTTAGAGGTAATGAGGTCAGAGATTGACTTAATGCGTTTGAACCAAATTTGGACCTTGGTAGATCCACCAGAAGGCATAGTACCTATTGAATGTAAATGAATCTTCAAGAGAAAGATAGGTACCGATGGAAATGTAGAAACATTCAAAGTAAGGCTCATAGTGAAAGAATATAGTCAGTACGAAGGCATTGACTATCAGGATACTTTTTCATCAGTAGCCATGGTTAAATCCATCCGCACATTGCTTGCTGTTGTAGTCTATTTTGATTATGAAATATGGTAGATGGACATGAAAATAGTATTCTTAAATGAATATCTTAAGAAAGATATCTATATAGAACAACTACTAGATTTCACATCCAGTGATAATGATCATAAGGTATGCAAGCTGTAAAGATTCATATATGGACTTAAGCAAGCATCTTAGACTTTCTTCGATCATTAAGTGAAGCTTGGCTTGGGTCAGCACTGTCACTGTCGGAGTTATCAGACTTTCTCCGAGTCTTCATAGAAATCGTCTTCTTCCTCCTCTTCTTGGCCTCTTTTTTCTTTTTGAGAGGTGCGGGAGCAATGGTCATAATGGATGGAGTCAAAATTGATGGAGGTGCTGCCACCTCCGAAGCAAAGGCCACCTGAGTGGGGGTAGCCGAGCTTGGGCCTCCAACCCTTGCTCGCTTCGATGCCACTCCTGAGGTACCCCCCCTTTCTCGTCTAGGTTTGGAGTCCCTTAGATAGCATTTCTAACTCTTTAGGAGTCATTTCTACAATAGCAAGTAAGCCAAGGTTAGAAGAAAGATTAAAAGAATGGAAGAAGATGTATATATATATCTATCAGATTGAAAGGACTCAGGTTGAGGTTATATAAGATTTGGTTATCAACTAGTTCAGATAGTGAAGGAGTTTTATAGTTTCTCAAATTGTTGGTAGAGTCAAGGTTTGTTGAAAATTATATCCTAAAGCCAATCATCTAGATTGCAGATGGTTGAGCTAATTGTAAAAATTTACTTGAATTTTTAATGAATAAATTATTATTTTGGTATTTTCATCATTTTTGTGCATCTTTCTGTAGTGTACTCTTTTGTGATGAAGTCCTTGGGACTATTTAGACTCGATAAAAAGAATTTATCATTTATCCTTAAACTCATTCGCGATCAGATGATACGTTGTTACTTAGAACGATAACATATCGAGTGTAGGTCGTTGTATGCCATATGCGTTGGTTGTCCTCTTAACCAAAAAGTATAATATACTGGTATGGCATGTAGGTGAAGTATAGGAGTATATTTTATTGAACGTGATCCAACTACATAGCTTTTTACTGTCAAAAGTTGCTTGCAAAGGATATGGGTATAAGTGTCCCTTAGATCTAAGATCATCATGGTGGCTTACAAGCAACTCACTGTACTTGTGTACCGGACTATTATGGTATCAACTCGCTCTAATATCAAACTGTTGGGATATCAGCTACCATGATATTGCTTGTTAAGGATCTAGTATCAAATTATTGTAGTAGAAAGAAGAAAGAAATAAAGTAAGAAAACAATCAAATACATAGATTAGCCTAAAGGCTCGCCTCCACGGGACATGCAAAGCTTCACTATGAAAGAAAAAAATAGGTACAAGAAGAGAACATCCACTCTCAACTCATTGTATATAAATCTCTTTCAACTAGAAGCTACCCTCATACAAGCTCTCTCAAAATCCCAAAGAGACCCATAGAAGCTACAAGATGCTCTGCCCTCACAGCCTTCTTATTGGATGCTATGCACCTGTTACTTTTCTCTCTTGCAGGATGCATGTACTTGATACTCTGTCAAGCTCCCCTCAATGGCTGTCTGAGCCTCTCTATATGCCTCTCACGCCATATGCGTCTTCTTTTTTGCTCCACAGCACCTCAGTCCTTTAAATAGAATGAGAATTTTCTTCTCAGCAGTTCACAGAAATTCTAACAGGGCTCATTCTTCTAATATGAGTCAAACATATCCTTGATGAAGTCTTGAAATATTTTCTGACCTTCAGATCATGATCGCAACCCTCCATGGCCACTGGATCCTATGGTCCATGTGCAACTCTTGTAGACCCCTTGGATTAATCATAATCCGAATCCAAATAGAAAAAACCCTATCGTGTTCTGTTTGCCTCCGTCGAGCCGACTCGGTCAAGGGTCTAGCTGGCTCGACTGCGTCTCGTCCAAACTCCTGCTATCTATCTACCTAAGAGAGTCAGATCGGATGTGGTTCAAGCTAGCTCGATCTCAATTCGAGTCGGCTCGACCGCGTATTAGAGTCAGCCCAACTGTTGTGCTAAAAAATGATTCTCTTCTTGCTATGGATTGAATTTGAGACGTTAAATCCTAACAATCTTCATCTCAACTCGACATTCGGCCTCCACTTGACTTTGAGAGCTTGTGATCCATCTCGCCCCTATGCCCTAGGGCATGTCTGCTGATAATGGATGGGCAAACGTAGGAGTTGACCTAGGCCACTCGATACCATCTCTATCATGGACTGTGTCCACTTTGACCAAAGACTTGCTCGAAGAATTTTTTTATGATAATAGGAACTTCACTTTGCGATGTCGCCTCTCATCCTTCCAAGTCTATCATCTCATGCCTGATCCATCTCCACTTAAAGCTCCATCTTGCATTGGGCTCTCTCTAGCTCCTGCAACTCCACCTCGCACTGGGCTTTCTGTCAGATAGTAATATCTTTTTGTCTTCTTCTTCCCCTCCAATATCATTCTATTGCTATGCATGACCTTCAAGATTTCATCACCAGCTATCCACCTATTGCTATTTAAATCCAGTCTGCTCAGTGAGATAAGATTCTATCTGAAATTGGGTATGTATCGAATCTCCTCTAATCTCCTTACTATACCATCATGTGTCTTCCAGCTGACCATCCCGATGCTTTTAATCACATAGCTCGATCCATCCAGTAGATAAATAGTACCATCACTGCTCTTCAGGGAGTCAAACTGCTCCTTTTTGTAACAAACATGATATATGCATGTAGAATCTAAAATTCACTATTGAAAAGAACTAGATACTTCATCAAATATCTTCAGAACATCATCCTCTGACTAGCTACTGGCCGTCACTACAGTAGCTCTTATCTGATCCTTGAGTTGTAGGCAATCCTTGACTCAATGCCACAACTCGTCGCATCTATAGCATCTGATCTTGCCAGGATCCCTCATCTTGGACCTGTATCATCTTCCTCACGATCCTTTATTGCTCCATCTACTACCTCCAACTCTTCTAGAAATTGCCAAAGCTGAGCTGCCATCATCTGAGCTCGAAGTTGGATTCTTCCACCTAAGAATCTCATTCTAGAGTATCACTGTAGTGATTTCGTCCATCTTAATGGTACTCTTTTCTACCAAAAGAGCAGTCACCAAGAACTCATATGAAGGAGGGAGCGATGCTAGTAAGACTAATGCCCTGGTCTTCTCCTCAACTTTTTCACCAATGCTGAGGAGGTCGGTGAGGATCTTCTAAAATTTGAATAGATACTCCTGCATACTCTGACCTTCATCCATACACAGTTGGTAGAACTACCTCCAAAGAAATAGCATGTTGATGAGTGACTTCATCATGTACAACTCCTCGAGCTTCGACCACAGCACCATCGGAGAAGTCTCATCAAGTACATAGATCACCACATCATCTGTTAGGTATAAGCAGATCATGCTCACTGCCTGTATTTGGATCCACTTTCAATTCTTCATCTCTATAGTGGCTGGCGTCTCATCATATAAGAGAGCGTCGATCAATCTATGTTGGATGAGGACATACTTTATCCTTACTTGCCATAAGAAAAAATTATCCTTTCCATCAAATCTGTTGATCTTCATCTTGATTGTGATTGTCTTCTCCATATTCTTCAATCTCTATCCGCTGCTATAATCTGTGCTCTGATAATATCTGGCTCTGAAATCAATTATTATGATATTAACTCGCTCTGATACCAAACTATTGGGATATCAGCTACTCTGATACCGCTTGTTAAGAATCTAGTATCAAATTATTGTAATAGAAAGAAGGAAAAAATAAAATAAAAAAAATAATCAAGTGCGTAGATCAGCCTGAAGGCTAACCTCCATGGGGCATGCAAAGTTTCATTATGAAAGAAAAAAATAGGTATAAGAGGAGAACACCCACTCTCAACTCACCATATATAAATCTCTCTCAACTAGAAGCTACCCTTATAAAAGCTCTCTTAAAATTTTAAGAAGATCCACAGAAGCTACAAGATGCACTTGTTACTTCTCTCTCTCATAGGCTGTACGTACTTGATGTTCTGCCAAGCTCCTCTCGATGGCTGTCTGAGCCTTTCTACATGCCTTTCATGCCACACACGCTATTTTTTTTGCTCCACAGTATCTCAATCCTTTAAATAGGATGAGAATCCTCTTCTCAGTAGTTCACAGGAGTTCTAATAGAGCTCATTCTCCAAATATGAGTCGAACATGTCCTTGATGGAGTCTTGGAATATTTTCTAACCTTTAGAACATGACCGCAATCCTCCATGTGCGCTGGATCCTATGGTCTATACGTAACTCCTGTAGATTCCTTGGATTAATCATAATCCGAGTTTAAATAGAAAAAAACTCATCGTATTCTGTTTGCCTCCATCGAGCCAGTTTGGTCAGGAGTCGAGCTGGCTTGACTGCACCTCATCCAGACTCCTGCTATCTGTCTGCTTGAGAGAGCTGACTCGATTGTGGTTCAAGCCAGCTCGATCTCAATCCGAGCTAGCTCTACCGCATATCAGAGCCGATCCGACTATTGTGCTGAAAATTGATTCTCTTCTTGCTAAGAATCGAATTCAAGACGTCAAATTCTAACATAGACTATCTAAATTTCTAATTCAGTGATGGAAGACTACTGGGTGCAATCAAGTACTTATGAAGTCGGTGTATGAGTCAAGATGGGATTGACTCCTCTAAGTGTTGGAGCAAGTGCATCATTATATTTTAATTTAGCAAAATCTCGATCGGGATAGTTCATTCGATGGACACTGAATTTTGAAATATCTTATAGATGATTTTTCAATATTGACAGTTAAATCCTAGGTCATCTTTTAAGCATTGAGGTTAAGAGAATGAATTATACAACAACCATATACCATGGTTCATCAATGTTGCATTGCGACCATTCGACCTATTTGGACGTTAGGTACCATTGCTAGATGGTCATATCGATTGATATAAAAAATAAATTTTTATGCTATCGACTTAGGATTCGAATCTATAAGGTCACACATAAGAAGAGTTTCTACCTAATCTGATGACTGATCGAAGAGTCCCAATGGTCTGGAACTCTATGGTCAAGAGTTCCACTGGATTGAGACTCTATGACCAAGAGTCCTACTGGACTGAAACTTAGCCTTTATGAGACCCACTATATTGGGACTCCAAGTTCTACTTGTCTGAGAGTCTCTAATTAAGAGTTTCACTGGTCTAAAACTCTATGATCATGAGTTTCATTCATTTGGGACACTAGGTTGAAGAGTCCCTCTGGTTTAGGGCTCTTCAAGAGTTTCATATATATGGAACTTTATTTTTCAAATACCCATCCGATTGAAACTCTGATATTATTAAAAAATTAATTAATAATTAGATTACTAATTAGCTTAATTTAATTGAGCAATGAGAATTTGATTAAATCTGATTGAATTTGATTCGATTGAGTTTGACCCAATTAGGTCATGTGATGACCTAATCGCTATGGGAGATTCGACCCTGATTTGATCAAGATCTGAATCTAATTAATTTTTAATTTGATTAAAATTTTATTGGATTGGATTAAGTCTAATTTGGTTGGATTTAACTTGATCTAATTGGATCTAGTTTTATTGGTTTGGATGAAACCAATTTTGAAAAGTCAAATGAGTTTGAATTTCAAATGCTAGTTCTCCCTGCGCCATCCTATTTTGACCCACACCATTCTTCATGCGAATTGTGAATTCACATGAGAGTTTCCCACACCAGAAAGGTATCTGCGCCCCCTATTCTATCTATCTTTGATCTGGTCCAATGGTTGGACCGGTTCAAAGTTTGTTGAATTTTGAATTCAACTTAGATTATTTGAGTTTTGAACTTATCTCTCCCTTCTTATCCATTTCCACGTTGCCATGATTTTATCACATATTTTTTTGGGCAATTTCTGATTGAGGGCAAGCAAAAGGAGAGTTCTTCTACTCATCACCCTCTTGGATGAGGCTTTGGAAAAGGATAAGGCCCTATTTGAATTCAAACACTTTTTGGAGGTTGAAACAAGTTCAACCTCCCAACTCTTATCCAAAACCCATGCTTATTTTCCACTATGTCGCACATTTTAAAAAGGATTTTTATGTGGGCGTGTAGGGGATTACGTGAGGGATCTCAAAGGGTGCATGAGGGGTTTCTAGAGAGAGGTAAAAAACTAGAGAGGAGCGCTACCTCTTGTGCATGGAAAAGTCTATGGGTTTCCTATGCCAACTTTTTCTCTCACACCTCTTCTTTTAATTTTTTTCTTTTTGTCGCCCATTTGAGAAGAAATTTGAGAGTGGGTGTTTGACAGAGGGAGAGTTCCTCTACCCGTTCATAGGAAAATTCAAAAGGAGTAGGCATGAGAGTGTTTTTGGTGCATCAGGATTTTTGGGTATGTGAAATCCTAGACTTAGGTCTCTGGGTTTAGGTGGAGAGATTGAGTGTTGTGAGTATCCGATCATCACCAAACTTCACCCACTACCTCATCATCCTCCATAGATTATTTTTTAATTTTTTGAAATATCTGGGAGATCAGAAAGAAGGTGATTGATTAGATCGATTGAGATTAACCATCGAAGACCCCGACGAGGAGCTAGCAATCCGATGGAGCTAGTCGGAAACAGTAGCTCCATATGGACTCTCCATAGAGGCTAGATAAGTATGCAGCCGTAGCATAGTGTCATGGACTTCCTCTTATAGATTTGGATCGTGGAGATCATCTATCTGCGTAAAGGTATTATATTCTGAACACAAGTCGATCAACGAATATGATTTGTTGATCGATTGCATTTTATTTTTCTATAACATATTAGCATGTCTAGATCCAGAATAGGGTTTATTGATATGATCAATGCATATATAAAATTAATAGTAGATTAATTTTGCTTTCACCATAAATTTAATTCAAAAAAGTTTTAAAATTGCATGCTTTAACCTTACTCGATTTCCAACAAGATCCTCTTTTTCTAGCCCGGGGGCTCTATGAATCGAATCCCTCAACTTACCCCATGGAGGAAGTTCTAACCTTATGGAAGGATAGAAAATAAAGAACTTTCTCTTTTAATTATGAATAGAGGAAGGGGCATTCTTGAGTAACCCCTTCTTATCAAATTGGGGAATAAGTACCATCAGTCCTTGGTAGAAAGATAGTGCTTGAAGGTAAAAAATGTTCGTAATAAAGAAACTGTAGGATGGACCTTGGCTGAAAGACAGAGGGCAAGGAATCTTATAATAAATCTAAAAGAGTTTGGAATAACAGAGGCAAGGGATATGTCTAAAAAGCAAAAAAATGATCTAAGGTAGGGGCACAAGCTCAGCCGCTTGACCCAGAAAGCTCCAACTCGTACTTAGGAGGAACTCCATACTGAGCCCGAATTAGAAAAAGATCTTCAGAGGAAAGCAAGCAAGGGATGGTCTCAGGGATAAAAATTGGACAAGCTACCTTCCTAGATTCGATTTCATTCCTAGGGCCGAGGTTAGAGGAGCTCGGGTTGGATGGACTCCTAGAACTAGTGGATCAATAAACTTCGGAAGTCATTTTGGATCAAATAAACTTTAAAAAAAACACACTAAAATTTGAAAGAAATTGACGATGAAATTTTTGAAAAGCTAAGGAAGAATAACAAACCCTCTTGAAAAACCCCTGTAGGTTGAAAAATAAAAGAAAAATAAGAAAATATAGGAAGAGGGTTAGGAGACTAACTTATACCAGTTGGAGATTTCAAGGACACAGTCGAAAGGATGGAAGATGAATGGAGGGGGCATCGAAGACCAAAGGAATCATAGACAAAATGCAACTAGGCGCTCGGGCTTGATGAAGATGAAAGGCGAAGAAGAAAGAAGAAGAGCCTGAATGGGGGGAGAAGAAGGGAAGAACATTTAAGTAGTCAGACGGACTCCAAGATGGTTATGATTGTAGATCGCTTACGTCCAAATCTTATCTGTCATGTGTCCCTCTCATCATGGCCATAGCTGACGTCTGATAGGATTTTTATGGTGCCATGCATAGAGCTCCATGCTGGGAGGAGTTTCAAACACTAAGGTTATTTTGGATCATTCAACATTAAAGAAGCTTCGGTGTCAGTTCGAATATGCCAAACCTTTTCATCTTTCAAAAGTGGAAAGCCAGACAGGACTTCGATAATCGTAGATTTTGGTACTTTCTTCATTTGAACTTCGAACTCGAAAGTAGGAGGATAAGTATTGGGGATAAAATGGCTCCCACAAAAATTCAATCAGATATCCGACCTTAGTATAGTACTATCTAGAGTGATGACGGTTAAATTCGAACTTGAACCAAATTGTTTTCTTATTCTAGGCAAATTCTAGGAGCTCAGCCTTCAGACCTTATACACCAGACGACCCTCTCGATGACAATCCTCTCAGCTTTCTTTTGATAACTATAGAACTTGTCAAAGACATACTGAACTTTGGCAAATGTACTTGAATAGTGAGTAGAGTAGCCATTCAACTGATTTCGATCTCCGACTCAAAGTAGACGGTAGGCCTCCAACAAATATTGAATTCTAGCACCATCCGATCTTATCTAATGGCTGACCTTGAAGGCAGCCAAATTCCTCTACTTTATCTTGTGGGTTGCAGATTTTGGTAGCTTTACATCAAGGACCTTGGATAGATGAACTTGAGTCAGTAAAAGAACCTCGTCGTCAGCATAAGTCCAATCTTTAATCTAAAATAAGCAGTAGCCACTTCATAAACAGCAAATCTCGGTACTTCATTCTAGCTTCAAGTTAACTATGAATATCTGCCGAACTTCTTTAAGAGAGTTTGGCCGTAGTTCTTATTGAAGAACCTATCATCCCTTTCTGGCCTCCAGTCTGCCAAATCATAATGCCTACATCCACTCTCGACCGATCTTGAAGGCAGTCGAGCTCTTGAAAGCTGTCAAAGATAGCTCCATTAAGATTCAAACTCAGAATCCAGTTATGAATCCATCACCATCAATGCAAAGGTCGATCTTCGAAGCTCAATCAATCTGACCTTCAGTTCCAATGATAGTCAGCATAAATGAAACACCATCAAATTTGGAAGCCTTCGATCTTTTATCTGAACTCTAGCAAATATGATCCAACCATCAGCAAGTCACGATAAATGATAGTCCACTCTCTACAACAAACTCCAAATGGCCCTAATGGCTTTTTGATATTTTATTATGACTATCACTATTATTCTGTTATAGACTTCATCTATATAAGAGATCCTCTAAATACGTTGCTCCTCTCTCTAAGCTCTTCTCTCAGTTTTAATTCTCCTGTGTACTCCATTTATGTTGGCCAGGAAGCTAACTTGATCATCGGAGTGTCCTATCGGAGCCACCTACTTCGATCCAGACTTCGTTTTGCAGGTCTCGTTAGCGAGATCATTTTCACCACCTCCAGCGAACTCCGGCGTCCAATGATTTTTTGCACCAATACACACACAAATATATATATATATATATATATGTATGTATGTATGTATATATCAAGTTATATCAAGTATCAAGTATATATATATGTATATATACATATATAAATATACATACATACATATATATATATATATACATATATACATATATAAATATACATATACATATACATACATACATACATACATATATATATATATATATATATATATATATATATATATATATATATGTATGTATGTATGTATGTATGTATGTATGTATGTATGTATATATATATATATATATATATATATATATATATATATACGTATATATAGATATATATACATACATATATATATATATATATATATGTATATATATATATATATAGACACACACACACATACATACATACATATATATACACACACACACACACATACATACATACATACATATATATATATACATACATATACATACATACATACATACATACATACATACATACATACATACATAAATACACACACACATATATATATATATATATATGTGTGTGTGTGTGTGTGTGTGTGTGTGTGTATCCATTGACTTTTTTTTCTTTTTGAATGAACTGGGAGGTATGTACCACCCGCAAAATTTGAGACCCTACGTACACAAAAGCACGTACATATAAATATACATATGCATGTGTGCACGCTTGTGCAAATGCATGCATGTATTTGAAAAGATAATATATAATTGTTATTAAGTATTAAATCTCATACATATTGTTCATCATTTCCTAGTTAGTTTAATTTTTTGAGATCATTTGCTTGGTTAGCATGACATCAGGGCTTACGTTTGCAGGGATTGCAAGTTCAAATTACCTCCATATGTATACATTGTTGACCCATATCAACTTACTTCTATGGGGTCACTTGGTTAATTAACGTTATGGGATATTTAATAGTAGAATAGTCATTGTAATACAAATAATAGACCATTAGTTGATATTTAAGCCAATCCTTTAATAAAAGTAATAGTTTTCTGCCATCTATAAATAATATTTTATTAAAGAATAAAGGCATGGAAAGTACCATAGTTATTGATATGTGGATAATAGTACTGTTATATTGATCAATAATAGCAGCTATATTTTAACGATAAAAAACTCAAAATGGATAGGATAAATAACAGCTGTTTTAGCCGTTATATCGGTTAACGATGACTTTGGTGCGTCGGACTATTGATACAACCTTGCCTATATCTCCTAGCCTGACGTCAAGATCTTGCAATGTTGTCCATTGCAAGACCAACGACAATCACTTGCATTATTTCCAGCCTAGATTTAAGTTCTCCCCACAACCATTAATAGTGCTTTCCCACTATTTTAATATAGAGATAGATAGATAGATAGAGATATATAGATCATTATGAAAAAATTATTAGTTAGACCAGGTTCATCATGGACTAATAATAGTTTCATCATTTTTTCTTTGTTTTTGTTTCATTTTCTATATAATAACAACATGCACTGCAATGTATTTAATTTATTTTTCCTTCTTCGAACTAATAAATTATTAGTGGTCCATGGTGAACCTGGTCCCGCTAATAATTTTTCTCCACTATGGTTTCAAATTTCTTGCATTTGACCATGGGTAGATATGGTTCGTTCTCCATCTTTGGGACCAACCTCCATGATGTTAACGCATAATGGAGCCTTTTGCTCTTAGAAAGAAATAAGAGCCGACAAGTTGGTTGGCTGTTAAGATATGGCTCTAATTCTGCTTGAATTGCAGACATCCTTCACACGTGTCGGTAGTCGCGCAATTGGTAATTAAGATGCTGCAATGCATCCTTTTTGCTGGAAAATTTTAAGTCATGCAAAATACCTCGGATCGCGATTCTCTTTAATGGAGTGTTTTGATCCCCATCGTGAAGCATGGCGACATCAATGCACCGAACGTCTTGCATGTTATAATATTCTTGAATCATGTCAAAAGTTCACGTCCGAAAATATGCTTTCAACTTTGCGACTCCTCAGAAATATTTCATGGATGTCCAATTTTCACACTAGGTTTCGGCTCCAAACCTTTCTTAATTGGTAGGGTTAATATTGGTTCATGGATGTGACCTTGCATACAAGTTTGATTGCAATATATCTCAGAATCTTTGACATAATGGGAAGGGTTGGAATGACTTGAATTCTATGGCCAAAGGATTGCGGATATGTTAGACTCCTCAAATTCTGAAAACTAATGGTTGGATTCATCTTTGAGGCTCCTTGTGATCATTTGTTCCCTGCTGAAGGGGTTTCAGGAGGAGATATTGGTGTTTGAGTACTGGATTGGTTTGGCCATCTTAGCCTTGCACAGCAAGCAGGCCTGCTGCCATACTAAAGTTGGAGAGGCAGGCTACAAAAATCAACCACGTATCTCATGCTAGCTTGTCCAAATCTAGACAAGTATGTGATGTTACGTGTTCCTACCAACTAATTAATCCCTGTTGACGAGAAATGTATGATGGACGCTACAACCATACGGGATCAAAATCTCTTGGTAGAGTTGGAGACTGAAAGCGATGCTTGATATATGTAACTTTTTTTTTTTTTTTTTTTGGTGCACGGGGGGCGTCACGCCCTAATAGAGAAACGAAAACAAAGGAGGAAAGCAAATGGTGGCCATACCATATCAGCCATTATAAGAGATCGAACAGCAAACTCAAGGAGAGAAGAGAATAGGACACCCAAGTCAGCATGCGGTAGTTTTGACAAGGAATCCAAAGGCCGATTAGCTTCTCTATATATGTGAGAAATGGAGGAGTCGTCCAACTGGGAGTTATGCATGGAGTGATTTCTAGAGCCTTTGGAAATCCAGCAATGAGGGGATCACCTTCAAGACATATGCATGATTGGATCCTCTGCGAAAAGTACTCAAAAAGTGCTGTACCATCCATTTTATGATGGACGGCCGCACATGCATGTTAAATATTAAAAAGAAAAGGATTTATAAACCCCAAAGGTATTTGGATGGTTTGGACGGCTGTTCGTACTTTTTAAGCATCGCAGAGAATTTCTTTCCTTCAAAAGTAGTCACACACCTCAGCCCCTTTTGGACACGAATAAAGGCAGTGCTCTAGATCCTCAACATACATATATATATATATATATTGTATGTATAAAAGCTTCCATATTCCACCAAATTTAGAAGATGATCATTAAATTTAGAAGATCATCATATTTCTATTATATTTTTTGATTTTAGTACCACGATTCTTGTGTGAAACAAACCATCTAACCATTGATGTTGTGGGATAGGAATTTTTTGAATCTATTTATTGAATAATTGAATTGGGGGATCCTGGTTCCAGGTACCATCCGGGTTGAACAATTTAGACTTTATATACATCATGATAGAGATCTACATTAATCAAAGGATAAGTGGTGTGTTTGAAAAACCAAGGATCTTCTAACACATGGATGGTTTCTCCGTTGCCAATCTACCAACGGAAAAGAGTGTTTGATCCATTTACCACCTACACAAATGGCATGCCAGATGGATGAAGATCCCCTTGGGCAATGATAATCTTTTACAAAGTGAACTTACATTTATCATGAACCTAGGATGCCCACCATGACTTTTTATTGGGCAGTAAACTCCCAGCTGCCTTGCGTTACGAATTCCAGGAGACTGCATGCTATTTTTCAAAGATGGTAACCTGAGAGTGGGGAGGAACCTTAAAAATTTAATTACAAAAATTTATGCCCAACAATAAATTTAAGAGATATTTATGCAGTGCTTAGCAGTAATTAAATATGCACTAGAAGAATAAAAATAAATGCAAACATACAATCATAAATATAAGAAATTTATAGTAGTTCGGTACTTAACACCAGTGTCTACTCTCCAAGTCTTGCTATTTGAAAATTCTACTATATATTCTCTCTCTTGATTATAGCGTGATTATTTTGCCGGATTCACAATCAAATCCAGTTGATTTTTCTCAACTTACCAACAAAAATCTTACACTAATTATTTTTATAGGTTCACAATCAACACATTTGGTTCCGGGCTCACCAACTAAAATCCTACACCATCCAATTCTAGATTTGGATAAGCCTCAATCCTAAGTTTCTTTCCTCAAAAGAGAAACTTGTAAAGAAAAATAATAAAATAATTAAGTACAGAAAAAATGAGCCAAATCTCAAGAAAATAAAATTTGTTAAAGCTCAGAAAAGTCGTTGATATCGATGCTCTTTGTAGATTTAACTTTCTTCTTGAGTGGATGAGAGAGGCTCGAATGGATTCTTGAAAGATATTTTAGTTGGTTGCATGCATAAACAAATCTTTTAACTCCTCTCTATCTTCCTTTCTTAAATATATTGAATGCACTTAATGAGAACTAAAGTTTTTCGCTTTTCTATTTTTTTTTAAATTTTCTAATTGAATTCCAAGTCTTAAATAGCCTTAAAATTGGCTTTAGCAAACATACTAACTATTATGGAAGCCAAAATAGTTATTAGACAAAACTTTTGCCCATTAAAGATAGCTAGAAAAACTAGCCATTATGCTGTCAAATTGTCTGAGTCGGCTCATCTAGATTTTGAATCGACTATTCGCCCATGTGCGTATGTATGTATGTATATATATGTATGTATGTATGTATGTATGTATTATGTATGTATGTATTTATGTATGTATGTATGTCTTTATATGTATAGATATACTATTGTATAATATATATATATATAATATATATATATATATATAATATATATATATATATATATATATATATATATATAATATATATATATATATATATATATATATATATATATATATATATATATATATATATATATATATTATATATATATATATATATATATATATATGTATGTATGTATGTATGTATGTATGTATGTATGTATGTATGTATGTATGTATGTATGTAATGTATACATATATATGAATATATATATTAGTAGGCAAAGCTTGATTTCAATATATGTATATATTATATATATACATATATGTATGTATATATATATATACATATATGTATGTATATAATTATACATATATTTATATATAAATATATATATATATATAATATATATATATACATATATGTATAACATACATCTATATATATATTTATATACATAACATTATATATACATACATATATATATATATATACATACATATATATATATATATATATATATATATATATATATATATATATATATATATATATATATATATATATGTATATATGTATGTATGTATGTATGTATGTATGTATGTATACATATACATGAATATATATATTAGTAGGCAAAAGCTTGATTTCAAGCTTGAATTCGAGCTCGAATATGACTCAATTGATATTTAAGCTAAGTTAAGTCGATATCGAGTTTTACTTATTTTTCGTCGAGCCAAGCTCGAGCTTAAGATATTAAGATTTGATCGATTTCAAGCTAAGTTTTGAGTTCGAATATTTTGAATCGAATCGAATTTGAGCTTCCAACCACTCCACTAGACTCGACTCGATTGTATCCTATAAAATACCACCATCCCTCCATTTAAGACTATGCATCTATTTACATCCTACTAAATTCATATCTGGTAAGGGGAAAGTGACCAGATACTTCGTTGCAAATTACGTATCGACTTCTTCAATGCGCAGCATCATTCTGGACCTCTTTTTATTAGCCATAGAGAAGGAGGTTAGTTCTACCAAATCAGTAGTGGCTAGTAGAAAAAAAGAGTAATAGACGTTTTGTACTCATGAAGACTTTCTTCTTGTTGATGCTACTCTTAGGGAGAGTGATATCATGGATGAGTATTGGTAGCGTGAGAGTCATGCAACTCTAACTCTTGAAGAGGTTTGCTCAAAGTGTTTCATTGATGTGCATATTCATACTCATGCAACATGATTAGAATCCCAAAGTTAACAAGATTGCATAAAAAAGGTATGGAAAGTAATGTACAGCTATTTTATACAAAAGTAGAAGAAAGCCCAACTATGGTTTGTACAAAGATGGGAAAATATCAAAGCACTTGGAGAAGCAGATAACGAGCAGCACATGTAGATTCTTCTCATGCCATTCCATGATATGATGGTAGCCGTCCCATGCCATAATAGTATATTCTATATTAACCATCCCATACTATATTAGTATATCTATTAGTAGCCATCCCATATC
>QRFJ01000091.1:1068877-1071673 GCA_006176705.1 Cocos nucifera | reverse complement strand
TCGAAGGATGGAAGATGAATGGAGGGGGCATCGAAGACCAAAGGAATCATAGACAAAATGCAACTAGGCGCTCGGGCTTGATGAAGATGAAAGGCGAAGAAGAAAGAAGAAGAGCCTGAATGGGGGGAGAAGAAGGGAAGAACATTTAAGTAGTCAGACGGACTCCAAGATGGTTATGATTGTAGATCGCTTACGTCCAAATCTTATCTGTCATGTGTCCCTCTCATCATGGCCATAGCTGACGTCTGATAGGATTTTTATGGTGCCATGCATAGAGCTCCATGCTGGGAGGAGTTTCAAACACTAAGGTTATTTTGGATCATTCAACATTAAAGAAGCTTCGGTGTCAGTTCGAATATGCCAAACCTTTTCATCTTTCAAAAGTGGAAAGCCAGACAGGACTTCGATAATCGTAGATTTTGGTACTTTCTTCATTTGAACTTCGAACTCGAAAGTAGGAGGATAAGTATTGGGGATAAAATGGCTCCCACAAAAATTCAATCAGATATCCGACCTTAGTATAGTACTATCTAGAGTGATGACGGTTAAATTCGAACTTGAACCAAATTGTTTTCTTATTCTAGGCAAATTCTAGGAGCTCAGCCTTCAGACCTTATACACCAGACGACCCTCTCGATGACAATCCTCTCAGCTTTCTTTTGATAACTATAGAACTTGTCAAAGACATACTGAACTTTGGCAAATGTACTTGAATAGTGAGTAGAGTAGCCATTCAACTGATTTCGATCTCCGACTCAAAGTAGACGGTAGGCCTCCAACAAATATTGAATTCTAGCACCATCCGATCTTATCTAATGGCTGACCTTGAAGGCAGCCAAATTCCTCTACTTTATCTTGTGGGTTGCAGATTTTGGTAGCTTTACATCAAGGACCTTGGATAGATGAACTTGAGTCAGTAAAAGAACCTCGTCGTCAGCATAAGTCCAATCTTTAATCTAAAATAAGCAGTAGCCACTTCATAAACAGCAAATCTCGGTACTTCATTCTAGCTTCAAGTTAACTATGAATATCTGCCGAACTTCTTTAAGAGAGTTTGGCCGTAGTTCTTATTGAAGAACCTATCATCCCTTTCTGGCCTCCAGTCTGCCAAATCATAATGCCTACATCCACTCTCGACCGATCTTGAAGGCAGTCGAGCTCTTGAAAGCTGTCAAAGATAGCTCCATTAAGATTCAAACTCAGAATCCAGTTATGAATCCATCACCATCAATGCAAAGGTCGATCTTCGAAGCTCAATCAATCTGACCTTCAGTTCCAATGATAGTCAGCATAAATGAAACACCATCAAATTTGGAAGCCTTCGATCTTTTATCTGAACTCTAGCAAATATGATCCAACCATCAGCAAGTCACGATAAATGATAGTCCACTCTCTACAACAAACTCCAAATGGCCCTAATGGCTTTTTGATATTTTATTATGACTATCACTATTATTCTGTTATAGACTTCATCTATATAAGAGATCCTCTAAATACGTTGCTCCTCTCTCTAAGCTCTTCTCTCAGTTTTAATTCTCCTGTGTACTCCATTTATGTTGGCCAGGAAGCTAACTTGATCATCGGAGTGTCCTATCGGAGCCACCTACTTCGATCCAGACTTCGTTTTGCAGGTCTCGTTAGCGAGATCATTTTCACCACCTCCAGCGAACTCCGGCGTCCAATGATTTTTTGCACCAATACACACACAAATATATATATATATATATATATGTATGTATGTATGTATATATCAAGTTATATATATCAAGTATATATATATGTATATATACATATATAAATATACATACATACATATATATATATATATACATATATACATATATAAATATACATATACATATACATACATACATACATACATATATATATATATATATATATATATATATATATATATATATATGTATGTATGTATGTATGTATGTATGTATGTATGTATGTATATATACATATATAAATATACATACATATATATATATATGTATATACGTATATATAGATATATATACATACATACATATATATATATATATATATATATATATATATATATAGACACACACACACATACATACATACATATATATACACACACACACACACATACATACATACATACATATATATATATACATACATATATACATACATACATACATACATACATACATACATACATACATACATAAATACACACACACATATATATATATATATATATGTGTGTGTGTGTGTGTGTGTGTGTGTGTGTATCCATTGACTTTTTTTTCTTTTTGAATGAACTGGGAGGTATGTACCACCCGCAAAATTTGAGACCCTACGTACACAAAAGCACGTACATATAAATATACATATGCATGTGTGCACGCTTGTGCAAATGCATGCATGTATTTGAAAAGATAATATATAATTGTTATTAAGTATTAAATCTCATACATATTGTTCATCATTTCCTAGTTAGTTTAATTTTTTGAGATCATTTGCTTGGTTAGCATGACATCAGGGCTTACGTTTGCAGGGATTGCAAGTTCAAATTACCTCCATATGTATACATTGTTGACCCATATCAACTTACTTCTATGGGGTCACTTGGTTAATTAACGTTATGGGATATTTAATAGTAGAATAGTCATTGTAATACAAATAATAGACCATTAGTTGATATTTAAGCCAATCCTTTAATAAAAGTAATAGTTTTCTGCCATCTATAAATAATATTTTATTAAAGAATAAAGGCATGGAAAGTACCATAGTTATTGATATGTGGATAATAGT
>QRFJ01000091.1:1008877-1063877 GCA_006176705.1 Cocos nucifera | reverse complement strand
GTAGCCATCCCATATCATATTAATTAGTCTATTTCGTAACAGGGCACTCGATAATAGTAGGAAAAGTCCAATAAACAAATTTTCAAAATTTAAATTCAAATGCAAAGTAGACTACAATAAAAATATTAATTATATCATTTAATCATTAAGATTTTTAAGTTTGGTAAATAATATTGGAAACAAAAGAGCTTGGCTAATAAACTTGTCAACATCTCGAGTTATTATCATATTAATGGTTGTTTGATAATAATACAAATTGACATCTTGCTTGAGATCTAAGTCAGATAAAAATTTCATTAAAACTTTATTGAAGAACATAGAGTTAATTATTAAAAATTATCCTAATTATCATAGGAGAGATATTCATGGAACTAATCAAACGAATCAAGGATTTGATTATGAAAATTAAACTCAACAATTTATTGAATTTGGATTGGTTCTTCAAATTAGACTCAAAACTTTATTGGATTGGATTCAGGTAAAGGCTGAATTACATAAAAAATCATTGTGGAAAATATGCAGTTAGGATACAATAATAGATTTTTACATTCTTGTGCAATGCATAGTAGTTGGCTTTTAAACCATCTATTGTTGGATTAGACCAAGGGATAGTAATGCTAATGGAGGCTTCTCATATAATAATAATAAAAAGAGGCCTACAAAATATAGATAAATTTGAGATAGGCATACCACTTAAGATATGCTTTTAAAGACAATTAATTCTCCATTATATGTGAGGATTTCGTGGAAATAATTCTCTCCATGATCTAAAGTCCACACACTTTCACTTTAGACTACACCTCGAAAGTATAGCACACGTATGCCACACACTTTTCAAATAAAAATTTAATAATAAAGTAAATAATAATGATAATAATATCGATAATGATGGTGGTAAAAGAGGATACTGTGTTTTTAAGGGAAAAAAAAAAAAGGTGATATGGTAAGGAAGAGAGGGCGTGTGATACACGGTATTAGCTTTTGTTAATTTGGAAGAGGGAGAGTACGGGAGTAAATGATTGAATAAAATAATGGAAAGAAGGTGAAAGTGATTCATCTTTGCCACAATGCATTGGTATGCATGGGAGTGAAACAAAGTACCTCTTCGATAAAGGAAACAATTGGTCAAGATTTAAATTACCCGGGTCCAACGTATTGGACCTACATGAGGATTTAAACAATAAGTTGTTTAAGGTGTCCTAACAAATGGATAAAGCATAACTTAGATTTGCATCCTTCAATGCACTACACACTATGTAGGCCCAAACTATATGTTTCAGGCATGCATAGCAGACTAGAATATGGTATAAACAGAAATATATCGTACCTGATTATTATGATTTTTTTAGGAATAAATATTATGATATTCCAAAGCAAGATTATTTTAAAACAATCCATGAAACTCCTCTATGTCTTGTAAATCATGTTGGCAGATGGTTATTACAATCTTAGTTCGTGAAGATCCATGCAAATATATATTTAATCTCATATCGATTATTCGATAGAAAGATATTGAATATTTATACAAAAATTCAATAAATTCAAATAATATTTTTTATATAGTTTTTTTGAATGAAATCCTAAGTTATGATAAATAGTATCAAAGCCGATTCGACCTATAGTTTGTATAAACTAGAAATACTATAGCACAGATTTATTGGGACTGATCATGAATTTAATTGTAGTGTCTATGAATTATTTAGTTTGACAAGAACACTATGGTTTAAACAAGAGAAGTACGTGGAGAGTGTATTTAATTTTATATTGATTAATTATTTAAAAAATTTAAATATTTATATAAAATTAAAAAATTTAAATAATATTTTTTGACCAATATTTTTGATGATGTTTTGAGTCATTATATGGTAAATTGTCATGCACTCGTTATGGAGAGGGCATGATATCTTTTAGATCCGGTACAAACTGAAATAGGATCCTCATTTGTTTGTCATCCTTTTGGTGTACTTTCTCAAACAATGAGACGTATGCTGATTTATACTTTGGGAATTTGGGCATGCTTTTAGATTGCATAATTGCAACAAACTTTAAAAATAGTTTTTTGAGTGGGATGGTCGTGCTCTTGTGTGATTTGGCTCTTGGGAAGTGCCTCTGAATTTTATCTGAAATAATGGTCATGACTTTGTTCTTTGAGGAAAAGGAATCGGGCTGTACGTGGACGAAACCCAAATATGATAGAAAGAAATGGAAAACTACAACGGTTGGCCAGGGCTAACCGAGAACAATGTTCGGATCACAGGATATGACTACAGAGTTGAGAATTCCCTCAAAAAGGACAACGGAACTAAGAAAGTTTAACGACAGAAAATATTTTCTCTTTATTCCCCCAAGAATCTTGCCCAGTCGTTAACAAGGGAGATGATGTTGTTATTGAGCCCCTTTGCAGCTGTCTTGGATTTGCTATTTTGCTTCTGTAAATTCTTGATTTTTGTTTCATCAAACACTGCATCAGATAACTTCAATATCCAAGGTAAAATCAATCTTTTGTGTTCCTCCTCACTGCTTTGGGGATAGCGCAAAATGCAATAATTATGTCGCCAAGATTAATTTTTACTCCTCTTAGCAAAATTGTCATTTTTCCAACTCAAATGGAAATTAGATTCTGTTAAAGGGATGCAATATGCTAAGGTTGAAATTTTCAAAAATGAAGGTTCCTCAATCCAATTAATTACTTACATTCTTATTCGTTTCGATTTCTGACCATTTTAATTCCCATACTCCATTCCATGTGCCAAGGACTGCTTATTTTCTTCACCAACAACGGTCGGTCGTATTTTCTGATTTCGATTCGTTGCGGACCATGACTGCTTTTCCAGTTAGCACCATGCAACAGGAAGGAAGCCTCAAGGTTATATTAAATTAGTGCTAAAACTCGTGCACATTCATGCACATGCGCACGTGTGCATGCACATGCACAAGTACGTGTTCTAAACTAGTTACCTATTTCTCAATTTATCCAGCATACATGGCATCCAACGAATCACCCAACTCATGTGGATTTCGTGTCCGGACGCCGGCGGCGGGTGATGATGCCCGTCAGCTGGAACCGTGAGCTGCACGGTGACATGGATGTGGCCTCTGGGCGACAGCAAGAGTTGCCGCCGCTGGGCCAATGCTCTTGCCAACCTCATAGAAAACAGTTTTAGGATGCCCTGGTTCTCGCTGTTGGAGGGGCATGTAAACCTGGCTCCAGCTGAAGGACCGGAAGTGCTTGGTGCCGAAGGCCCTTGGCAACAATATCATGACCTCAGTGACATCCCGGTAGCCAAAGAGGAAGCAGACAATTGGGTATTGCTACCATCACCACTATATACGTCTATTGATATTATTTTGGCAAGTCGGATGGTGTAAATTAAATGAGAAAAATATATTTGTAAGAGTCCGAACATAAATTATTACCGAACTGGAATAGAAGATCGGTCATAGATACCCACAAAGTGGATTCCGTTTGATTCGCTATATACGTGGCCATCCAATTAATCAACAACACTGTTCACTTTTCTATGAATATGCCGGACATTAAAAGATTGTGAGGATTGTAATAGTCTCCAACAGTCCTTAAAATAGGATGATATCTGCACTCGGAATTAGTTGGATCGACAAGCTCTCAAATGACCCTCATAGAATCACCTTTTAAATAAATCTGTGAAGCTCATAATATATATACAGTATAATTAAGAGCCTTCCATGTTAGGAAAAGAGGAGGAATTAGTTCTCTTCAATGAGAACGTCTACATAGACCAATAATGGAACTAAGGCAAAGTTAAGTTATTTTTAAGAAGTAAAATTTTTTTTTATGCGCATCTGAAAATTCAGTACATGTGCCTTTCTTATAAGCATTCTTGGCAAGTAACGTTGCCACATTTCTAGCTCTCATATAATCCCACTACTAATAGATATCCCGCTGCTAGATATAGTAGCCCTTGTACTTGGTCAACTAATAGCCGTTAACTCAACTAACCAGATTATGGGGAATATATACGCAAACCACGTCTTTTAAATTCTAGAGCCCACTTTGAATCACATACATTCAACACTCCTCCTTAATTCAAGGTAGTTGACACTAAGAAGTGATCTAAAGTAGACGTGCTTGTTACAAGAAAGTGATTTAGCAAAAATGTCTGCAACTTGTTTATGTATATTGCAATACTTTAGCTCTACCAGTCCTTTAGCCACCAAGTTATGAATAAAATGATGTCGGATGTCGATATGCTTTGCTCTTCCATAAAAAGTTGGGTTCTTTGTCATTACTATTACTGCTTGATTGTCACACAATATATAAGTAGCTCCTTTTTGAGGTTGACAACGATCTTCGAGTAAGCTTGGCAAGCCGAAAATGCCACGACCACATACTCTACTTCAGAAAATGATGAGACTATTACCGCTTGCTTTTTTGAACTCTATAAAATAGCTTTTGATCCAAGAGTGAATAAATTGCAAAAAGTACTTCTTCTATCATCTACAGAACCTACCCAATTACGGTGTGAATATCCAAACAAGTTAAAAATAATCACATATAAATACCAAATTCTATAATTTGTTGTTCCGGCGATGTAGCGTAATATTTGCTTAGCTGCTCCAAAATGATGCTTAGTTGGATTATGCATAAACTTAAAAATAACACCAACAGAAAAGGCAATATCCAGTCAAATATGTATCAAATAAATTAGGTCACCTACCAAACTTCTAAATAATTTTGTATTTGCCATTTGTGTACCATCTTCAAGCCTCAACTTATCATTTATGTTCATAGGAGTGGCTATCACTTTGCAATTTAATATTTCAAATTTTTTCAGCAAATCTTTAGTATATTTCTCTTGTGATATAAAAATTCCTTCTTTGCTTTGTTTAATCTCAAAACCAAGAAAATAATGCAATAAGTCCAAATATGTCATCTCAAATTCTCTCATCATACTTCTTTTAAATTCTTACATAAGCAAATTTGAAGAACCTATATATATCATATCATTAACATAAAGGTAAACTAAAAGAAAATTGTTATCTTTTCTTTTAAAATAAAGTGTGGGTTCATTAACACTTCTTATAAATCTATTTTGGTAAAAATATGAGTCGATGTTGGTGTACCATATCCTTGATGCCCGCTTCGATTCATAAAGAGCCTTCTTTAGCTTGTATACTTTATCCTCCTTGTCACTGACTATGAATCCATTAGGCTAACAAACATAAACTTCCTCTCCCAATTCACTATTTAAAAAGGCAAACTTAACATCAAATTGATAAAAAGATAATTTCAATGAATAGCTAATGCCAAAATAATTTTTATAGTTTCAAATCAAGCAACTAGTGGGAAGATTTCTTGAAAATCAATACCTTGCTGCTGTGCATACTCTTTTACTACCAGTCAAGCTTTGTACTTTTGTATGCTTTCATCTACATGATATTTAGTCTTAAAAATCTATTTCAATCAAATTGCAATTTTACCTTGAGGCAAGTCCATTAACTCCCATATTTTCTTTTTTTTCAATAGCTGCTGTTGGGAATAAACCCTGCTCCTACCGAAGTCCAGCCTGGTGCTTAGCCTAATGCAGCTGGTGATCACGGAAGAGCTTCAATCGAGAATTCTCTCCCTAACAGCCGAACTCATTCAGTGGTCGAACTCCTCCAGTGGTCGAATCCAATCGAACTTCTCAGCGACCGACCCCCAGCCAAATTCCTTCAGCTGACCAAACTTCTCAGCAGTTGAGCCCCAGTCGAACTCCCCAACAGTCGAATTTTTGTCGAACTCTCCCAGACTTCTCTTTCGACTGGGCTTCGTCAAGATCCGGACTCTTTTCTAGATTTCTCCTTCGACCGGACTTCTCCCAGATTTCTCCTTCGATCGGACTCCTCCTTCGGTCGGACTTCTACGGGAGCCAAACTTCCTCCGGATCCTCCTTCAGTCGGACTTCTATAGGAGCCAAACTTCCTCCAGATCCTCCTTCAATCGGACTTCTGCGGGAGCCGAACTCCCTCCGGATTTCTCCTTCAGTTAGACTTCTATGAGGGCCGAACTCTTTCCAGAATTTTTCTTCAGTCGGACTCCTTCCTGAAGCCAAACTCCTTCTGGATCGCTTCTGCAGTCGAATTCCTCCAGGAGCCAAACTTCTTTTGGATTGCTCCTGTAATCGAATTCCTCTAGGAGCCAAACTTTTTTTGGATCGCTCTTGCAGTCGGACTCCTCTAGGAGTCGAACTTCTTTCAAATTGCTCCTGCAGTCGGATTCCTCCAAGAGCCAAACTCTTTTTGGATCGCTCCTACAATCGGACTCCTTCAGGAGTCGAACTCCTTCTAGATTGCTCATGCAGCTGGATTCCTCCAAGAGCCAAATTTCTTTCAGATCGTTCTTACAGTCAAACTCCTCTAGGAGCCGAACTCCTTCCAAATCGCTCTTGCAGTTAGACTCCTTCAGGAGTCAAACTCCTTTCGGATTGGCCCTACAGTCGGATTCTTCTAGCAGCCGAACTCCTTTCAGATCGCTCCTATAGTCAGACTCTTTCAGAAGCCAAACTTCTTTCGGATTGCTCCTGCAGTCGAATTTCTTTAGGAGCCAAACTCTTTTCGAATAGCTCTTATAGTTGGACTCCTTCAGGAGTCGAACTCCTTTCGGATTGCTCCTACAGTCAAATTTCTTTAAAAGTCGAACTCCTTCTAGAATTCTCCCTCAGTCGATTTTTCACAGAAGCCAAACTCCTTTCAAACTTCTCCTTCAGTTGAATTTCTACAGGAGCCAACTTTCTTCTGAATTACTCTTATAGTTGGACTCCTCCAGCTCAATCAGACTCTGAATGCATCCTTCCACCAGATGACATGACTGCCATTATCGATCTAGCGACACCGCTCTCTCTATAACAAATCCCATACGGCCCATGATCGAACGATATGACTGCCACTATTGGTCTGGTGACACCTCTCTCTCCATAGCAAATCTTATGCGGCCCATAATCGGACGACATGGTCGCCACAATCAATCTAGTGACACCTCTCTCTTCGTAGTAAATTTCATGCGGTCCACTATCGGACGATATGGCTGTCACCATCAATCTACTACAGACTCTGTTCATAAGAAGAAACCCTCTAGATATGATTTCTCTAAGCTCTCCGCTCCCCCTCTAAACTCTACCGAACTCTCTCCTGAGAACTCCATTATTGTTGGTCAGAAGAGTTGACTTGATCATCGGAGGGTCTTACAGGACCCACCACCACCGACTCCAGATGAGACTTTATTTTGCAGGTTATCGATGGCGACCTCATCTTCCTCGGCTCCGACTTAATTCGGTGTCAACCAAATTCTGCACCAACAGAATTAGCGCTAGAGGAAGAGCCCTCTATTCTTGAGGTTTTCTTGTTCTTAAAGGAGTGCTTAGCGACGATCTCTATCCTCCCTCTCTAGAAATCTCTCTTCTTCCTCTCTAGAGTTCTTCTCCGAGAAAAATGCCTCCCAGAAGAGCTTCGACCCAACGATCAATGGCCTCCGCAGCCAGATCCTGTCCAAATCTATCTGCTCCCACTTTAGTTTCGACAACTCAAGCTCTACTTATAGCCATGGTAGATGTGGAGTAGTTCAACCTACTGGTCCAGCAGGTTCGTGGCCTCACGGAGGCGATGTAGGCCATGCATCGGTAGGCCCCAGCACTAGTTCGATCGGTGTAGGCTTCTTCGAAGCCCCATGGTCCAATCTGGGAACGATCGACTTGGGCTATCCGACCTCTGATTCCCGAAAAGGGGAAGCAGAGGATGGAGGACCCTTACTCGGACCACGACTCGACCCAGGGGGAAGCTTCACACCCGTTCCATCAGAAAAACTTAGAGATTAATGACCGCGAAGATCTTTTGGATCAAAGGCTCCTAGAAATGAGCTGATGAATTGAAGAGCTTCATCATACTTTCTCCTCACACGGTAATAATATTCATACTGATCCTCTTTTTTTGCAAAAAATTATGTAGAAACTGATTTCGTCGAACTTCAAGCTTCCACAGTTTGAGAGTTGTGACGGAACCACCGATCTAGTCGACCACTTAGAGGCCTTTCGGATAATAATGTTGCTCCATGGTGCGTCAGATGCTATTTTGTGCTGGGCTTTCCCGTCCACCCTCAAGGAAGCCGTTAGAAATTGGTACTCGATGCTTAAGTCGAGTACCATCTTATCATTTGATCAGATGAGCTGTCAGTTCACAGCTCACTTCATCAGCAGTCGACGTCTGTGTTGAGGTTCAGATTTTTTGATGACCATCAAGCAAAAAAAGAGAAAATTCATCTGGACTTATGTCATCCGATTTAATGCTACCGCATTAGAGGTTCGAAACCTGGATCAATCAGTCATCATGGCCTCTTTCAAGGGCGGCCTTTAGAAGAATGATTTGCTATTCTTCTTGAAAAAGAAGTACCCTAGGGACTTTACCAATATATTAGCTCGGACTGAAGGTTATACCCGAGCTGAAGAGGTCTTCAAGACTAAGGATGATGAAGCCTTTGGTGAGCAGTGAATCAACGGGTTGGGCAGGCCCATCGAAGAAGGGAAGCCAAATGAAGCTCGACCATATTTTCAAACTCCTTCTGAGCGCAAGCAGGCCCGAACTCCTCTCCAGGCTCGGAGGTAGGGAAGTCCCAATGGAAGGACATGCCGAGGTTCTTTCCAATGAAGATTTCACAACTACGTCTTCCTCAATGCTCCAAAAACCCAAGTACTGATGGAAATCAGGGAGCAACCATCGAGACTGGAGAGGATGCATTCTCGTCCCAGCAAGTGCAATCCCAACAAATTCTATCTTTATCATCGTGACTATGGTCACGACACTGAAGAGTGTATCCAACTCCAAGATGAGATCGAGGAGCTCATCGGAGCTCATCAGATGAGGCAGAGTTGGTCGATTCCTACGGAGACAGCCTGAAGGATGGGAAGATCGACCGAGGGCATTATCATAGCCTGAACCATCAAGGAGGAAGGATCAACAAGAAGATCGATCATCTCTCGGTGTCATCAGCACTATCTCAAAGGGACTTCAGTGAGGAGAGGCCAGCAGATTCGAGGGATCGGTGAAGAGATGGAGGATTGAGGAACTCGTGATCTTTACCAAGGTAGATGCCCAAGGGGTCCAGTTTCTGCATAATGATGCAGTTGTAATTTCTTTAAACATTATCGACTATGATGTATGCCGCATTTTGGTGGATAATGGAAGCTCGATTGATGTATTATTTTACGATGCTTTCTCGAAAATGTCCTTATCCGATGACCGCTTGGGGCCTATGAACTCCTCATTGATAGGCTTCACTGACGATGCTGTATCAATTGAGGGCATAATAACTTTGACTGTGACTGCAGGGTAACGCTCAAAATTGGCTAAGACGTAGGTCAATTTTTTAGTAATAAGGACTCCATCCGCCTATAATGCTATTCTCGACTGACCTGATCTAAATGCACTTCGGACGGTGGTATCAATCTATTATTTAAAGATGAAGTTTCTGATGAGTCATAAAATCGGAGAGGTCAGGAGAGATCAGGCTCTGGCGAGGTACTGCTACTCAATCATCCTGCATAAGGAAGAATGGTTCGACCCTTATCCTATTGACGGGCTAGATGTCCGCGATGACCTTACTGAGGAGCGGGGCAAGCCTATGGAGGACCTCATCTTTGTACCCTTAAATGATGGGAATGTGGAGCACGCGGTGTAGATCGGCTCCAACTTGAGAGACGAGGTTCGAGAACAACTCGTTACCTTCCTCAGGAGAAATATGGATGTCTTCGCCTGGACCCCAGTGGATATATCGAAAATTAACGTCGAGATCATGGAACATCGACTGGCCGTTGATCCGAAGCATCGATCGATAAAAGAGAAGATAAGCCACCATGTTTCGGAGAGGCAGAAAGCAATTATCGAAGAAGTAGGCAAGCTCCTCAAAGCTGGATTCATCTGAAAGGTTAACTATCCGACCTGGGTCTCAAACGTGGTCCTCGTCAAAAAAGCAAACAACAAGTGAAGGATATCCATAGACTTCAAAAAGCTGAACAAGGTCTGTCCAAAAGATAGCTACCCTCTACCTAGGATTGATCAACTAGTGGATGCGACCTCGAGCCACGAGCTTCTCACCTTCATGGACACCTTCTTCGATTATAATCAGATATGGTTGGCGCCTGAGGATGAGGAGAAAACTACTTTCGTTACTGACCGTGGTCTTTATTGTTACAGGGTTATGTTCTTTGGACTCAAAAATGCAGGGGCAACATACCAGCGCCTGGTCAACAAGATCTTCAAGGAGCAGATCGACCGTAACATGGAGGTGTACGTGGATGACATGCTAGTCAAAAGTCGAGCTTCTACTAACTATCTCATCGACTTTGAAGAGATCTTCGATGCACTCAGGAAGCACAAGATGAAACTGAACCCGATCAAGTATGCCTTTGGTATGACCTCTGGAAAGTTTCTGGGGTTTATAATGTCGAGGCGTGGAATTGAAGCAAATTTTGAGAAAATTCGAGCCATTCAAGAGATGACTGCTCCAAAAATGATCAAAAAAG
The DNA here is from genome assembly GCA_006176705.1 of Cocos nucifera. NCBI lineage: Eukaryota > Viridiplantae > Streptophyta > Magnoliopsida > Arecales > Arecaceae > Cocos > Cocos nucifera. The sequence continues at coordinate 1,053,345 of QRFJ01000091.1, read as the reverse complement.
TTTAACGCTTAATTGAAAAAATGGAATTACTAAATCACTTCATCTCGAGATCGGTCGAGCGATGCATGCCCTTCTTTCGAGTTCTCAGGCAATCAAAGAACTTCTGCTGGATGGAAGAGTGCCAACAAACATTCGAGGAGCTTAAAAACTACTTCAGCTCACCTCCACTACTGGCAAAAGCCAAACCTAAAGAAGAATTATTTTTGTACCTAGCAGTCTCTCCGATGGCCCTGGCGGCAGTCTTGGTCAAGGAAGAAGCGAAGATGCAGCGACTGGTCTACTATGTAAGTCGGGTCCTGAAGGATGCGGAGATTAGGTACTCTAGGCTAGAAAAATTGACTTACTCTACTCTAATTGCTGCCAGAAGACTCTGATATTACTTTTAGGGGAACACCATAATGATCCTCACGGACCAACCAATAAAAGCAGTCCTTCATCGAATGGATGCTTTCAGAAGAATCGCAAAATGGGCGATCGAGCTCACGAAATTTGATATCAACTATCAACCTCGGCCATCGATCAAGGCCCAGATATTGACAAATTTTGTAGTAGAATATACTATTCTAGCTGAAGCCAAGCTTGAACGAAAAGAGATCGGCGCCCTGCTGTCGCGATCGAACCTCTTCGAGGAGAGTGCCAACCTTTTCGAAGGCTTATGGGCTCTGTACATGGATGGTTTGTCCAACTCTGCTAAAGTAGGTACGGGGTTGGTCTTAGTCAACCCTGAGGGAGTCATCGTCGAGTACGTGCTACACTTCGAATTTTTTGTGACTAACAATGGGGCCGAATATGAAGTGCTGATCGTCGGGTTAAAAATAGCAAGAGAATTAAAAGTAGATTGGCTTTAAGTCTACAGTGATTCTCAATTAGTAGTCGGCCAAGTTGATGGCAGCTACGAAGCGTGAGAGGAAAGCATGATAAAATACCTTAAGAAAGTAAAGGATTTGACTCTGATCTTCAGCAGTTTTGGCATTCGATAGATTCCAAGGGCAAAAAATGTAAGAGCCGATCTTCTCTCTAAGTTGGCCACTTCAGCCCCAGTCGAATTGCCTAAAGAAGTCTGAAGTGCCTAAGCCTAGAGGAATCATAAGTCATTTTATAGACGAAGCTTGAGCCGAGCTGGATTGACCCATTGGTCGCCTACCTCAAGGAGGGAGTCCTTCCTTATGATTCGAAAGAAGCTCGAAAACTCAAGAATCAAGCCTTCCAGTACATTTTTTACGAGGGTAGATTGTATAAGAGGTCGTATTCGCTACCGTTGTTAAGATGTCTCTGACCTTTAGAGGTCGACTTCGTATTGTGGAAAGTGCACGAGAAAATTTATGAAAGTCACGTAGGAGCCAGATCCCTATCACAAAAACTACTTCGACAAGGGTACTATTGGCCGACCTTATTTCATGATTCTGTGGAGTATGTTAAGAAATGTGGCCACTGTTAGAAGAATGCAAATATACAAAGACAATCAGCCTTTGAGCTTACTCCGCTAAGTGCACCTTGGCCATTTGCACAATGGGGAATGGACATACTTGGCCTTTTTTTGATGGCGTTCGGACAGCGGAAGTTTCTCCTGGTTGCGATCGACTATTTCACCAAATGGATCGAGGCTGAATCACTAGCAAAAATTACTGAGGCCAAGGTATAGGACTTCATCTAAAAGTCAATAGTCTACCAGTTTGGTCTACCCCAAACTCTCATAACTGATAATGGGCGATAGTTCGTTGGGATGAGGTTCGTCGAGTTCTATGAAAATCTAAATATCCCCCACCACTTCACATCGGTGGCTCACCCACAGGCAAATGGAAAAGCCAAAGTAACCAATCGGACTCTGCTGCAAGGCATCAAGATGAGGCTCGATAGAGCAAAGAAGGCCTGGATGGACGAACTCTACCACATCCTCTAGGCGTACCGAACTACATAAAGATTGTCGACTAGAGAAACACCTTTCGTCTTGGCCTTCGGAATGGAGCCAGTCATACCGATCGAGCTTAAACTCCTATCAGCATGGGTCACGGCCTTCAATGAGCAACATAACCCGCAGGATCTCAGAGCCAACCTCAATCTACTAGAAGAAAAAAGAAAGAAAGCCCAGGTTCGAATGACGGCCTACAGGCAAAGGGTGACCCGATATTATAACTCTAGAGTCAAAAGCAAAACGTTCAAAGTGGAGGACTTAGTGCTTCGATGAGCCACCATCTTCCAGCCTCAAAGTTAGGAAAAGCTTGCCCCAAATTGGGAAGGCCTGTATGAAGTGGTAGAGATCGTACGATCCAAGACTTATCATCTGAAGGAGCTTGGAGGAACAATGCTCCCACAACCTTGAAACTCAAAAAATCTGAGGATGTACTATCAGTAATTTTTTCTTAATAAAATATCTCAATTTCAACATTATTATTTCTTGGTGCAAAAATTATATGATGATAGGAAAAAAATGACTAAAAATAGCCATGTTAGGAACAGAAGGAGAACCTCATCCTAACATGAGCAAAGTCGAAGGTCTCGTTCATTTTAGACGAGATGGAGGAAGAGTTTCTGACAACGGCCCTTATGTACCCCCACAGTCCGTTAGAAATAGGAGGAGGACCTCATCCTAACGTGAGTAAAGTCGGAGACCTCATTCATTTTAGACGAGATAGGGGGAGAGGCCCTAACAATGACCCTTATGTGCCCCCATAGTTCGTTAGGAACAGGAGGAGGACCTCGTCCTAATGTGAGCAAAGTCAAAGGCCTCATTCATTTTAGACGAGATGAAGGGAGAAGCCTTGATAATGGCCCTTATGTGCCCCCACTATCCATTAGGAATAGGAGGAGAACCTCATCCTAATGTGGGCAAAGTTGGCCCCATTATGTCCGACAATAGCTGGAGATAAGATCTCCTTCAACCTCGGCTACTGGAGATAAGATTTTTCTCAAGCTTCTACGTCAACAGGAGATAAGATCTCCTTCAACCTCGGCTGCTGGAGATAGGATCTCTTCCGAGCCTCTACATCAACAAAAGATAAGATCTTCTTCAACCTCGACTGCTGGAGATAAGATCTTCGTCGAGCTTCTACGTCAATAGGAGATAAGATCTTCTTCAACCTTGGCTACTGAAGATAGGATCTCCTCCGAGTCTTTACATCAACAGGAGATAAGATCTCCTTTAACCTCGACTGCTGGAGATAGGATCTCCCTCGAGCCTCTACGTCAACAGGAGATATGATCTCCTTCAACCTCAGCTGTTTGGAGATAAGATTTCTTCCGAGCTTCTACGTCAATAGGAGATAAGATTTTCTTCAATCTCGATCGCTGGAGATAAGATCTTCTCTAAGCTTCTACGTCAATAGAAGATAAGATCTTCTTCAATCTCAACTGCTGGAGATAGGATCTCCTCCGAGCCTTTACATCAACAGGAGATAAGATCTCCTTCAATCTCGACTGTTGGAGATAAGATCTCTCTCGAGTTTCTACGTCAATAGGAGATAAGATCTCCTTCAACCTCGACTGCTAGAGATAAGATCTCTCCCGAGTTTCTACGTCAATAGAAAATAAGATCTCCTTCAATCTCGATTGGAGATAAGATCTCTTCCGACCTCAACTGCTGGAGATAAGATCTCTCGGAGCTTCTATGTCAATAGGAGATAAGATCTCCTTCAACCTCGACTGCTGGAGAAAAGGTCTCCTCCGAGCTTCTACGTTAATAGGAGATAAGATCTCTTTTAACCTCAACTGCCGAAGATAAGATCTTCTCCGACCTCAGCTGCTAGAGATAAGATCTCCTCCGAGCTTCTACATCAATAGAAGATAAGATCTCCTTCAATCTCGACTACTAGAGATAAGATCTTTCCCGACCTTAGCTGTTGGGGATAGGATCTCTCCTGAGCCTCTACATCAATAGAAGATAAGATCTCCTTCAACCTCAACTGCTGAAGATAAGATCTTCCCTGACCTCAGTTGCTGGAGATAAGATCTTCCCCGAGCTTCTACGTCAATAGGAGATAAGATCTCCTTCAACCTCGACTGCTGGAGATAAGATCTCTCCCGACCTCGACTGCTGGAGATAAGATCTCTCCCGACCTCGACTGCTGCTGGAGATAAGATCTTTTTCGAGCCTCTACATCAATAGAAGATAAGATCTTCTTCAACCTTGGCTGCTGGAGATAAGATCTCCCCCGACCTCGACTGTTGGATAAGATCTTTCCCTAGCTTCTACATTAATAGGAGATAAGATCTTCTTCAACTTCGACTGCTGGAGATAAGATCTCCTCCGAGCTTCTATGTCAACAGAAGATAAGATCTCCGTCAATCTAGGCTGCTGGAGATAAGATCTCTCTCGAGCTTCTACGTCAACAGAAGATAAGATCTTCTTCAACCTCAGTTGCTGGAGATAGGATCTCCCTCAAGCCTTTACATCAATAGGAGATAAGATCTCCTTCAACCTCAGCTGCTGGAGATAAGATTTCCTCCGAGCTTCTATGTCAACAGGAGATAAGATCTCCTTCAACCTCGGCTACTGGAGATAAGATCTCCTCTGAGCTTCTACGTCAACAGGAGATAAGATCTCCTTCAACCTCGACTGAAGATAAGATCTCTTTCGAGTTCTAATTTTGACATCAACCTTGGCTAGAGATAAGATCTCCCTCGAGATTCAATCTGAGCTGGTGCAGAGCCCTAAAGAGAACTTTGGCAGTCATCCTTTTTTGTACTCCCTTGCTTCAAGTTTTGAACTTGGGAGTAGGGGGACTATTGTTGGGGATAAATTTTGCTCCTACCGAAGTCCAGTCTGGTGCTTAGCCTAATGCAACTGGTGATCACGAAAGAACTTCAACCAGGATTTTTTTCTCCAACAGCCGAACTCATTCAGTGGTCGAACTCCTCCAACGGTCGAATCCAATCGAACTTCTCAGCGATCGACCCCCAGTTGAACCTCTTCAATCGATCGAACTTCTCATTGATCGAGCCCCAGTCGAACTCCTCCGATGGTCAAATTTCTATCGAACTATTCCAGACTTCTCTTTCGATTGGGCTTTCCCAAGATCCAAACTCTTTCTCAGATTTCTCCTTCGATCAGACTTCTCTCAGATTTCTCCTTCGATCGGACTCTTCCTTCGATCGAGCTTCTAGGGAAGCCAAACTCCCTCCAGATCCTCCTTCAGTCGGGCTTCTATGGAACCCGAACTTCCTCCGAATTTCTTTTTCAGTCAAACTTCTGCGGAAGCCAAACTCCCTCTGAATCCTCTTTTAGTCGGGCTTCTATAGGAGCCAAACTTCCTCTGAATTCCTCCTTTAGTCGGGCTTCTGCGGGGACCGAACTCCTTCCAAAATTTTTCATCAATCGGATTCCTTCCTAGAGTCGAACACCTTTCAAATCGCTCCTACAGTCGGACTCCTCTAGGAGTCAAACTCCTTTCGGATTGCTCCTACAGTCGAATTCCTTCAAGAGTCGAACTCCTTCCAGATCGCTCCTACAGTCGGACTCCTCTAGGAGCCAAACTCCTTCTGGATTGCTCCTGTAGTCGGATTCTTTCAAGAGTCGAACTCCTTTCGGATTGCACTTACAATCGGACTCCTTCAGGAGTCGAACTCCTGGATTGCTCTTGCAGTCGGACTCTTTCAAAAGTTGAACTCCTTCTGGATTGTCCTCATAGTCGAATTTCTTTAGGAGCCAAATTTCTTTCGGATCGCTCCTACAGTCGGACTCCTCCAGGAGCCAAACTCCTTCCAGATTGCTCCTGCAGTCAGATTTCTTCAGGAGCCAAACTCCTTCCGGATCGTTCTTATAGTCGAACTTCTTCAAGAGCCAACTCCTTTCGGATCGCTCTTGCAGTCGAACTCCTTCAGGAGATGAACTCTTTCTGGATTACTCCTACAGTCGGATTTCTTCAGGAGCCGAACTCTTTCTAGAATTCTTTCTCAATAAGATTTTCTCTGGAGCTAAACTTCTTTCGAACTTTTTCTTCAATCAGATTTCTATAGGAGCCGACATTCTTTCGGATTACTCTTGCAGTTGGACTCCTTCAGCTCAGTCGGACTTCAAATGCATACTTCCATCAGACGGTGTGGCTGTCATTATCAGTCTGACGACATCGCTCTCTCCATATTAAATTTCATATGGTCCATGACTGAAAAACATGGCCGCCAGTACCGATCTGGCGATATCTCTTTCTCTGTAGTAAACCCCATATGGCCCACGATCGAACGACATGACCTCCACTATCAGTCTGATGATACCTCTCTCTCCATAGCAAATCCCATGCGGTCCACTATTGGATGATATGGCTGTCACCATCAATCTGCTACAGGCTCCATCCATAAAAAGAGATCCTCTAGATATGATTTCTCTAGGCTCTCCTCTCCCCCTCTAAACTCTGTCAAACTCTCTCCTGAGCACTCCATTTCTGTTGGCTAGAAGAGCTAACTTGATCATTGGAGGATCCTGCCAGAGCCACCACCACCGACTCCGGATTAGATTTTATTTTGCAGATCACCCATGGCGACCTCGTCTTTCTCGGCTCCAGCTTGATCTGACGTCAACCAAATTCTGCACTAACAGCTGCTATCTCCTTCATAGCATTGTGCCATTCCTCCACCTTTATTACTTCATCAAAGCTTATAGGATCTAAAAGAAACAAAGTAAAATTACTAGTTTCATAAATTTCTGCTAATGACTTGAATTTTTGAGGACTTTCACTAGATGATTTTGAAGAAGCCAAGCAACAGCTACTTGGTGCGATTGGAGGAGATGGATTCGTCAAAGAAGTACTTGTACTTGCTATAATCGAGGGAGAAGTTGGATCTACTAGTTCTTCATTAGGAACTTGAATTTATAACTTTTCAGGCTTGTCATTTCATTTCCAACTTGCATTTTCATCAAAGATACATTTATGCTAATAACAACTTTACCACTAATTGGGTTGTATAATCGATATGCTTTGGATTATATGTAATAACCAATAAAAATGTACTTTTTGGACTTCTCATCAAGCTTCTGATGATTTTTAGAATTAAGTATATGCAATATATTCAAAACTTTTTAAGTGGGTTACCTTGGACTTTTTACCTTTCCAAGCTTCATATGGAGTCATATTGAGGATAGCTGTGATAGGAGAGATGTTTAATAAGTATACTGCTGTTGCGATAGCTTCTGCTCAAAAAATATTTGGAAAGCCCTTTTCTTTTAGTAAACTTTTAGCTATCTCCACCACTATGCGGTTCTTTCATTCAGCTATACCATTTTGCTTTGGTGTGTTTGGTGCTGTGAGTTCCTTATAGATGCTATTTTTATCACAAAATCGATTAAATTCATTAGATAAAAACTTAACACCTTGATTTGTGCGAAGCCCTTTTAAAGAGTAACCATTTTGCTTCTTAATCAATGCTTTAAACTTTTTAAAAGTCTCAAATGTTTCTGACTCATGCATTATAGAAAATAAATTAAACTCATGTGGCTATAGTCATCTATGAACAACAAAAAATATTGACTCCCACTCAAGGTCTGAGTCCTCATAGGCAGCTTATAGGCCCACAAAGATTAGCATGTACAAGTTTAAGAGAACACCTTGCTCTCTATGCCTTTCCAATAGGAAATGGCTTTTTACATTGCTTCCCATGTATTCATCCTTCACATACATTATCAAAAGAGTCAATCTTGGGCAACCTATTCACCATATCTTTTTGATTCAACAACTTCAAACCATTTATATTTAGATGCCCATATATTAAATGCCATAAAAGAGACTCATTCTTCACACAAACAGTCAATGCATGACTATCAATGCTTGAAATTTCAAGTGGGAACATTTTGTTTGTGTCATTTGAACATCAGCTATGATTTGGCCTAAACTTTTCACTTTAATAGTACATAAGGCATTATCAAATAAAATAGAATACCTACTAGTAATTAATTAACTAACACTTAGCAAGTTATGTGCCAAACTAGGAACATAGAAAACATTATAAAGATGCTTTACTTTACTATGGCTTGTTTTAACTGATATTATACCTTTTCCTTTGACTTTAACTTTCTTATCATCTCCAAGTCTAACTTGTATCTTTTGTGATCTTGAAATACAGATCTCGCTCCAGATGTATGGTTAGAACATCCACTATCTAAAAACCAAACCTCATTCAATGCATCATCAACATGATAACAAGCCATGAATAACTTCCTTTTTTCTTCTTTTTCTTCTATGTAGCTGAGACATGCTTTTCTTTGCTCCAATAATTTGCCTTTATATGCCCAAATTTCTTGTGATGATGGCATTGGATTCCATTTCCATTACCTCTATACTCATTGGATGATTGTCGGTGATCATCAAATTGCCCACGGCCTTGGCCTTGACCATGACCTTGGCCACAGAATCCATCTCGACCACAATCTCTTCCTATGGCCTTGTTAGATTTATCTTTTAGTGTAGAGATCTCCCCTTTCATCTGAAATGCCTTCTCTTTGACTTTTCCAACCGATCTGTTCATTCTAGCATCATAAGCTTGCAAAGAACCCACTAGTTCATCAAATAAAAAATGGATAAATCCTTAGATTCCTCAATAGCAGTAGCAACATGATCATATTTTGGAGCTAAGCTTTTTAAAACTTTTGCAACTACTATTTCATCAGAAATCATTTCACCATATGATTTCATCGTTTGGCTAACAATAGATGTACCTCTAGATAAAAATTCTTGTAGCAATTTATTTTTTCACATGAATAAAGTTTCAAAATCCTAGAAAAGACTGAAGTTTCACAATAATTACCTTCAATGACCCATGAAACTCTTTTTGCAATATTATCCAAGCTGCTTTTATGGTGGTTTCAGCAGTGATTCTTGAGAAGATGGATTCATGAACTGCTTGTTGAATGAAAAATAGTGCCTTGGAATCCTTCTTTCTATTTTTTTTCAACTTTGCTTTTTCATTTGGATCTACATATCCATTCTCAACCAAATCCCAAAGGTCTTATGACATAAATAAAGTCTTCATTTTAATGCTCTAAAATTCATAATATTCACCTTTAAAGATAAGAATTGAGGGTTGAGAAATATTTATGGAGCTTCTAATGGCAGCCATGTTGCTACCCAATACCTTACCTCCTCACAATAATATTGGCCATGAATTTGACTTGCAAGTCTTCAAGATGCAACGGAACCGACCACTTGTATTTTGCTTGCCCACAAATGATCGGAACCTGATAACTCTGATACCAAGAATGTTAGGAAAAGAGGAGCAATTAGTTCTAATGAGAACTCTACACAGACCAATGTGAACTAAGTCAAAGTTATTTTTAAGAAGTAGAAAATTATTTTATACCCATCTAAAAATTTAGTACATGTGCCTCTTTTATAGGCATTCTTGGTAGGTAACCTTGCCATATTTCTAGCACTCACACGATCCCACTATTAATAGGCATCCCACTATGTACTAGATACAGTAGCCCTCATACTTGGTCAACTAACAATCCATTAACTCAACTAACCAAATTATGGAGAATATGTACACAAACTGGATCTTCAAAATTCTAGACCCCACTTTGAATCACACACATTCAACATTCCATACCACCCCCAACTCAGCCATCAACACCATCATGTCAAAAACTATAATGCCACCTGTAGCTATAAAAGCATTGCTATCACCCTGAAACCCAATCCACTAAATTCACCTTTCTCCAGAACACTACTATTAAAATTGATCTTAACAAAATAGGGGTATTGTGGCTCCCAGGTTAAATAAATTTCTTTGAAAGATGTGGGACCTGCAAAAGGAGAGTCAAAGTTTGCTCCTGCTGTCAAAAATCTATTGGTAGGTATTATTTAAAGAATCTTGTGAGCCTAAATCAAGGCTTTTAGAAGAATAAGTGTAGCAGTTTGTTGCATATCTTGAAAGATGTGCTCATTCCTAGCTAACTAAATATGTATACAATATAGAATGCTATAGTTGGTTCGTCCTTTCTATCATTACTGAAGTATCTTTCTTTAATAAGGTGTAAAAAATCCTCTAATGTTAAAGACGAAAAAGCATTTGAGTTTTGTTTTAGAGCATATCTCCATGCTTTGAGATGCAACTTTACACTATAGAAGTACATGAGATAAGATGTAAAGCATATCTCCATGGAGATGCAACTTTACACTATAGAAGTACATGAGATAAGATTCTGTAACATCGACATATATCACCATGTCTTGAAATTTTATGAACCATGTGTTGAGGAAAATGCCTAAAAATTTGATCTATAATAAGCTCAGAACGAGATTCAAGACGTTGAACAAAATCCAACAAGCTCAAAATAGCCCAAACCGAGTCTAGATGGAAGAAATACGTACAAAAAAAGATCGGAACAAATGGCACGGCCCACGGGCCAGCGCAAGCCGATAGTGGCGTGGACCCAGCCCAGTAGCACATGGATGCTAGGCCAGCCCAGATGCACACGAGCGCATGGGTGCGCATGGGCCATGCAGGCGCAAGGAGGCCGCACTAGTGCCTAGGTCTGCTCATGTAGTCCACATGCACCACGTGGACTAGCAGTGTTTCTCCACCCATTTTGCATGGTCTAGTGGATTTGAGCATTTTCCGCCTGGTTTCTCATGGTCTATGACTATTTTGGTGGACCGGATCATGATCCGACAGCCAAGAGGGCTCTCGATCATGATCTGATGGTCCAAAGATAATCTAGGTTTGATCTAAATTATTTTGTATGATTGGATGGCCAGAAAGAATTTTTGAGTGTAATACTATTTTAAAAATTCTGAAGTCTATATAACTTTGATTGACAAGCCACTTGTTGCACCGGAGAGCTGATGACATTCTGGAGATGTTAAGAGGCTTCTTAAAAGATTTTAGAAAGCTTTTGTAAAAATTTTGGGGCTTCTTACTAAGAGACTCTTATAAAAGGGTTGAATAGTAAGTTCTTCTTATATTTATTTGATTTTCTTTCTCTCATAGTAAAGTTTGCACGCTGCATAGAGGTAGGCTTGAGACCAATCCATGTATTTTGTATTGTGTTTGTTTGTTTGTGGTTCTTTCTTCTTTCTTTTCTCATGTTATATCAATATCTACTTTTCATCATTGTTGTGATTTTGGGTGGATGATCCGTATTCCATAATTGAGGGATCTATCTCAACAAGTGATATCAAAGCCTAGTTACCATGGACAAATGGTATTAGGCAATCCAGACAAAGATGGTGTTAATCAAGATTAGAAGATGGAGAAGATAAACACAATCAAGATGGAGATCAATCGGTTCGACGAAAATAGCAAGTTTTTCTTATGGCAAGCAAGGGTGAAGAACATGCTCATCCAGCATGGATTGATCGACGTTTTCTTGAATGAAAAGAAGCTGGTTATCATAGAGGAGAGGATGTGGGAGCGGCTACAAATGCAAATGATAAGTACCATCCATATGTACCTAGTGGATGAGATGGTGATTCATATACTTGGTGAGACTTTTTCAACGATGCTGTGGTTGAAGCAGCTTAAGGAGTTATACATGACAAAGTTCCTCACCAATACTCTCTTTCTTTGAAGATAATTCTACCAACTATGGATGGATGAGGGATAGAGCATGCAGAAGCATCTCAGCCACTTTCAAAATATTTTTATTGAACTTTTTAGTATAGATGAGAATGTTGAGGAGAAAACTAGAGCATTGGTCTTGCTAGCATTGCTTCTTCCTTCGTATGAGTCTTTAATGACTGCTCTTCTAGTGGGAAAGAGCACTATCAAGATGGACGAGGTCACTATGATGATTCTTCAGAATGAGATTCTCAGGAGGAAGAATCTAGCTTCAAGCTTAGATGGTGATAATTCAGTTTTGACGCTTTTTGGAGGAGCAGGTGGCAGCAGACGGAGCGGCAAAGGATCATGAGGAGAATGATCCAGGTCTAAGATGAGGGACTTCAGTAAGATAAGATGCAACTAATGTGATGAGTTGAAATATCATGTCAGAGATTACTCTCAACTCATATATCGAAAGAAGGCTACTGCAGCGATGGTCAGTAGCAAGTCAAAGTATGATATCTATGAGATATCTACTTTTTTCAGTAATAAATTTTAGAGTCTATATGTACCTATCATTTTTTTTATAGAGAAAAGTAGTTTGACTTTCTATAGAGAAGTGAGGGCATCATTTATCTACCGGATGGATCAAGCTGTGTGATTAGAGGCATCAAGACAGTCAGCTGGAGGACATATCATGGTGCAGTAAAGAGATTGGAAGAGATCCGATATATATCCAATTTCAGGAAGAATCTTATCTTACTAAGAAAACTGGATTCAAATGGCTATACGTGGATAGCTGGTGATGGAATCCTGAAGGTCATGCATGGTGATAGAATTATTTTAGAGGAGAAGAAGAGGATGAGAGGACATTACTATCTAGTAGGAAGTCCAGTGCGAGGTGAAGCTTCAAGAGTTAGAGGAAGCCCAGTATGAGGTATAGCTCTAGGTGGAGGTGGTTCGAACATGAGATGGAAGATTCGGAAGGATGAGAGACAACATCGTAGAGTGAAGTTTCTATTACCATAAAAAAAATTTTCAAATAAATTTTTGGTCAGAGTGGATGCAACCAATGATGGAGGTGGGATAGAGCAGCCTAGCTTAACTCTCACATTTGCCCATACATGAGACAGTAGACATGCCTCGGGGTGTGGGGGTGAGATGGATTATAGATTCTCAAAGACAGGTGGAGGCCAAACATCAAGTCAAGATGGAGATTTTTGAAAAAAAAATATCTAGAGATTTAGTCCATAATAAATTTAAAATAAGGTTCAAAATGACAAACAAAATCCAATGAGCCCAAGAACAACCCAAACGAAGTCCAAACGAAAGAAATACGTGCAAAAGAAGATCGGAGCTAGTAGGTGGCATGGACCATGGGCCATTGGAGGGGCCTATAGATTGGCGCAAGCTTAGCTCAATAGCATGTGGGCACTGGACCAGCCGCATGCTAGGCCAGCCCAAATGTGCACGAGCATGCGGGCCATGCGGGTGCCCGGGTTGACTCATGCAGTCCACACATAGAGCATGGATCGGGGGCATTTCTCCACCCATTTTGCATGGTCTAGTGGATTGATCAAGCATTTTCCACTTAGTTTCTCATGGTCTATAGCTATTTTGGTGGACTGGATTACGATTCGACCACCAAGAGGGCTATCGATTGTGATCAGATGGTCTAAAGATGATCCGGGCTTGATCAGAATTATTTTGCATGATAGACGATTTGGTTTGAGCTGATCATGATCAGACGACCAGAAAGCATTCTTGAATGTATTTGGAATTGAGTTTCCTACTAAAATATTTTTTAAAAGATTTTTAGAGTCTATGTAACTTCAATTGATGAGTCGTTTATGATGAAAATCAAGTAGAATTTTTAGCATGCTTTTTGAAATATTTTTGAATTTTATAATAGCAAAATCTAAAATTAATCAAATATTAATCTACTACATGTATTGATATAATCAATTAAACCCTACTTAGGATTTAGATATGTTAATATAAAATAAAAAATTTAAATACAATCGATCAGCAAATCAAATTTCATGATCGATACGTATTCAGAACTCGATATCTATGCATGAATAGCTGATCTCCATGATCTGAATCCATCAAAATAAGCCTTTGGTGTTATGCTATAGCCGCACACTTGTTCGGCCTCTACGGTTGGTCCACACAGAGCTCCTATTCCCGACCAACTCCACCGAAGTGTTAGCTCCTCGTCGGGGCCTTCGACGGCTGATTTTGATCGATCTAATCGATCGTCTTCTTTCTGATCCTTCAGATACTCTAAAAAATTAGAACATATGTTTTAGAGGATGATGAAGTGGTGTTTCAAGTTTGGTGGTGATCCGATGCTCATAGCACTCATTCTTTCCATCCGAACCCTAAGTCCCAACTATAGGGTTTAGCACTCACCGAAAATCCTGACGTACCGAAAACCCTCTCACGCCCTCTCTCTTTGGAGTTTTTCTGTGAAACAAATTTTTATGAGAAGAAGGACTCTTCCTTTACTGTACACTCACTTTGAAACCCTTTTAGGATGGGTGACCAAAGAGAAAAATAAAATAAAATTAGCATGAGAGGTATTATTTAGCGCTAGAGAACTTTTCTCTCCTTTTGGATTTTCCATGCCTACAAAGTAGCTCCCCAACCCCTAAGGATGCCTCTCTCATGAAGCCTCTTTCTCTTTTTTGCACACACACTAAAAAATCCCTTCTTAAAGGGTGACATTAGATGGGAAATGTGTGTGAGAAAAGATAAGCTAAGGGAGGTTGAGAGGTTTAGTTGTTTTAACCATCTCCACTTGAATTCAAAATTCAAGTGTATTCCTTATCCAAAACCAATGCCTCCTAAAGTGTTTGATGCATAGAAGGACTCTCCTTCTATGTTAACACACCCCAAAATGCATAAAAATGTTCATGAAAATATAAGGAGGCGTGGAGAGAAGGATAAGAATAAGGAAGTTAAAATTGTTTCAACTTTCAACCAATCTTGAATTCAAAATTCAAATTTGATCCAATGTTAGGACCAGGTCAAAGGCAGAAAGAGGAGAGGCACACAATCACATTTCTGGCATGTGAAATCTCATGCAGAATCAAAATTTGCATGTGAGAAGACTGGTCAAAGTTTCATGGCACAGGGAAAGAAAAAGAGATTCGAAATTCAAACCAATTTGACTTGGTCTTAATTTGTTTCAACCGAACCAATAAATAAAGATCCAATTAGACAAGGTCTAACCTAATCAAATTAGGTTTAACCCAAACTAATTAATTTTTAATCAAATTAAAAATTAATTAGGTCCAATCGCTGATTAAATCAGGGTCAAATTTTTCATAGCGATTAGGTCATCTCATGACCCGATTTGGTCAAACCCAATCGAATCCAATTTGATTACACTTGATCGAATCCTCATCGCTCAATTAAATTAATCTAATCAGTAATCAAATTGCTAATTAATTCTCCAAAAATATCAAAGTTTCAATTGAGTGGGTGTTTGAGCTATAGAGTTCCATCAATATGAAACTCTTGAAGAGTCCCAAACCAGTGGAACTCTTGAACCCAGTGTTCCAAATGAATGAAACTCACAATCACAGAGTCTCAGACCAGTGAAAATCTTGATCAAAGAGTCTCAGATAAGTAGGACTCTAAGTTTCAGTCTAGTGGGACCCATAAAGATAGAGTCCCAGTCTAGACTCCTGATTATAGAGTTTCAGTCCAATGGAACTCTTGACTATAGTGTCCTAGATCATCAGGATTCATGATCAGCCATTAGATCAGGTAGGAACTTCTTATGTATGTGATCCCATAGGTTTGAATCCTAAGTCGATAGTACAAGAATTAATTTTCTGTATCCATCTAGCAATAATACCCGACATCTGGATAGGTTGAAAAGTCGCAACGCAATAATGACGAACCTATGGCATATGATTATCGTATAATTCATCCTCTTGACCTTGATGTTTAAAGAATGATTTAGAATTTACTGTCAATCTTAAAATTCATCTACAGTATATTTCAAAATTCAGTATCCATCATATGGACCACTCCGACCGAGGGTTTGTTAAATTTAAATACAGTGATGCATTTGCTCCAACACTTGGAGGGGTCAATCCCATCTTGACTCACATACCAACTTCATAAGTACTTGACTGCATCCAGTAGCCTTTTATCATTAAATGAAAAATTTAGATAGTCTGGTACCTAAGTACAGTGAGTTGCTTGTAAGTCACCATGGTGATCTCAGGTCTAAGGGACACTTATACCTATATCCTTCACGAGCAACTCTTGACAGTAGAGAGCTCCGCAGTTAGATCACGTTCAGTAAAACATATCCCTATACTTCACCTGCATGCCATAACAGTATCTCCATACTTCTTGGTTAAGAGGATAATCAATACTTATAGTATATAACAACATATACTCGATACGTTATCGTCCTAGGTAACAGCATATCATTTGGTCGCAAACTAGTTTAAGGACTAAATGATAAATTCTCCTTTATCGAGTCTGAATAGTCCTAAGGACTTCATCACAGAAGTAGGATACATTTTCCAACAACTCCCACTTAGACTAAAGCCACTCAGAATAGTATCGAATATCCATCTTTCATTTATGATTAACAAACTTTTTGATTCTAAGAGCCTTAGTAAAGGGGTCGGCCACGTTCTCCTTTCCATCGATTTTCTCAAGCTTGATGTCACCTCGTTCCACAATCTCTCATACAAGATGGTAGCGACGCAGAATGTGCTTGGTACGCTGATGTGCCTTCGGCTCCTTCACTTGAGCTATGGCTCCAATGCTATCAAAGTATAGCAGAATTGGACCATACAAGAAGGATGCCACTCTCAGCTCATCGATGAACTTTCGCAACCACATAACTTTCTTCGCAACATCGGATGCTGCGACATACTCCATCTCGCACATAGAATCGGCCATAGTATACTGCTTGAAATTTTTTCAGTAGATCGCTCCATCGTTCAGGATAAAAATATAACCTGACACACTCTTACTATCATCATAATCTGATTGAAAATTAAAATCATTATATTCTATAAGTTTCAAGTCAGCATCTCCATAGATGAGCCATTGGTTCTTGGTATTTCTCAAATACTTTAGGATTATCTTCACAACCTTTCAGTGATTCTCACCTAGATCAGACTGGTATCTACTCACTACCTTTAGTGAGTATGCCATATTTGGTCTTGTACACATCATGGTATACATAATAGAATCCACTATCGAAGCATATGGTATTCTACTCATACGCTCTCTCTCTTGAGGAGTTGTCGGATAATCCCTCTTCGAGAGCAAAATTTCATGGTCTATTGGAAAATAGCCCTTCTTGAAATTCTCCATGCTGAACCTCTTCAGCACGTACCAATGTATGTGGATTAGGACAATCCAAGCAATCTTTTAGATCTATCCCTATAGATCTTCATCCCTAAAATGTAGGATGCTTCTCCCAAGTTCTTCATGGAGAATTGCGATGATAATCAAATATTTATTTCTTGTAATACAGGGATGTGATTCTCGATTAAGAGAATATCATTCACATACAAAATAAAAAATATAACTACAGAATTGTTAGCCCATTTGTACACGTAGGGTTTCTCTCCATTCTTAATGAAGCCATACGTTTTGATTACCTTATCAAAATGCATGTTTCAACTTTGAGATGCCTGCTTCAATCCAAAAATAGATTTCTAAAGCCTACATACCTTGGACTCGTCTGTGGATGTGAAACCCTCAGGCTGTATGATATACACCTCTTCGTCCAACTCTCCATTAAGGAAAGCCATCTTCATATTTATTTATCAGATCTCATAGTCTAGGTATGCTGTTATCGCAAGCATAATCTGAATGGAATTGAGCATTGCCACCAAAAAAATATCTCATCATAGTCAATACCATAACATTGATGATATCCCTTAGCAATCAGACAGACTTTATAGGTCTCCATCTTTCCATCTGTGCCACATTTTTCTTTTAAAAATTTACTTACACCCAATGAATTTTACCCCTTCAGGTGGATCAATCAGTGTCCATACAGTATTAATCTTCATGAACTCTATTTCAAATTTCATGGCTTCTAGCCACTTATTGGAGTCTGACCTCTGTATAGCATCTATATAGGTGATCGGATCCTCATCATTCTCATCGAGTTCAATAGGATCATTGTCCCGAACCAAAAAAGTATAGTATCTATCTAGCTACTAGATCTCCTTAGTGCCACTTCAATGGGCTCTGGGTTTGATCTTATCAAATTCAGTTCTGCAGGTTCACTAGAATGTGTCGATTCTTTTACCTATTAAACTTCATTAAGTTCAACATTAGAGGCAGCTGCTCCTTCACTAAGAAACTTTTTTCCAAAAAGACTGCTCTATTGCTAACGAACACCTTTTGTTCTTTAGCAAGGTAGAAGTAATAACCCCTAGTTTTCATGGGGTACCCTATGAACAAGCATTTATCAGACCTAGGTCCAAGTTTTTTTGGCTGCAAATATTTGACATAAGCCTGACATCCCCAACCCTAAAGTGAGAGAGTGTTGGCTTACGTCCAGTCTATATCTCATATGGAGTCTTTGCAACAGACTTGCTTGAAATATTATTCAAAATAAAATAGACAGTCTCTAATGCATAATCCCAAAATGAAATCGACAGACTTGTAAACTCTATCATGGACCGAACCATGTCCAACAGGATTCGATTTCCTCTTTCAGATACACCATTATGCTGTGGTATTCCAGGAGGGGTCCATTGTGAGAGCATCCCATTCTCTTCTAGATATGTTAGAAACTCGTTGGAAAGGTATTCCTCTCCTCGATCAGATTAAAAAGTTTTAATACTCTTTCCAAGTTGTTTTTCTATCTCATTTTGATATCGTTTGAACATTTCAAATGAATCAAATTTATTCTTCATAAGATAAATGTACCCATACCTAGATAGATCGTCAGTAAATATAATGAAGTAGTAATACCCACCTCTAGCATGTGTTCATAGGCCCACATACATCAGTATGTACTAAACCTAAAAGCTTAGTGGCCCATTCATCTTTTCTAGTAAAAAGTGATTTGGTCATCTTTTCAAGAAGGCAAGACTCACAGGTAGTCAATGATTTATAATTATTAATGCCAAAAATATTTTTCTTGACTAACTTGTTGATCCTATGTTTATTTATATGACCAAGCCTACAGTGCTAAGGATAAGCATCAGTGACATTATCTAGTTTTGGCCACTTATTTGACGTATATATTACACTAATAGACTATGACAATACATATATGCTATTTTTCAATTATTCTTGCATTACTGTAATATCATTCATAATGATATCACAATATTTTTTTTTTATTAACAAACTATAACCATCTTGGGCCAAAAGCCCAATATATATTATATTCATCATAACAGATGGACAATAGTGACAGTCACTTAAAATAATATTTTTATTTTAAGAGTTTCTAGTGCTGGGATCAAAATTTTATTTTCATCCCCAACATTAAGGAATCTATCACCATTCTCAAATTTTCTATCAATTTGAAGTCCATACAATGAATTGCATATATAAATCAAACTCTCGATATCTAATATCTAGGTAGATGTATCATATACGAAAAATTAAAAGGTGTTATCATATAACAGCCTTGACCAGCAATCACTTGCTGATTTCTACTATTCAGCCTATTTGGATCAAGAGGACCATTCCTCTCTGGATCTGCTTGATTAGGGTCAACACTAAATTTTTAATTCTTAGGTCCTAAATGCTTACCACTGTCCAACAGTGAATGGAGCAAACTTATACTAGCCATTCTAATTATCTAAAAAAAATATGAAACCTAATTAGTACTTGAATAAATTAATCTTAAAGACTTGGACTTTAGTCTAAAGGTCCTTCTACTATTTTTAATGAATTGATAGCCTCGACCTCCAATTCGAAAAATTATACTAACTCCTTAGTGGATGCTGAAATCCACATAGACTACAAACGGGCCCGAGCAAAGTTTTGGCTAATCCATGTGCATCTATAGGTAGGTTCATAATCAATTATTTCTTCAAATAATTTTTAGTATTTAGATTTTCCCCCAGATACCAAATCAGTAGGCTATGGTCTCTACTGAAAAGGTCTAGTTAGGTCCAACTATTAACATGATTAACTTCGATACACCAAACCAATGATAATCAGACCCGAGGAAAGCTCTGGCTAACCTAATCATCATTAAGAGAGTGCGACCTAATCATCATATGATGGATAGTAATTTCAATATCCAAATGAACATCATCTGTAAAGCACCTCCAATATCCACTCAGAAAATTGGACTCATTACTATTCATCTTAATGGAAGGCTATGACTCGATTATCCCTATAATGTTGTCATTTTAAGAATCTGATAATTTAAAGAATTTAGTTTACATATGATTTAAGGGTAGAAATGACATGGACCAAATTTCTCCCATTAACTTCATAAAGTCAAATCCTCCCATTGACTTCACTAAGTCAATAGATTAGGACTAGGATCAATTTAGATCCATGGGTTTCTAATTCAGTTGTACTGATTGAAATCAATCAAACTAATTCCTAATGGCATGGGTTAGTCTGAATCACCAAGTGATCTAATCAATTTTCAATCAACCATGTCGGTTAGATAAGTGAAATCAATGAAAGGGATATGCCATTAACTCATCAAAGATCGAATCAGTGCGAGTAGCTCCCAATTAAAAATCACTGATCTAGACTGCCAAACTTATCTTAGACACCAATCGATTAATTAGGTTTAATCTGATCAACCTAGTAATTTTGGGCTTAACCGCGTAGTCATGAATCAAGTCCATCTTGGTCTAGTTAAAGACATGGACTTGTCCAACTACAACTATTGAAGTTGATTCTAGAGTGCCCTTGATCTAATCTAATTCAACACTTGGTTCGATTTGATTAATTACTCTAGATTAATCCATTCTTTAACTAACCTTAGGTCTAACCTAATTAATCGACTTAATTCATCTAATCCTTTAACCCACAGTCTTATGACTATGTCTTAGAATCTTTAATTCATAATTCTAGATTCTATAAATAATATTTAATTCTTTTAATTAAGTTTTAGACTGATGGGTTGGGTTCGACATTTCAAAAATAGTTTTTAAATTTTAAAAAATTTTATTTTCTATTTTTCAAATGGGTCAACTCATTTTAGAAATGAGTTGGCTCATTTCACAAATAGCAACCTATTGCTAGTTTTAAACAAAAATAAAATATAGTAAAAATTAAATAATGAATTAACCTTTTAGATCTAATCTAAAATATATTCATATTTAATTTTTTAATTAAAATAATTTTAATCATTAAAATTTTTTCACTGTTCATCTTAATGAATGAGTTTACGGTGGCACCCCTACTGCCATAAGGGATCCCCACTGAATGGAAGGAGATGGCCTTTAAACCATACTTGTTTCTTATGATCGGATGGCTTGATGGCTCATTCATCCTTGATTACTAAGCTATCTGGATCTAAAATATATCATATATGTAAGTATTTAATTTTTTAATTACATATTAAACATGTCAAGCGAACCATGCTCTGATACTAATGATGGAAATCAAGTAGGATTTTTAGCATGCTTTTCGAAATATTTTTGAATTTTATAGTAGTGGAAGCTAAAACTAATCAAATATTAATTTACTACATGCATTAATCTAATCAATTAAATCCTACTTAGGATCTAGACATATTAATATGTAATAGAAAATTTAAATACGATCGATCAGCAAATCAAATTTGATGATCGATACGAGTTTAGAACTCGATACTTATGCGCGGATAGCTGATCTCCATGATCTGAATTTATCAAAATAAATCTTTGGTGTTGTACTATAGTCACACACTTATCTAGCCTCTATGGTTGATCCACACAGAGCTCTTGATCCCGACCAGCTCCACTAGAGTGCTAGCTCCTCGTTGGGGCCTTCGACGGTTGATCTTGATCGATCTAATCGATCATCTTCTTTCTGATCCTTCAAATATTCTAAAAAATTAGAACATATATTTCAAAAGATGATGAAGTGGAGTTTCAAGTTTGGTGACAATTCGATGCTCATAGCACTCGTTCTCTCCACCCGAATCCTGAGTCCCAACTCTAGGGTTTAGCACTCATCGAAAATTCTGACGTGCTGGAAATCCTCTCATGCCCTCTCTCTTTGGATTTTCTCATGAAATAAATTTTAATGGGAAGAAGGACTCTTCCTTTACTGTACATTTCAAACCCTTTTAGGATGGGCAACCAAAGAGAAAAATAAAATAAAATTGGCATGAGAGGTATTATTTAGCGCTAGAGAACTTTTCTCTCCTTCTGGATTTTCCATGCCTATAAAGTAGCACCCCAACCCCTAAGGATTCCTCTCTCATGAAGCCTCTTTCTCTTTTTTGCATGTACACTAAAAAAATCCCTTCTTAAAGGGTGACATTAGATGGAAAATGCGCGTGAGAAAAGATAAGCTAAGGGAGGTTGAGAGGTTTAGTTGTTTTAACCATCTCCACTTGAATTCAAAATTCAAGTGTCCTCCTCATCCAAAACCAACACCCCCTAAAGTGTTTGATGTGTAGAAAGACTCTCCTTCTATGTGCCCACACCCCAAAAATGCATAAAAATGTTCGTGAAAACATAAGGAGGCGTGGAGAGAAGGATAAGAACAAGCAAGTTAAAATTGTTTCAACCTTCAACCAATCTTGAATTCAAAATTCAAATTTGATTCAACATTTGGACTAGGTTAAAGGCAGAAAGAGGAGAGGCACACAATCACATTTCTAGCATGTGAAACCTCATGCAGATTCAAAATTTGCATGAGAGAAGACTGGTCAAAGTTTCATGGCACAGGGAGGAAAAAGAGATTCAAAATTCAAACCTATTTGACTTGGTCTTAATTTGTTTCAACCAAACCAATAAATAAAGATCCAATTAGATCAAGTCTAATCTAATCAAATTAGGCTTAATCTAAACTAATTAATTTTTAATTAAATTAAAAATTAATTAGATCCAATCGCTGATCAAATTAGGGTCGAGTCTTCCATAGCGATTAAGTTATCTCATGTCCTGATCGGATCAAATCTAATCAAATCCAATTCGATTAGACTTAATCGAATCCTCATCATTAAATTAAATTAAGCTAATCAGCAATTAAATTATTAATTAATCCTTCAAAAATATCAGAGTTTCAATCGAGTAGGTGTTCGGACTATATTCCATCAACATGAAACTCTTGAAGAGTCCCAAACTAGTGAAACTCTTGAACCCAGTATCCCAAACGAATGAAACTCGTGATCATAGAGTTTCAGAATAATGAGACTCTTGATTAGAGAGTTTTAGATAAGTAGAACTCTGAGTTTCAGTCTAGTGGGATCCATAAAGATAGAGTTTCAGTCTAGTGAAACTCCTAGTCACAGAGTCCCAGTCCAGTGGGACTCTTGACCATAGTATCCTAGATCATTAGGACTCATGATCAGCCATAAGATCAGATAGGAACTTCTTATGTGTATGACCCTATAGGTTCGATTTCTAAGCTAGTAGCACAAGAACTGATTTTCTATACCAATCAATGTGACCATCTAGCAATGGTACCCGATGTACGGATAGGTCAAAAAATCACAATACAATAATAACGAACCTATGGCATATGGTTACCGTATAATTCATCCTCTTAATCTTGATACTCAAAGAATGATTTAGGATTTACTGTCAATTCTAAAATTCATCCATAGTGCATTTCAAAATTCAATGTCCATCATATGGATCATCCCGATCGAGGGTTTCCTAAATTAAAATATATTGATGCACTTGCTCCAACACTTGGAGGGTTCAATCCCATCTTGACTCACACACCGACTTCATAAGTACTTGACTGCATTTAGTAGCCTTTCATCACTGAATTAGAAATTCAGGTAGTTTGATACTTAAGTACAGTGAGTTATTTGTAAGTCACCATGGTGATCTCAGGTCTAAAAGATACTTATACCCATATCCTTCATGAGCAACTCTTGATAGTAGAGAGCTCCGCAGTTGGGTCACGTTCAGTAAAATATATCCCTATACTTCTCCTATATGCCATAACAGTATCTCCATACTTCTTGGTTAAGAGGACAATCAATACTTATGGCATACAATGACCTACACTCGATACCTTGTCATCCTAGGTAACAACATATTATTTGATCGTGAACTAGTTTAAGAACTAAATGAAAAATTCTTCTTTGTCGAGTCTAAATAGTCCTAAGAACTTCATCACAGAAGAGTTCATTACAGGAAGATGCACAAAGTTATGAAAATTTTAAAAGAATAATTTTATTCATTAATAATTTAGGTATAATTATATTTAACTCAATCATCTACAACCTAGATGATTGGCATTAGGATACATTTTCCATCAGTTTAATGCATCGGAGAGCTGGTAATGTCCTGGAGGTATTGAGAGGCTTCTTGAGAGATTTTAGAGAGCATTTATATAGATTTTGGAGCTTCTTGTTGAGAGACTCCTGTACAAGGATTGAGTGGTAAGTTTTTCTTATATTTGTTTGATTTTCTTTCTCTCATAGCAAAGTTTATATGCCCCATGGAGGTAGGCTTGAGGATAATCTATATATTTTGTATTGTATTTTTTTGTGGTTCTTTCTTCTTTCTTTTCTCATATGATATCAACATCTGCTTTCCTTCATTATTGTGATCTTGGATGGATGATTCATATTCTGCAATTGAGGGAGCTACCCTAACACCGTGCTAATGTAATACCATTCTACAATATGGTAGATGAAGTCATATTAGCTTCCACATAAATAGTGAGATCCGAGATTAAATGTTTAGCTTCCAAATCCAAATTATTTTCTCAACTAGTAGGGGTCTAGGAAAAGATAGATGATAAAAGTTAGATCCTTCATTGAGGCCTGGTTTTATTTAATTTGTTATGTTGAGTTTATTATATGGTAATCAATTCATTGAACCAATCTCTTCATATAAGATGACAAGTCATTGGCATAGATTTTTCCCCCCCTTTTTGACACTAGTGTTGCATACTTGGACATGATATGTTGGGTCCTCTCCAGTTCGTAGTCTAATTCTCCTGTCACAACTTAATTATTGTCCATGCTATGGTTGAATGTACCCTGCATAATTGCTGCTCTGTAATTTCTATGGAACCTACTAAACCATGTCCATCATGCTAATCACAAATGACCATGACTAAAAAATGACCTTTTCGGTAGGTAAATTGGAGTGGATCTAGACTCAGGCATGAAAAGTGCTAGAGTGCATTTCCTTGCAATATATCTTTGATTTTGGGATTTGGCCATTTCTTATGATTAGTTTCATATATTAAAATTGAGATCCTCTAAGTTTGCATCAATGTTGTAAAGTATGAATCATAAAGTCTCATAGTTGCTAACTAGATAGGTTTTCCACTCTTGCACCGTACATGTGGCAAAACTAAGGGATGTTGGCAATCGTATGTGTTTTTGTGTGTGCATATATCCTATTGCTACTGGTCTTTTGACTCGGATAAGCTCGATCAAAAAGAGATATGGCTGGCACTAGATGGTAGTGGCTTGACCTGCAAAACAAGTTTCTAACCATAGTTGTATCCAATGGGGACTCTCCAACACTCAAGTTAGAAAAATCAGGAACAGGGAGGAAGGAGTGAGCGAGGGAGAGTTGAGAGCATACTTAGGGAGTCCCCTGTGGGCCTCTATTTATAGATAGAGGTTGAAGTGCCATGAGGAGGAAGGATAATCAGGCCATTATTCCTTATCTTATTAGGCATGATACGTTTGTTATCTTCCGCCTTATTTGGCAAGATATGGTTGTTATCTCCTATCTTATCTGACAAGATGTATATGTTATTATTTTCTATCTTATCTAGTAAGAATATATTTGATACCTCTTGCCTCATCTGCTCATGGCAAGTTATTGCTGATAATCACAGGATTCTCTAGCCCATGCAATTGAGGTAGTGGTTCAAAAATAAAACTTACCAAGAATGCCGACTCGAGTTGGTTGGAAAAGTACCTCGGATCGAAGGTTGGCTATGTTTGAGGCATCCATAACCTAGCTAAATTGAGGTAAAATTTTTTCTCCATATCAGATGCCCCCCACTCTATAGTCCGAGCTAAAACTAGGTCGGATGGAGAGAGTTGATTGGTTCATTTTTCTCTGCTTTGTGAGTAATACGTGTCACACCGAAGCTTGGTCAATCTTTTATTTAGATCAATAAAATGCATCTTCTTTTTATTTCACAGTCTATATCTTCTTGTATATTAAATTGTCTTACTAACCTTAATGATATTCCTTGTATTCCGAGTCTTCAGAATAGTCTATTAGCTTTAAGTAGTACACGATGCTAATCCTAATTCAGACATCCGATGCATGGAGATTATAGCATTGCTTCAAGAAAGCCACATTCGGATAATCGACCTAATCTTTCTTAGGTCGGATAGCGTAGGCCAAGGTATTGAAGCACCTTCTTTGGATGGTCTCTTGAAGGTAGCGTATTCATTAGCTTAACTCGTTCTCGAGGTGGTTTTGAGTATCTTCATGTGATAATTTCTTCAAGGATCTCGAGTCAGGCTAGCATTGCCAATGCACCAAGCTTTCAAGGATCCCCTTAAGGATTATCTCTGCCACTAATTTTGTAGCTCAACTCATCTTAGGATAAGGAGCTACTTTAGATCGAGTCGACATTGCTGATATTTTGAGCTTTCAATGGTCCACTAATGGGGTTACCCTTCACCCTTTGAACAATGGAAAATGTTTTCAACTCAGCTTATCGTATGGATGAGAGGCTTTCCAAAGTCTTCTTATAGGCTTATCCCTTGTTTCTTGGTCATTTGAGATCGTTGATTTGGATTGTCGGAGATTATATTTTAGGGCTTTCGAGGGTTCTTTTATAGGGTTATCCCTCACTTTTTGAATGGCCAAGACTTTTAGCTTAGCTCGTCTTATGAACAAGAAAATTTTTGAGGGTGCTCTTATGGGGTTACTCCTCACTTCTTGGTCACACGACATCTTTAGCCTAGATTATCGAAGACTATGTTTTAGGGCTTCCGAGGGTCCTCTTATAGAGTTATCCCTTACTTCTTGATCACTCAAAATCTTCAGCCTGGATTATCAAAGATGATATTTTAGGGCTTTCGAAGGTCCTCTTATGAGGTTACCCCTTCGTTCTCAAACAACCAAGAATTTTAACTTAGCTCGTCTTATGGACAAGGGGCTTTTCAAGGGTCCTCTTATGGGGTTATCCTTTACATCTTGGTCATCCAAGATCTTCGATCTAAATTATTGGAGATGATGTTTTATGGCTTTCGAAGGTCTTCTTATGGGGTTACCCCTTGTTTCTCAAATGGCTAAGATTTTTAGCTTAACTTACCTTATGGATAAGGGGTTTTCTAAGGATCTTCTTATGGGATTATTCCTTGGTTCTTGGTCACTCAAGTCTTTGGCCCAGATTGTCAAAGATGATATTTTAGGGCTTTCAAGGATCCTCTTATAGGGTTACCCCTCGCATCTCAAATGGTCAAGATTTTTAGTTTAGTTCATCTTATGGATGAGGGACTATTTGAAGATCCTTTTACAGAGTTACTCCTTGCTTCTTGATTGTCATCCAAGATCTTCGGTCCAGATTGTTAGAGATGATGTTTTAATGCTTTCGAGGATCCTCTTATGGGGTTATCCCTTGCCTTTCAAATAGCTAAGATTTTCAGCTCAGCTCATCATATGGATGAGGAACTTTCCGAGGGTCCTCTTTTGAGGTCACCGATCACTTCTTGGTCACCTAGTCCAAATGTTGGATCAAATTTGAATTTTGAATACAAGATTGGTTGAAGGTTGAAACAATTTTAACTTCCTTGTTCTTATCCTTCTCTCCACGCCTCCTTATGTTTTCATGAATATTTTTATGCATTTTTGGGGTGTCGGCGCACAGAAGGAGAGTCCTTCTGCACATCAAACACTTTAGGGGGTGTTGGTTTTGGATGAGGAATACACTTGAATTTTGAATTCAAGTGGAGATGGTTAAAACAACTAAACCTCTCAACCTCCCTTAGCTTATCTTTTCTCACGCGCATTTTTCATCTAATGTCACCCTTTAAGAAGGGATTTTTTTAGTGTGCATGCAAAAAAGAGAAAGAGGCTTTGTGAGAGAGGAATCCTTAGGGGTTGGGGCGCTACTTTATAGGCATGGAAAATCCAGAAGGAGAGAAAAGTTCTCTAACGCTAAATAATACCTCTCATGCCAATTTTATTTTATTTTTCTTTTTGGTTACCCATCCTAAAAGGTTTGAAATGTACAGTAAAGGAAGACTCCTTCTCGTGAAAATTTATTTCATGAGAAAATCCAAAGAGAGAGGGCTTGAGAGGGTTTTCAGTGTGTCAGGATTTTCGATAAGTGCTAAACCTTAGAGTTGGGACTCAGGGTTCGGATGGAGAGAACGAGTGCTATATAAAAACTGGCTAGCTCAACTATTCGATCCAAAGAAAATCGGCCCATGCACACAAACCAGATAACCTAGACCACCCACGGCCTAGTTCCCTCTAGTCCTGATGTCACCCTGATGTCAGGAAACCATGCAGTCTACAGTGGACCGCACGTTGGCTTTATAGGCGTGGCCCCTTAAAGGGTCCACGAAATTAACCACACGATGGTCAGGGCCATTTTCATCAATTTCTCTGGCGTGGTGCATTTGGATTCATTGTGGTCTTCACAACAGTCGGTCTATGGTGGTCTAGCAATACAGTTGTGTGTGATCCAATAGTTCTTAGCATAGCCGATTCAGATCCAACGGTGGGTGGCAACTCCAGTCTTCATAAGGATTTCTTCAAACTCTTTTAGCATGATCTAATGGTGGTCCATCATCTGATCAGAAGATCTAACGGCCTAGAAATAATCTGAGTGCTGATCTTGAGATTTCAATAGATTTTTTGATGGATTTTGAAGTGCTGATTTAATATCTGATAGCTAGAATTCAGTTAAGCATGAGGATTTTGATCCAGACTCCAAATTAAGTTCAATAAGAACTCACAAACTCCTTTGTTCCTCTATTTAAGCCCCTATTATGCCAGAAGCAAAATAGAGAGACCCTCCCCTTGAATGGAATTAACCCTCTCAGCCCTCCCTCCCTCTCTCTCTCTCTCTCTCCCTTCTTTCTTCTTCTTTTTTTTTCCTCTTTTCTTTCTTCTTTTCTTTTTCTTTTCTTTGGAGATTTGAATATGCTGAAAGCTAGCAAAATCAAATCCATGTATCACTAAAGGTCTTGCATCTAGGGGAGTAAGAAAAGTCTTTAAATT
Source organism: Cocos nucifera (assembly GCA_006176705.1). Taxonomy (NCBI): domain Eukaryota; kingdom Viridiplantae; phylum Streptophyta; class Magnoliopsida; order Arecales; family Arecaceae; genus Cocos; species Cocos nucifera. Next base: position 1,024,567 of record QRFJ01000091.1, on the reverse strand, counting down.
ATGAGAGTTTGTAATTTGAATCATGTTTATCTTTTTATTAGATAATAAAGTTTATTTATCTTTTACATGCATTTCTTATTTATGCTTTAATATTTTTTTCTTGTAATTTATACTTAAGAAGATAGATCGTGATTGTAGATAGATACGATGTGTGCTTAGATTGAGATGAATTGTAAGAATTAATTATGATTTATATTTATATTTTTTGATTGTATGATCTAAATAATCTATGTCTATGAGCTAGATCATGATCATATTAGATATGATCTATGCTTAGTAGAATAGGTTATGTTAGAATCAGATCAAGAGAATATACATATCATAAGATTGCATATTGATAATACAAAGATTGTATGAATTAATTATAAACTTGAATTTTGAAAGATGGAATTGAAACCCTAGACAATTTTTCTTCTTATCTTTAATTAATTATTAAATCTTAATTAATTATTATTAATTTTATTTTAATTTACTAAATTTTAATTAATTCTTTTTAATTTATTTATTTAAATTTTGGCTTTATAAATTAATTTTAAAATTTTATTTTTTAATTAAAAATTAAATATAGCTCAGTCTTTAATTTTTAAGAAAATCGATACTTGACTCATCACTATTCTAATTAATAGTAAGATTAGTTTTAATTTTTATTTATTACTATAATAATAAGTATCAAATTTTTGACATCATTGTCAAAGATTATAGCATGGTTGCTTTAATAAATTTTTTTTAAAAAAATAAAAAAATAATTAATTTTTTATTTATTACTTTATATGCTTTATTATCTTTTTTATTTTATTTTATTACATACTTTATTTTATTACCTTATTTACTTTACTTATTTATTTTATTACTTTATATTTCTAGTCTATTATTTATTATTTTTCTATTTTTATTTTTCATACTTTATTCTATTGATTAATAATTTATCTTTTATTATTAGTTAATTTAATTTAATTATTTAGTTACCAACTATTTATGCTTTCTTTAAAATTCTACTTTATATTATTTTTATATATTATTTATTAATTACTTTCTAGCTAGACTACATTAATTACATAGTTAAATAGTTATTTTATTTTGCATAATTAATTTATTGGTTTTTATAATTTAGAATAAATTATTATCTTAAAAGTTAATTTAATTTCTTAGGTTACCTAGTTAACTTTTAAGTCTAATATAATTTACTTTCTAACTCGTCAGATTCTCTAAATTAGTTTAAATAAAATATAACATAATTAATCTAATTAATTTAATTAAAACCTACCTTTTATTTTTCTTATTTTACAAAATCTAATATAAAAGGAAAACAAATATACCTCATAACACTTAATTAATATAGAAAAAATAATTAAATCATAAAAATTAAAAAACTTAACATGTTTGAATACCTTGCTTTATTTGCATTGTATATCTATAATATACTTTAAGGATACAATCCATTAAATTAGATAAGATGAAAATTTGATTATCCTTTCTTAGCTCATAAACTACCATCCTTCATATTGTATTGACCTAAGCCTTTAACTTAAAATCAATTAGACGTTGGCCCCAGGATATTCGAGTTTAATAGGACAAGAAACCCAAAAACTTGGATCAGATTAGAATTAGTCAGTTTGACTGGTGTCTAAGTTAACTGGTTCAGAAATTACGTTCTAAAAGGAAGGTGGTTACTTAATTGATTTTGTTAGCTTATCTGGCTAACACAATTGATGTTTAAGAAAAGCAACGGAGGGACTTTCATCAATCTTACACTTATCTAGTCAGTTGAATGACTGATTCTTTACTTTAAGGACTTGAAAGTGACTTTGGCAGTTAGAAGTTGTTTAGATCCAAGTTAACCCTAGGATAGAGAGTCCATGCTTGCTTAACATATTTGCTATTACATTTCAAATCCTAATTAAAACACTCTCCTCTATCATCTCTAGATCTAGAACTCTTTAAGACTCTCATCTTTAAAATTCTCTCTATCTTTTTTCTTCTTCTCACATATATATAAAAAAATAAAATAATAATAATAAATTATTATTATATCAAAAATATAGACAACATAGCAAACTACCCACTTTCTTCTTAGAAAAGAAAATCTGGATGATTAGTGAGAATTGAATAAAACCCTACCCTTAACCAAATAGCCAACAAATCAACTATGGATCATGAACCTCCAATTTTAATGGACCTTTGCTATCCAGTGGGCTTAGTCCAACCATCCTATATTCAATTATCCTAGACTAATGCAACTAATTTTGAAATTAAACCTCAAATCATCAATATGCTCCCTAAATTTACTAGAGTTGAAGATGCATATATTTTCTTTAGAGAATTTGAGGAAGTATGTGACACCATGAGAATACATCAACTCTCGGAGGATGCCATTAAACTAAGATTGATAAATTTTGCCCTTAACGATAATGCCAAGAAATGGCTATATAGCTTGCCTAACCAATTAATCTCAACTTGGGAAGATTTTGTAAAGGTGTTCTTGAGAAAATTATTTTTTCATCATAAAATGATAAAATTAAGAAACAAAATTAACCAATTCTATTAGTTAGAGGGTGAATCATTTTGGAAATGTCTAGACCATTTTAAAAACCTTTTAATCTAAAGTCCACATCACAGAATAGAAATTTGGAGGTTGTGCCAAATAGTTTATGAAGATTTAGAACCAAATTCAAAAACCATGCTAGAGTCGATATGCTAGGATCAATTCATGTATAAGGAAGCTAATAAGGCCTAGCAATTTTTAAAGGACCTAGCAAAAAAAAATCTACAGTGGGAGGTAACTAGGGAACCTACGCCAACAAGAGGTGGTATACATCAAGTTCCATCAACCCTAGCTTTAGAAGCCAAAATTGTTATGTTACAACAAAAATTTGAGGCCTTAAAATTACAGAGATCAGCCAATGTAAATCAAGTGTCTACATCGATATGCAACGGCTGCAGTGCACCAAATTATGTCATAGAGGAATGTCCCTTCCTAATAAACTAGATTGATAATAATCATGCATAGGTAAATGCAGCATATCAAAAATCAAATAATAACCCCCATGCATCCACTTATAATCAAGGATGGGGAAACCACCCCAATTTTTCATGATCATAAGGTCTGAATGTAGGTGATCCTAGTGTCAACTAGTCAAATCCAAAGCCTAACCCTATACTAAACAACCCACCAAGCTTTAATAATAATGAAAAAAATTAGATTCTCTAGAAAAAAGCTTAGAAATTCTGATAAAATCAACTTCTGATAATTCATCTACTCTTCATAAATTCATGCAAAACATGGACCAATTTATAAATTCAAATTTTCAAGCCATAAATTCAAACTTCCAAGCCATTGCCTGTCTAGAAATGTAGTTGGGTCAGTTAGCTATGGCTCTTAGTGAAAGAGAAAAGGATAAATTACCAAGTCAACCCAAGGTTAACCCTAAGATCCAAAACAACCAAATTAAGACCACAACAAGGGCCCCAGATCAACCAATTAAATGTTATTCATACATTAAGATCTGGAAGATAAATAGATAACTCAGTGGGCATACCTGAATTAGATGAAGAAATAGAAGAACCACTACCTAAACTAATATCTAACCAAAGCTAGTCCAAGAAACCTAAAATATCAGAACCTGATGGAAACCTTAATACACCAGTCGAGCCCATACCAAAATTTGATGGACCAACTACTAATGTTACAACTCCATTCCCAAATACACTAAAGTCCAATTGAAACTCAGCTCAACTGGATAAAATCTTAGAGGTCTTCAACTAAGTAAAAGTAAACATCCCTCTACTAGATATGATCCAGTAGATCCCAATCTATGCTAAATTTCTTAAAGATCTATGTACCAAAAAGAAGATTATCAATGTACCTAATAAAGCCTTCCTAGCAGTAAGTGTGATCGAGTTCTTATCTATCAAATCATATACCAGTAACATATAAAGTCCTAGGATCTCCCACTATTTCATGCACTGTAGGAGAAACCCACATTGATAAGGCTCTCTTAGATTTAGGGGCAAGTGTTAATATTTTATCATATTCAGTATATAAGTAATTAGTATTAGGAGAACTAAAGCCAATAGAAATGACTTTACAATTAGCAGATTAGTCCTTAAAAGTTCCAAAGAGAGTAGTAGAAGATGTGTTGATCAAGATGAGTGATTTTATCTATCTTGTAGACTTCGTCATTTTGAAAATCGAACCTATCACAAATCCAAAGGGTCACATCCCAGTTATATTAGGTAGACCATTTTTGGCTACAGCTAATGCACAAATCAATTACCGAAATGGACTGATGAAACTCATCTATGGCAACATGTGTATAGAGTTGAATATTTTTCATCTAACTAAAACTAAGGAAATAAGAAACATGAACTGGATTCAAGAGAATACATATGAACCCATTGACCTGAGCGATAAAAAGTTCAACTATGAATTTTTGATGAATCAAGAAGATGAACAGGTCAATGAACTCTTATCAATTGATAATCATAGGATAGAGTCAAGATGGGAGCCTCTAGTTGAACCACTTGAGATAATGGTTGAACCATTATCCAACCATCTGTGGAGGAAGCACCCAAGTTAGAACTCAAATCACTCCCTAAGCACCTGAAATATGCCTATCTAAGTCCATCAGAAACTTTACCAGTAATCATTTCAGCAGACCTAGATCCCACGCAAAAGGAAGAATTGTTGACCATTCTTAAAAAAAGAAAACAAGAAGCATTAGGATAGACCATGACTGATTTAAAAGGAATTAGCCCCTCAATTATTCAACATGGGATTCATCTATTAAAAGATGTTAAACCAAAAAGAGACCTCCAAAGGAGACTCAACCCAACCATGAAAGAAGTTGTGAAAAAAAAAAAAATAAACTCCTTGACAATGGAATAGTATATCCAATTTTAGATAGTTCTTGGGTGAGCCCAGTTCAAGTAGTACCCAAGAAGTTAGAAGTTACAGTAGTACAAAATGATAACAATGAGCTGGTACCAATCCGAATTCAAACTAGATGGAGGATCTATATCGATTACAAAAAATTAAATGTAGCTACTCGAAAGGACCACTTTCTCCTTCCCTTTATAGATTAAATGTTAGAACGATTAGCAGGATATAATTTTTATTATTTTTTGGATGGATATTCTGGCTACAATCAAATTCCTATAGCTCTAGAAGATCAAGAGAAGATAATATTTACCTATCCATTTGGAACCTTCATCTATAGATGCATGTCTTTTGGATTATGTAATGCTCCATCTATATTCCAAAGGTGCATGATTATCATTTTCTCAGATATGCTAGAACAGTTCTTAGAAATCTTCATGGACGATTTTTTCATCTTTGGATCTACCTTTTTTGAATGTCTATATCATCTCAAACTAGTTTCAGAATGATGTAAGGAGAAGCATCTAGTTTTAAACTAGGAAAAATATCAATTTATGGTTAAGAAAGGTATAGTTCTTGGACATGTAATTTCAAAAAGAGATATTGAAGTGGATAAAGCCAAGGTAGATTTAATTAAAAACCTTCCACCACCAAAACAGTAAAAGAAATTTGCTCTTTTCTTGGACATGCTGGTTTTTATAAAAGATTTATCTAGAATTTTAGCAAGATGGCTCGACCATTAACTAGCTTGTTAGCCAAAGTTGTTAAATTTTACTTTACACCTAAATGTTTTGAGTCTTTCGAACATTTAAAGAAGGAATTAACCTTGGCCCCAATTATTCACCCACCTATATGGACTCAATCTTTTAAGCTTATATGCAATGCATTAGATCATGCCATAGGAGCTGTCTTAGGTCAAAGGATTGATAAGTTACCATGAGTGATCTATTATGCTAGTAGAATCTTAAATGATGCACAACTAAATTATTCAACCACTAAAAAGAAATTTTTAGCTATAGTATTTGCTTTAGAGAAGTTTAGGTCCTACTTAGTGTGTTCTCACATGATTATCTACATAGATCATTCTGCCATTAGACATCTTTTTTCAAAAAAGGATGGCCCAAAGCACATTTAATAAGATGAATCCTTTTTTGAAAGAATTCGACTTAGAGATTAGGGATAGAAAAGATATCAAAAATATAGTAGCAGATCATCTATCTCAATTAGCAATCGCACCAGCTAAGAAACTACCTATTAATGAGTTCTTTCCTGATGAACAATTGTTGTTTATAATCTCAAAATCATGGTATGCTGATATAGTAAATTATTTAACTTCGGACAAGATTTTCATGCACTGAACAACTCAAGACAAGAATAAATTTTTCTCTTAAGTAAAGTATTTTATTTGGGATGATCCATAATTATTTAAATAATATCCTGATCAAATCATAAGAAGATGCATCCCAGATAATGAAGTTAGGAGCATTTTATCCTTTGCCAGGACCAAGCTTATGGTGATCATTTTGGAGCTAAAAAGACTGCAGTTAAAGTACTTCAATGCAGATTCTATTAGCCTAACCTATTTAGAGATGCCCATAAATAATATATGAAGGAAAATTCTGATTTTTTGAATCAAGTTTGTTCAGATTTGATTGGATCGAGAGGCATATTTCAAAAATTTTCTCATAGATCTTAATCAGATCTGACACTTTTTAGATCTGATTTATAATATGATAATTAAGAAAATAAAATTAAATTAATTTTGAATTAATTTTATCTTGATTCTGGATAATCTGATTATCCGTTGATGATCCTATCGAAGTCCTAAGGTTCTGGATCTAGCCACGCAAGTGCTTGGCCTCTACCGATATTCACTCGGACTGGTTCTGAAGATCTTCTCCTTCTTCTTTTTTTTTTAAAGATCAGATCTGAATCTAATTTGAAGGATCTTCAAAGTTTCTTCTGAAGATCACTCGTCGTCTCTACAGCAGTGTTGCCTTCTTCCTTTTTCGTTAGCCTTTTCTTGCCTGACTCGCACTAATTTGAAGCCCGACTACCTTGGGCATGGAGAGGAGAGAGAGGATCAGAAAGATGGTGTGGAGGAGGGAGAGGAGCAGTCTTGGGGCATGGGCTAAGAGGAACTCTTTTTAAAAAGTGGACGCAGATAGGGTCTATTTATAGACTCTGCTACGCCATGCAGTGCTGCATCACCCCAATGAATCATGTTGCTTCGTTCAATCAGATCTAAATCTGATTGGTAGGATGACATCATCTGATCCAATCAGATGAGAGACCCACAGATTCATCTTAAGGTGGCGCCTAAGACTAGTCAAAGCCTATAGGAGAGGGTCACCTAATTTGAATCTAAGAAGCAACCTGGTGTCCCATCCATATGGGACTCCAGCATCCCTATCCATGGGCGCACGCCATCCTAGGTGTGTGCCCCTTTTTTTCTAGTTTCCAAAGAGGGGACAAGCCCCATCTGCTCTCCAATAAGTGCATGACACATGGCCAAATGTCCAAGGATCAAAGATCAATGTTTGACCAAGTCAAAGTACAAGAATTAGCAGGTGATGAAAAATGGTAGGTATTATCTTAAATTTATCTCATAAATTAAGACAACCTTTTTCTAACTTGGACAAGCTCCAATCAGACCATGTAAAGGTACCTGAGTGAGCACAAACTTATTTGGCTCAGTCGAGATAACTTTTAATGATAAAAAAATGGAGAATGTTAGGTTTAATCGTGTGCTAGCACGATTTTCTTGAACCTAATTGAATCTTATTCAAATCAACTAAACTGGGTTAGTCCAATTGATGATATCCAGATCTCCAAATCCTTTGTTTGTGTGATCCTAGTTAGGTTTAGTTCTGTATGATAATGGGACATGTCATGATCTCCATTATCGACATCATCGAAACTTCCTTTTGATGAATCAAAACTCTTCTAATTCAGACAACTAGAATGATCGATCATCTAAATCATTCTAGTTGCTCTCCAAAATCCATCTAGTGATACCTAGCAGTATATGGTGGCAACCCATCAAAACTGAAAATGAACCTCTTGGTGCAGCTACTTGTGTGATTAAGTTCTTCTATCTTGAGCTCCGATCAGATTAGGGTTAAGGTGAACTCGTCAAATCCTAATTTCTATTATATAATTTAATCATTCGGTTCAAGTCCAATGTGAAAACCTTAATAGAAACTCTTTCTATTATTTCACATTCTGCCATGGCCATGGGCTTATGGACTTAATTCTCATGATTATCATAGGACTGCTCCTCTTCTACCGAGGTAGATAGATTTCATCTTGATGCAATCCAATTCCTACAATGAATATGCTATAGCCAACATACACCTTCAGATTTCGAATGGCTAGGAGACCGAGTCATGGTGTAGTCAAATTATAACACCCTCAAGGTGAACTGCAGATGCACCTCAGGTCAAAGAACTAGACATACCACTGCAGCATCGAGTCAGTCATCGACGAGAAGGTAGACTTTCTTATGACTACTCGAGGTGGTCAGGCTCAGTGCCCTTGTTCTCTAATGAGTACCTGTACTCTCGCTCTAGTGTCTCTACACCATAGACTCAAGACTCATTTACTATAAAGAAGCGATTGTACACTAACCTTCTGGATCAATCACCATACTCATGATGATCCTATGGTTAGGAGCATTTTATGAGTTAATAAATAAAAATTCATATCTTAAATTTTCAACTCTTGAAAATATGAATTATCATTACCATTAACTCAAGGGATGTATCACAGACACTAAATACACTTATGTGATAGAAAATAATCCATTTTATTATTTATAGTCAAAATTATAATTTTGCCCTTAGAAGTGTATTACAAGTGTCAGCCAATTCTGGCTTCTAGAGCACACATATATCTAACAATCTCCCACTTGTCCTAAAGCCAATTGGCTACAAATCTAAGTCCCATCTTCTCAAGGTGGGCTTCGATCTTCTATTGGCCCAACGGCTTTGTAAGCGAATTCATCACATTATCTACGGAGTCAACTCTCTTGACCTCGACGTAATCCTTCTCGAGGTAATCACGGATAAGGTGGTATCACCGCTCAATGTGCTTGGATTTTTGGTGAGACCTCGGCTCCTTAGCAAGGGCTATGGCGCCATTGTTGTCGCAGTAAAAAAGAATGACATCTAATGGTATTACTCCAATTTCTACAGCAAACTTCTTGTACCATAATACTTCCTTTGCAGCCTCTGATGCAGCGATATTTTCTGCTTCTATGGTGGACTCTGCTATCACGGTTTGCTTGGAACTCTTTTAGCTGACAGCACCACCATTGCACACAAATATACTCCCAGATGTCGACTTTCGATCATCTACATTGAATATAAAATCTGAGTCTGTATATTCCTGGACTTGGAGTTCTTCATTACCAAAGACCAACATCATATCCTTAGTTCTTCTTAAGTACTTAAGGATATATTTCACAGAAGTCCAGTGTTCTTCATCTGGATTTGACTGATATCTGCTTGTGACACTCACAGCATGGGCTATATCAGGTCGTGTACATAGCATGGCATACATGAGGCTCCCTATTGCAGAAGCATAAGGGATCTTGCTCATGCGTTCTATTTCCTCAGGTGTGCTAGGGCACATCTTCTTGGAAAGATGAATACCATGTCTGAAGGGTATTAATCCCCTCTTAGAGTTTTCCATACTAAACCTCTTTAGTACTTCCTCTATGTACATCTTCTGTGAAAGTTCTAGCATCCTATTCGGTCTATCCCTATAGACCTTAATTCCTAGAATAAAGGATGCTTCACCTAGGTCTTTCATGGAGAATTCCTTGGACAACCATATTTTGACTGTCCAACATGGGAATATCATTCCCAATAAGGAGGATGTCATCCACGTACAATACGAGGAAGACAACAGCGCTCCCACTGACCCTTTTGAAAACACATGGTTCCTCTTCATTTTTGATGAAATCAAACTTTTTGATCACATCATTAAAATCGAGTGTTCCAGCTCCGAGATGCTTGCTTAAGTCCATATATGGACCTTTGCAGCTTGCATACCTTGTGATCATCATCACTGGATGTGAAACCTAGCGGCTGTTCCATATAGATATCTTCCTCAAGATATCCATTTAAGAATGCCATTTTCACGTCCATTTGCCATATTTCATAATCGAAAATAGGCTGCAACAGCAAGCAATGTGCGGATGGATTTTAGCATAGCTACTGATGAAAAAGGTATCCTGATAGTCAATGCCTTCGCGTTGACTATAACCTTTTGCCACTAATCTAGCCTTGAATGTCTCCACATTTCCATCTGCACCAATCTTTCTCTTGTAGATCCATTTACACCCAATAGGTACTATACCTTCTGGTGGATCTACCAAGGTCCAGACTTGGTTTGAGTGCATCGAGTCAATTTCTGACTTCATTGCCTCTAACCATTTCTCGAGTCGATATCTGATATCGCCTCGTTATAGGTTTTGGGATCATCACCATGAACCCCATTACCTATGAGGAACATTTTCTCTACATCCTCTGAAATAGTACCTAAGTACCTCTCAGGGGGATGGAAAACTCTTTCCGATCTACGAGGTGGAGGAGGTAGTGTATCTGGATTGGCTTAACCTGATTTGGTTCCATTTGGTCCTTAGCTCGTTGCTCTTGTGAGACTTTCTCATCGAGCTTGAATCTGCTTTCCAATGCCGCTATCTTGAATAAACTATTTTTCAAGAAAAGATGGCATGTCGACTCACAATCACATTGTGATCTTCTGGAATGTAGAAATAATATCCTAATGACTCTTTAGGATATCCTATGAATCGAGCTCTAAAGGACCTAAAGTCTAACTTATCCATTTGTTATCTTTTGACATGAGCCGGACAATCCCAAATTCTGAGATGACTCAGACTTGATTTCTTACCATGCCATATCTCATACGGTGTGGTAGGAACGATTTTAGAAGAAATCCTATTCAGTAAGTATATTGCAGTTAACAAACAGTATCCCAAAGAAAATCAGGAAGGTCTGTGAAGCTCATCATGGATCGAACCATATCTAATAGGGTCCGATTCCTCCATTCTGAAATCTCGTTGAGTTGAGGTGTTCCTAGGTGGAGTCCATTGAGAGACTATGCCATTTTTCTTAAGATAGTCTAGGAATTTTTGACTAAGGTATTCACCTCCTCGATCTGATCGAAGAACCTTAATGGGTTTTTCAGTTTGCTTTTCTACTTCATGTCTGAATTCTTTGAACTTTTCAAAAGCTTCAGACTTGTGTCTCATAAGATACACATACCCATACCTAGATAAATCATCGGTAAAGATTATGAAGTAGACTAAATTGCCTCTAGCCGGCACATCAAATGGGCCGCACACATCAGTATGTACTAGGGCAAGAAGATCCGTGGCCCTTTCCCCATGTCCTACAAAAGGGAGTTTAGTCATTTTGCCATGAAGACAGGATTCATAAATTGGATATGACTCAGAAAGTCAATGAACTCAATAGTCCCAATTTTCTTCAATTTGTTAATCCTATCTTCTGCTATATGACCTAATCTTAGGTGCCATAGATACCTATCATTTGGACTATCCCTAGGACGTTTTGATTTTATGGCATTCACATTTTGCTCAAAATTAAAAATAGATACATCAATATGTAACTGATAAAGATCGTTAATAAGAAAACCACTTAGCAATTTTATTTCTTTCATAAAGAATATTACAATGGTCCTTAAGAAAACTAATTACATAGCCTTCTATTGCTAAGACATGAAATAGAAATCAAATTCCTGCTTGCTGTAGGCACATAATAACAGTCTTTTAATACTAAGTCTAAACCAGATGGTAGTCGAAGAGGGTATGTTCCCACGGCCACGGCAGCAACTCTTGCTCCATTTTCGACGTGCAGGATCATCTCACCATCCCTCAGCCTCCTGCTATCCTCAAGATCCTGCATGGAAGTGCACAAGTGAGCACTAGAACCAGAGTCAAGCACCCAACTGGATGCAGAAGAAACCATAAGGTTAGACTCAATAACGAGCATACCTCTAGAAGGACCTGCCTCCTTCTTCTTCAGGGTGGCCAGGTAAGTAGGGCAGTTCCACTTCTAGTGGCCGTCATTTTGCAATGGAAATACTTTCTTTTGTCAGTGGCCTTCTTTTTCAGCTCTATCTTTTTCTTCTTCAATTCTGCCTTTTTATTCTTTCCTACCTTCCACCTTTTGCTTTTCACAAACTTCTTCTTCTTTCCAAAAGACTTTCTCTTTGTAGAAGTCCATTCCATAGCAAGTACTGAGCCTTTAGAATCTTTCATGGAAAGCTCAACGGTAACCAGCATGTTCATAAGTTTGGCCAAGGAGTTTTGAAGTTTATGCATATGGTAGTTCATGATGAACTGTCCAAATGTATCAGTCAAGGATTGCAGAATTATGTCATTCTGCAGATCCAAGTCCAACCTTCACTCCGAGCTTCTCAAGCTCTTCCAAGTTTCTTGATTATCATCATCAATAAACAATGATCTTGGACTTGACTGCCCATCACGTGCATCTTAACCTTGAATAGTCATTTAGTGACTTGATACTTGGCTGCGCGACTCTGTTCACCAAACATCTCCTGTAGGTGAGCCAACATTTGGCGAGCAGTTCTGATATCTTCATGTTTGGTGCTGAAGCTCATCAGACATCGAGCCCAACATGTAGTATCTAGGCCTTTATTATCTTCATCTAGTCCACTTATCCAGAGATGCTCTCTATTCAATGGATGGACGAGCTGGTAAGGTGGGAGGGTCCTGATCCAATACATGAGTTAACTTCTCAAAATCCAAAATAATTTTGAAGTTTCGAAGCCAATCCTTGTAATTTGATCCGGTCAGTCTATGGGTGTTCAGGATTCGTGCTAGTGGGTTGGATGCAGATATTTTCCTATAGAGAGTCAAAGTTTCTAGTTAGATATTGTAATTAAGACTTAACCAATTTATTTAGAAATTTTATTTTTAAATAAATTAGCTCTCCACTATTTTCTCGGATCCCTACACTTCCTCTGTAGAGATGCAAAAATCTTCCATGATTACTGATTTCTAGTGGATGGTGCAGGTCCCACCAACTTACTCATCACCTCACCTAATAGTTATTGGTGATGGGTTAGCCAATGAGTGAACAACTCTTGTTCAATGATTCTCTAATCATGGTGCACCCAAACTTGGTCTCTAATTCATGAATCTTCACCGTGTCTAGAATATTGATCCACTCCTTAGTTAAGTCAGACCCACCATTTGCATACAGATTGGATTCCTAATTGAGTCTCTCATCGTATCCGAAATATTGAGCCCAATCCATCCTCCAACCTATAGCATCCAATGCCTAATAGACATGGTTGCATCTTTTTGGTGCAACTGAAGCCACTATAACCAGTCGAGAACAATCAACCCCGGGAAGGGCCCGCACATCTACAATGGTGGAAGACCTTAGACTTAATCTTTTCTTAGGAAGATTTGATTTAGGTCTCATTAAACTAGACTTGACATAGTCATAACTATTATGACTAACCTAGTGGCATGGGTTAGCTCGGATTATTGACCACCTCAGATCAGAACTGAGTCAACAAACATGGCCAGGTAAGTGAGACCGATGGAAGGGATATGCCATTAACTCGACAAGAATGCATTCGAGTCGAGTAGCTCCCAATTAAAAATCAGTCGATCGTATCTGCCAAACTTACCTTAGACACCAAATTATTGAGATAGAACCAATCGGATTAGCCTACAATCCAGACTCTAACCACTAAGCCTAATTAGGTCTTAGCTTGATCGATCACTCACGTGACTCGATCTTGATCCAGACTTAATCCTATTAGGCTGGTCAATTTAAGCATTGTTGATCCCATCTAACCAACTCTTGATTCGGTTTGATCAACCGCTAGACCTAATTGAGCTACCCAAGCCCAAACCCAGATTTATGAATATGTCTTAGATCTGAAATTCTTAATTTTAGACCTAATTGATATTTCATAAACTTAATTCTTAATTAAGTTAGAGGTTCTTAAACAAAACATGTAAATAAGATCCTAGGATTTCAGGATCTAGGATTTTGCAGAAAGTAAGTTTTCAATTTTTGATTAAGGACGAATGCACAGCACCCCTACACATCATAAGAACATCCCATCGAATGAGAGGAGAGAGTCTTTAAGTCCTACTTTATTCTTATGATCGGATGGCCAAGGGAAATGCCTTAATCAGAAATACAACTGATCTATAAAAATAAATTAGATCTAAGCATATATCTCATATAAAAAAATAGATCTAATTAAAATATATTTTGTATATATCACATATATCATGCATGCATGCTTTTCAGATCTAAATTATCTCATAATTATTTAAAAAATTAAATTTAAATTTGATCTTATCAAATAAGATTTAATCTAGATCTATTTGCGGAACTATTCTACAACTAGTCTAAACATGCAACTATCATATCTCATATGAATAAATTAATTTTATTTTATTTTTTATTTTTAGATTTGATTATAATATTTATAATATCAAAAAATAAAAAATAAATAAATCTAAAAATTATATTTAATCAAATAAATAATATTATTATACTAGACTACACATAGAATAATTCTATTCCTAGTCTAGTTATGTATCTCAAACATATTAGATCTAGATCAATTAATTTTAATTTTTTATTTTTTTGATTTTAGATCTAATCACATCTCATGTGATATCTAAAATAATTAATTAATTAAATTAAATTAGATCTAAATAAATTTAATAAGAATCTGGCTTTGATATAGTTGAAGGAAAATCTTGATTTTTTGGATCAGGTTCGTTCAGATCTGATTAGATCGAGAGGCATATTTCAAAAATTTTTTCTTAGATCCTAATCAGATCTGATACATTTTAGATTTAATTTATAATTTGATAATTAAAAAAATAAAAATAAATTAATTTTGAATTAATTTTATCTTGATTCTGGGTAATCTGATTATCCGTTGATGATCCTACTGAAGCCCTGAGATTCTGGATCTAGCCATGCAAGTGCCTGGCCTCTACCGATATCCACTCGGGCTGGATCTGAAGATCTTCTTCTTCTCTTTCTTTTCTCCAAAGATCATATCTGGATCTGATTTGAAGAATCTTCAAAGCTTCTTCTGAAGATCATCCGTCGTCTCTGCAGCAGTGCTGCCTTCTTCCTTTTTTGTCAGCCTTTTCTTGCCTGACTCGCACTAATCTGAAGCCCGACTGCCTTGGGCGTGGAGAGGAGAGGGAGGATCAGCAAGGTGGCATGGAGGAGGGAGAGGAGCAGCCTTGGGGCATGGGCTAAGAGGATCTCTTTTTAAAAAGTGGGCACAGATAGGGTTTATTTATAGACTCTGCTGCGCTATGCAGTGCTGCATCACCTTGACGAATCACATTGCTTCGTTCAATCAGATCTAAATCTAATTAGTAGGATGACATCACCTGATCCAATCAGATAAGAGACCCATAGATTCATCCTAAGGTGGTGCCTAAGACTGGTCAAAGCCTATAAGTGAGGGTCACATAGTTTGAATCCAAGAAGCAACCTGGAGTCCCATCTATATGGGACTCCAGCATCCCTATCCGTGGGCACACACCATCCTAGGCATGCATCCCCTTTCTTTCCAATTTCCAGAGAGGGGACAAGCCCTTATATGCTCTCCAATAAGTGCATGACACATGGCCAGATGTCCAAGGGTCAAAGGTCAACATTTGACCAAGTCAAAGTACAAGAATTAACAAGTGACGAAAAGTGGCAGGTGTTGTCTTAAATTTATCTCATAAATTAAGACAATCA